>JAQFVV010006506.1:616325-839165 GCA_028023455.1 Epiperipatus broadwayi
CAACTTTTTTACTTGCCAGTCATATATATTTGGTAAAATAACAACTAAACATACCCTACTTAGTGAGATGAGGAATAGCTTATTTAGATATAAAGGATGAAGTGAGCAGACCAAATATAACATAAATGCCATACAAAGAACAATTAATGATGATACATATCCATATTAAGTCATTGTGTCAATCGGAAAACCATTTATCTATAAAGTAGGTTTTGTATGATTTACTGACTTATACTGGCATCAAATTTTTTTTATGTTGTTTCCCATTTAGGACATTTCTCAATAAGAACTACAGATAATCTTTTGATAGAATTAATAAATTACATTGATCAGACGAAGAAATCTTTTTACATATTACTAATTTATGAGACCTTTTTCAATAACCTAACATGAAATATAATAATCCCCTAAGCAAAAAAAAAAACCAACAACAACAAAAACTTCGATATGTATGCCTATTAAAGCCCTAAGGCAATTTTCCAATACAAAATTTATTAATTTGTTCCTTAGTAGTATGAATACCAAGAAGCAGGATTATCGACCCTTAAAATAGCCTTCTAAAAATTTAACATTTAGAATGTAATAAAAGATTTTTTGTAATTCATAGAATCCAATGTGATCGAAGGAAAGTACAGATTTCCTCCTGTTCAATCATCAATGAAATGTATTTTTTCCATTGTAATGAATTTAACCATTTATGATGAAAAACAGTGACAAAAGATGTCAACGACTCAACTAAATATAGCAGGTTAAGATCTAATTTTAAATGTCACGGATAATGTTTTTTACTTGTTATGGCTAAATTTGTTATATGTGTGTATGTATTATCCTTCAAGTATAAAATGTGACAACCAGAGTAGAAAAAATGCAAAACATATTAACCACTAGTACTATTTTGCCAAGCACTTTTGGTACCATGTACCAGAATGATGGCAACATATTGGAACTGAACAGTTAATACTCCAGTGCATACTCAGTAGAACATTAGTGTTACGTTTTTTTTTCTATCGTTTGATTCACTACCCATCGTACTCAGATTTGGAGAATAAAAGTCATGATTTGAGAAAACAGTTAACTTGCGAATCACTTTTAGATTTTTTATGTTGATAAACATGCTATTGTTATATATAGCTTCGTTTCACTGTAATGAATAGTATTACAATTAATTCCTCTACAGAAAAGTGAAAATACCCTTTCATCTTTATTCATTTCTTCGAGACTATCCGTTGATTATTTATTAGTCTATTTAAACACAAAGATGATCGGAATTATATATTATAATCTTTACCAATTATATTTTTTAATTTCATACTTGTAGATAGCACAGAAGCCAAAGAAATCCACTTTTTGTTTGTTTTATTTTTTACATTCAAAAAGAATTAGTATTAATGATTAATATTTATTGAATTTTTCTTACTCTGATTATTGCATTTTATATGTGAAAAATATTTTCCATTATTTGACAGAGTTATTATATATATATATATATATATATATTGCGAAGACCACGTAAAGTCGTCGACACACATATATATTTATTAATAAAATTAGAAAGTAATAAAGGTGAAATAAATTAGCTAATAAATTTTTTTTAAAAAAAAAAAAAGGAAGGAAAAGAAAAAATTGAAATTCTAATGTCAAAATTACTGTGGATTTTGTAATAGTAAGAGAAGGGGAGGGGGGTGCATAAATAAAGAAATGCGTCTCTTTCTCTCTTGTAAGTCAAATGCTAGAAAGTTATTTTTGTTTATTGTGGGAGAGGGGAAGTGGATGCATAAAAAAAAATGCGTTTCTTCTCTCTTTTAAAAAAAAATATTATAACAAATTAAAATAAATGTAAAACGTAAATGTGAAAAAAATGAATGAATTGTAAACTTTAAATAAAATAAATGTAATATGTGATATATAAAAAGAAACAATATGGCCGTAGGTGTGAAAGTCTGTTGGACAAATTAAATTCCACGGACAAAGAAATGTTATCAATGGAAGATCTTTGCCTGATCTGTTAAATTAATTGGGACTTACATTCCGGCCACTAATTAAATAAAGAAACATAATGATAAGAATTGGTTGGAAATCTAAGTCTTAATTAAAAAATTTTAAAAACAATGAACAAAAGAATGAGATTAAGAAAATTACAATTTTTGTCTGGCATTGCTAGTAGAGACTTTAGAGAAGCAACAGCTAAAAGAAAATGGAAGAAGTGCATGGCTAGTGGCGTTAAAGGGACGTGGGTTCGGATTCAAGCCATCTCATCACTGACTCGCAATGTAAGATCTTTGCCTGACCTGCTAGAGGGACCGCCGCTTCTGTAGCTGTCAATTGAAACTCAACCTAAAGAATCAACCAGCAAACTGGATGAAAATAACCCCACAAACTGAGGAAGTTAATGGAGAACCTAAGGAATCAACAAGCAAAAACTGGAACGAAAATAACCCCACAAACTGAGGAAGTTAATCAAGAGCGCTCGGAAGAAATACCCATGGGACAATTACAACAAAGCCTAGGTAAAAGCATGCATGCATTTTCATTTGTCTACTATTCATAACTAAATATAAAATTAATGATTTGATAAAATAGAACTCTATCAACAGGACTTTAAGAACTTTAATATCTGATCTATTTTCATATATTTATTATAGCCATGTATTTATAAGTGTGTGTTTATTATTATTATTATAATGTAATTTTTTATATAAAGTGTGAATATTATTATTAAACATATTTGTCATTAAATTTCGTATCCTTGCTTTATTCTCCTATCACCAAGCTACGACAGGGGGGAAACTGTAATTAGTGATTAAAGGGGCATACTGATTTGTTTAAGATATTCATGTGCTGCTTGTTCATGTGAAATCCCAATTCTAAAAAAATAAATAGCAAGCGCTGGACATTCGTTAAGTTTCTTTGAAATAGTTTGCTCTGTTCAGCAGCCGAGAGTTCTTGGCTGGGAAAAATAATGCCAAGATAATATGTATGTATTGCCTTGGGGTTCAGTCAAGGGTATAGATATGAAGTTAAATTTGTATCTGTATTAGCTCTCTGCTTGTATTGTAACGGCATTGGTTAAAATAATAAATAAGATAATAAAGAATCTAAGTTGTAAACAATAAATGGATAGAAATAAAAGTTATGAAAAGAATAAATGGATATAATAAATAAGTATAATGTAGAATAAAATAATCGAAATAAATATAGTTGAAAGTACAAATAATTAATCAAGTACGAATAACCATTTCCGTTATAATTGGGGGCCAGAGTCTGGGATATTTTCATGTTTACAAGTTCAGCCCATTTGAATATAACAAAATTAATAGTTGAGGCAATAATTAATAAACAAGTCAAAAAATATCTTGGTGGTAGACAAAGCAAGAAATAAAATAAACAATAGAGTGTAAAAGGAGAGAAAGACAATGTAATATAATGTGGGAAGTTAGGTTGTAAATTGGAGTCAGTTGCGGAGGGGTCTTGAAGGCAGGCGTGGGTGAGTGATGATTAGTGAGTGAGATGGGGAGAGCCGAACAAACGTACCTAGTGTCAGTGAAATATAAAGTTAGTAAAGGAATATAATCCTATAAGGATAAGGTTAGATAGTAAAGCTGTAGAATAAAATATAAGTGATTAATTAGTGTGTGTGTTAAATAAATTTGATGCACACCAGATCAAAAATAAAAATGGACGCTCTTGTGGGCAAAATAGGAAAAATTTCCGAAGAACTAATGGAACCATCTGGAGAAATAGCTAATAAAGGGGAAAATAAAAATTAGCAAAAGAATGGAGACAGTGGGGGATGATAAAAATAAAATAGAAAGCTATAATATAAGGGATATGTTCATGAAATTAATGGAAGGCCAGCAAAGGTTGTTTATGGAAATGAGGGAAATAGGTGAAAGAAATAATAGGAAGATAGAAGAGTTGGATGAACGACACAGTAAGGATTTTAGCCAAAGGGTTGAACAAGGAATAAAAAATGAAAACAGAAAGGCTGTAGAAAACATACAACTAGAGGTAACTCAGTTAGCAGGAACAGTTGAGAAGACAGAAGTAAAGGTAGGGGAAAAGGAGAATATAACAGAAGTAGCCAAGACTAATAATAAAAAGCAGAGAGGTGTGAGTGAATGCATGTACACAGGCAGTGGAAATAACCCTGTGAACCCTGCTACAGTGAACCAGTTTGTAAAAATTTCGGGTCTTCTCTGGTTACGTTGGGGAAAGCCCGATAGAGCATCTTGGCAAGCCTAGAGAGGTATTTTGTGGTAAAACTGCTGAGTGCCAAGTTGCTGAATGCGTTCGACAGCACTAGGCCTAATTACAAGGTGGAGGATTGGGGATTTAAACCCCAGCCCAATGATCCGCACATCAGGAGAATGCAATACAATCCTCATCATGATTATTGGGAAAGGAGCCAGGCATTTCCTGATAGATCTGAAAGGGCTGAAATGTCCGAACAGACCGGAAGAAGTTCAGATCTCAATCATCCATATGAGCAAGCCGACTCTAGAGGACATCGAAACAATGTTCCAGGTGCCAGCACAAGTGGATATAAATAAACAGAGCAAAACTCCCCATAAAGTATTGCCATCTGTGCTAAACAGAGTAATCAATGGATGCCAGAAGGCTTGTGCATAAAATCCCTATCCAATGCCTACTCATCCAATATCCCCAGACTAGTTTCTGGCTTGTGGCCTTCGTCAGTGAGGAGCTTTGGATCTGAGAGCACTGCATCTAGATCTTAGGATCTAATGCAACCCTCTAGCAACCACCTGTTATCTCTACTTAACTACAAAACTATGAGAATGAAATTGAAAACACAAAAAATATTTTCAATCTAAGCTCAATAGCTTATATAGTCATATGGGTCTGAACTCAATTCAGCTCCCATACATTTTGGTGTCTTTGGCTCTTTTACAAACCATAGCCACCACTATCCTATTAGACAGGATTGGTGTTAAACCATTAAGCATCACATGATCACATTTCTTATACTAGCACATTAATTGACGAAGACAACAAGCCAGAAACTAGTCTGGGGATATTGGATGAGTAGGCATTGGATAGGGATTTTATGCAAAAGCCTTCTGGCATCCATTGATTACTCTGTTTAGCACAGGTGGCAATACTGTATGGAGAGTTTTGCTCTGTTTATCAACAATTAATGTGCTAGTATAGGAAATGTGATCATGTGATGCTTAATGGTTTAACACTAATCCTGCCTAATAGGATAGTGGTGGCTATGGTTGTA
Organism: Epiperipatus broadwayi; assembly: GCA_028023455.1. Lineage (NCBI taxonomy): Eukaryota > Metazoa > Onychophora > Udeonychophora > Euonychophora > Peripatidae > Epiperipatus > Epiperipatus broadwayi. The sequence goes on from JAQFVV010006506.1 coordinate 621,568, forward strand.
AAAGAGCCAAAGACACCAAAATGTATGGGAGCTGAATTGAGTTCAGACCCATATGACTATAATTCTCATAGTTTTGTAGTTAAGTAGAGATAAGGGGTGGTTGCTAGAGGGTTGCATTCGATCCTAAGATCTAGATGCAGTGCTCTCAGATCCGAAGCTCCTCACTAATGAAGGCCACAAGCCAGAAACTAGTCTGGGGATATTGGATGAGTAGGCATTGGATAGGGATTTTATGCCTTCTGGCATCAATTGATTACTCTATTTAGCACAGGTGGCAATACTGTATGGAGAGTTTTGCTCTGTTTATCAACAATTAATGTGCTAGTATAGGAAATGTGATCATGTGATGCTTAATGGTTTAACACCAATCCTGCCTAATAGGATAGTGGTGGCTATGGTTGTAAAAAATCCAAAGACACCAAAATGTATGGGAGCTGAATTGAGTTCAGACCCATATGACTATATAAGTTATTGAGATTAGATTGAAAATATTTTTTTGTGTTTTCAATTTCATTCTCATAGTTTTGTAGTTAAGTAGAGATAAAAGGTGGTTGATAGAGGGTTGCATTAGATCCTAAGATCTAGATGCAGTGCTCTCAGATCCAAAGCTCCTCACTGACGAAAGCCACAAGCCAGAAACTAGTCTGGGGATATTGGATGAGTAGGCATTGGATAGGGATTTTATGCACAAGCCTTCTGGCATCCATTGATTACTCTGTTTAGCACAGGTGGCAATACTGTAACGAGAGTTTTGCTCTGTTTATCAAAAATTAATGTGCTAGTATAGGAAATGTGATCATGTGATGGATATAAATATAGTAGAAAAAATGATAAGAAACCTCCAGACAAAAACTAAGCCGAAAGGAAATAAATGGACGGATAGGTCGGTTCGATAAACGGATAACGTAATGGGATCATGAAAAATAAAATTGTTTTTTTTTGTAAACGTATGACAGGTGGGGCAAATCGTCTCATGACAAATAATTAAAGTCACTATGATAAACAAAAAAAAGAGTAGTGTTCACGGAGGGAAATTAATGATAGACTTTTTTTGTGTGTGTATGATAGACTTAATGAGCTATAATAAGCGGAAAAAAAATAATGATATTAACGGGGTAAAATCAATGATAAACTTAATGCATATTTATGTGCAGTCAAGCACAGCAAGACCAATGTAAATAATAGTAATAAAAAAAAGAAAAGAAATCTATAAATAATTTATTCGTATCACAATCTGTCAGGTATAAATGCAGATAGAATTAACAATTAAATAGAAGTAAAAATAAAAATAAGAATCATTTAGGCTCATTAAAGAGCCATTTAATAATTAATAAAATAAACTAAATGAACAACAGTGATAATGCTTAAATGATAGATATCACTGATAGGTGTATGAGGTTGCAGATTGAGGCATATATGTGTGTGTGTATGCATTATGTTGGGTCGTATTTTGAGCTTGATTCAGCCATCTCTTCGCACTTTAGATTCTCATGGCTCTCGATGGTTAAACTTTTAAATGAAGTGCCAGTAAGAATCCTGGACTCATTATATAATAAGAATTAGTGTCTCAATATAATAAGAATTAGTGTCTCAAAATAAATAAATGAAGAAATAAGAATTAGTGCCTCAAATAAAATAAATAAATAAATCAAGAATAAGAATTTGTTGTTTGCGCAAGATGAGCAGGCAGTAGAAATATCCTGCTGTTCACACGCTTTAAACCCTGTTATGTTTTTTGTTTTGATAGAGTTAAGTTATGCCATGGTCTCGTATGCGTAGAGATTAAATTGGTTGATCAGCCAAAATCGATGGGAAAGAATTGTGTAGCTTTACCAGGCTGTCTCTCTGCAGTCATCCTCATCATCATTATCACTCATCATGACAGAGTGGGAAAGTATGTAATAAAAGCAGAAGTAAGAGTTGAAAGCAAAGAATTAAAATAGGCTCTCATCTCAGAATAAGATTCGACCCGATTTTAATTCTCAAAAATGGGCGGAGTGTAATGTGACGACCATGTAAAGTCGTCGACACACATATATATTTATTAATAAAATTAGAAAGTAATAAAGGTGAAATAAATTAGCTAATAAATTTTTTTTAAAAAAAAAGGAAGGAAAAGAAAAAAATTGAAATTCTAATGTCAAAATTACTGTGGATTTTGTAATAGTAAGAGAAGGGGAGGGGGGCTGCATAAATAAAGAAATGCGTCTCTTTCTCTCTTGTAAGTCAAATGCTAGAAAGTTATTTTTGTTTATTGTGGGAGAGGGGAAGTGGATGCATAAAAAAAATGCGTTTCTTCTCTCTTTAAAAAAAAAATATATTATAACAAATTAAAATAAATGTAAAACGTAAATGTGAAAAAAATGAATGAATTGTAAACTTTAAATAAAATAAATGTAATATGTGATATATAAAAAGAAACAATATGGCCGTAGGTGTGAAAGTCTGTTGGACAAATTAAATTCCACGGACAAAGAAATGTTATCAATGGAAGATCTTTGCCTGATCTGTTAAATTAATTGGGACTTACATTCCAGCCACTAATTAAATAAAGAAACATAATGATAAGAATTGGTTGGAAATCTAAGTCTTAATTAAAAAATTTTAAAAACAATGAACAAAAGAATGAGATTAAGAAAATTACAATTTTTGTCTGGCATTGCTAGTAGAGACTTTAGAGAAGCAACAGCTAAAAGAAAATGGAAGAAGTGCGTGGCTAGTGGCGTTAAAGGGACGTGGGTTCGGATTCAAGCCGTCTCATCACTGACTCGCAATGTAAGATCTTTGCCTGACCTGCTAGAGGGACCGCCGCTTCTGTAGCTGTCAATTGAAACTCAACCTAAAGAATCAACCAGCAAACTGGATGAAAATAACCCCACAAACTGAGGAAGTTAATGGAGAACCTAAGGAATCAACAAGCAAAAACTGGAACGAAAATAACCCCACAAACTGAGGAAGTTAATCAAGAGCGCTCGGAAGAAATACCCATGGGACAATTACAACAAAGCCTAGGTAAAAGCATGCATGCATTTTCATTTGTCTACTATTCATAACTAAATATAAAATTAATGATTTGATAAAATAGAACTCTATCAACAGGACTTTAAGAACTTTAATATCTGATCTATTTTCATATATTTATTATAGCCATGTATTTATAAGTGTGTGTTTATTATTATTATTATAATGTAATTTTTTATATAAAGTGTGAATATTATTATTAAACATATTTGTCATTAAATTTCGTATCCTTGCTTTATTCTCCTATCACCAAGCTACGACAGGGGGGAAACTGTAATTAGTGATTAAAGGGGCATACTGATTTGTTTAAGATATTCATGTGCTGCTTGTTCGTGCGAAATCCCAATTCTAAAAAATAAATAGCAAGCGCTGGACATTCGTTAAGTTTCTTTGAAATAGTTTGCTCTGTTCAGCAGCCGAGAGTTCTTGGCTGGGAAAAATAACGCCAAGATAATATGTATGTATTGCCTTGGGGTTCAGTCAAGGGTATAGATATGAAGTTAAATTTGTATCTGTATTAGCTCTCTGCTTGTATTGTAATGGCGTTGGTTAAAATAATAAATAAGATAATAAAGAATCTAAGTTGGAAACAATAAATGGATAGAAATAAAAGTTATGAAAAGAATAAATGGATATAATAAATAAGTATAATGTAGAATAAAATAATCGAAATAAATATAGTTGAAAGTACAAATAATTAATCAACCGTATGAAGTAACCATTTCCGTTATAATATATATTGAACCATGTTCGATTATGTGTATTCGAATCACCGGCCTTTTAGGCAGAGAAGAACATACTCGGAGAGTATGTATGCCCAAACGATAGCTATAAATTATATAACTAGCGTTACATTTCCAGGACATAGCTTCTTCTCGGCTGTTGAGTTCAACACCAAGTTCAAAGCACTTTTTTTGTTTGTGTATAAACACGGGTGCCAGCTGCTTATTCTAAAAGAATACTAAAAGAATAGACAACACACTTTGAATAGTGGCCACTAACTCAATGCCTAAATCCACGACTAGCTTATTTGTTTGCAATCACTAATAGATTATACTTAATTAGTGGTTAAAAGACTTGATAAAAAAGAATTGATAAAAAGAATTGATAAAAAGAATTGACCGACAAATATAGTTTAATTTTAAAGATAATTTATTAACTAACATTTATTTACTAAATTTAAACATTTTATAATTCTAATAAAACACACGCATATTTTAAATTAAAATTTCTAAATAGTTTAAACATTCCTATAGATTTACTAACAAAACACTCTAATTTAACTAATAAATGATATAATGACCACACACATATTAACTCATGTACACACATAATAATGATAATAAAGAACGACATAACATTTGAAATTTAATCACACACATCAATAGTTCATTTATGTATGATATCGAGTTCATATAATTAGACTCTTGGAGGATTCGCACGAATTAATGAAATGCAATGGCGATTACAGTATAACGAAAATAAGCAAATGTTTTACCTAGGATTATGAACGTAGATTTAACACTTTGTTTTCTTTTTGTTTGTTGTTTCTTTCAGTATGAATGGTTCCAGTATGAATGCTTCCAGCCAGCTGGGATATTTCCTTGCTGAGTTTCCTGATTTTCATGATTATTACTATCAGAGACAAATAGATACTGACGGAGATTTTTTAAGATGTTAAGCTGACATTATTTCACGGGCAGATCTGCTGTTTTTTCGGACATCTGGGCTGCAGATGGACGTGCGTTCCAAAATATTCTCAGCACTGCATTTTGTTTCTTAACTGACTCAATTAATTTCTGAACTGCACTCTCTCAATAACTTTGTGAACTGATTGTCTCAACTCAATTAATTTGTGGAATGATTACTGTCTGATAAAAAAAAGGTCTATTTATACCTACACCTTGTTGTCTTTCTGATATTCCGGCCAATATCTGTTGTCGAATTGATAATCATTTGATAAATGTGTTTTGAAAGATTTCTTAATTAGTAATAGCCATGCAAAAACGTATTGTTTTATATTAATTAATATCTAATAGCCATTGCCGTGTTTTTTAATGATAATCTTCTTTAACTTTCACATACATTTTATATATTTACAAATGTACATATATACGCACATATATTTTTAATACAATTTACTATTTAGTTTTAACATTATTTTTTCTTTAATTAAAATTGAATGAAAAGAGATTTGTATGTTTTAACTTTTTCAAATTATATTTTTACGAATACTAATAAAAACTCTTTACTTCCTTTCACAACCCTTAGTTTCAGTTATCAACCAAGACTCCCCCTCCCCCCTTTTGACTAATTAATTATAGCTTTTTTATTTCAAAAACCAACACTAGAAAACTATTTAATTCTTATCCTTTTCGAAAACAAGCTGCAATAAATTCTTCAATATTTAATTTTATGTTTTTCTTTTATGAAAGATTACTTTAATAATAATTTTAGATAAAAATTATATGTGCCTATATCAATATAGGTACAATATATATATATTAATTCTAATATTTTCACGGATAAAAGATGTCATATTATTATTACTATTTGCGGGATATTCCGTGTAGTGAAAAAGCTAGATATCCCACAAATAGTAATAATAAAACAACATATATATATATATATATATATATATATATATATATATATATATATATATATATATATATATATATAATGTTATTAGATTTTAATACAAAATATAAGAATAGAAATTTTAATAATAATATTGATTCTCCTGCTAATAAAAAATATGGATATCAATACCATATATTTCAAATGATCAAGTAAATTTTATAAAAAAAATTATAAAGATATATGTCATATTGCATTTTACACACCTCCTACATTAAACAAATTAATAAATAACTACAAAGATAAAACCTCATTTGTAAATAAAAATTGTGTCATTTATAAATGCATATGTAGGTGTGGTAGTGGATGTATAGGGGAATCTAGATGTACGTTGGAAAAATGAACAAAAGAGCATTTGTTATTATTAAAACGAGTTCAGAAATCGAAACAAAATTATATAGCAGATAATAATATTTCAGCATCTATTTTTTATGACCATAATAAATCATGTATTTATGGTTTTGACTTCAATTTTAATAGTGTGAAAATATTGCAAATTGAAAAAAAAAATATCAATAAAAGAAAAATAAAGGAAACTGTACTAATATACAAATATAAACATGACTTAATAGGCAAGCATCAAACGTTGAGATCACGGAATTGTAGGAAGGTTAGCCTTTCAAAGTTTTAGTTGACAAAGATTATTGGGATAATCGTAAGCCCTCTTAAGTGGATAAAATTTGTAATTGTTTAGCTACTGTATTTACAAATATTTAATTATATAATTACGTATATATATATTTAAATTTTTTAATACAGATGAACCCGCAAAATATGTCTTTTTATATGCAACCCGTGAAAATCTTCGTATCAACATATATATATTTAAAAACCATAATAGAGAAATCTTGCAAACTCCAGCCCAAGCTAATAAATAATCAATATAACAAGAAGTGTGCCCTAAAACATCTATAATAAGGGGTTGTAAATACCATAGTATGTTATTCAAAAACTGTTGCAAACAATAATTCATAATATGAATAACCATATAAGGTTCTGTATGAAAACTGGATGGCTCGTGTATGCAAATTTAGGGGAAGGTCATAAAGTGTACTATGGATCTTATAATACCTCCACCTTACATCTCCTATATCTGATATTAATTAAACTACATTAATTAAACTAAATACTAGAATCAAAATAAGATACTAAAAAGTTGATTTAGTTTAGATTTCTATTAGGTAGTTCATAATCAAGAAGTTTTCTAACTATGAAACTGATATGGAGTTAGAATTACCGAGTTGGATGATAAATAAATAAAGGTGTAAACAGTTGAATGGATGGCGAACAGAAAGTATACTTAACTAATGTAGGTGAATATTGGATGGATCTGAGAATGAACATAAAAGAAAAAGAATGGGTTAAGATAGTGAACGCTAAATATGAAGCTGGCATAGGGGAACAAGAAAGGGTAGACAAATTATGATGGTGTAATAAAATGAGGTGAATATGAAGATAAACGAAAACAGAATATGAATGAGCAATGGTAACATGGTTAATGATAATGACTGAGATATGAAGAACAAATACTAATAACTAATAAAATGAGTTGATTTAAAATGGGAAGAAAATAAAGGAAAATGTGATAGTATGACGAATATTTAAAATTGTGATAGAATAAGGATCAATGGAAGATGAATAAATTATGATAGTGACTTACAATGAAACGATTATGAAGATAGAAAAAAATGAAATACAGATGAGCTAGGATGGTAATATTGATGACAAAGAATGATGTCCTGAATTATAAAACTAATATTATTTTAAAACAACAGCAAGATAATAATGAAAGAACGTCAAAGGGTTCTAAGCTTGATTAAGATGAAATAAAATATTTACTTTACAAATTAAAGTAGATTATGAGTTTTAAACTAAAAAAACTTACATTTTAAAGTCAGTGAAGACAAACATAACCACTCAAAACAAAATATAATAAATGATTTATGAGATTAAAACTAAATATACAGTTAAAGTTGAGACTATTAATCAAAAACAATTTTCTCAGGGTTTAAATGTTTAAATACTGTTATTTTAAAAAAATATTTGGATGAGTGAAAGAGATTTTTCCACTACAAAATAGAACAAGCAGAGACAGTTCATAAAACAAATATGAAATTACTAGAGAACGCTTGGAAATTGCAATACTAACAATAAATGGACTTTAGATTTCATGAGATTTTCATAAATTCTTAATAAAGTAAATACAATAATCTACACACTACATTTTATTTAAGGACCATGGCATATGTCATCAAGATTAGTGACTGGTGTATCTGATGATTTAGATAAACATGTTATTCCAAAAACTCAATAGGTGAGCATTAAAGTATTATTTAAAATAAGAGCTATGCTTAAGATCTACAGTATTCTAACCAATAATCCATAAACCTTAAATGTCCTTTAAATGTAAAAGCTTATCAAAAGTCATTGTGATATGTTAATACATAATAAGATATACTATATTGACTGATGATGATTTTATGACTACAAAATAACATGTTGATAGCAATAATAATAATAATAATAATAATAATAATAATAATAATAATAATAATAATAATAAATAGTCACCAGAGGTCGCCTCTAGCTTACCACTCCTCTAGATCGTGCTCCTCAATTTATTAGAATATCGTAAAATATACCGATTGCAGGTAAGAATTTTATATCTCTAATAACTATAAAATAGAAAACTAATAGATTAATTAAAAAAAAAGAAGAGAAATACAAAAAGGCAACACAGATTGATTGCATAATGGACTTAGATGTCCAACATCCAGCCATGATGTCCGCCAGCTCAGACACGTATAAGAGTTCTTATGCACAAGTTGCAAAAACACAATCAACGGTTATAAAAAAAAGTGAAAATAATCCGCGATTGTTTTTCTCAAGGAAAACACAGCTAGCGCCTAGATTTCACCGTTCTACAGCAGGAGATCTGATGAAACTAGATCTTACTCCAAAAACCACTGAAACCTACGTTAACGCAATAAAAGAGCCTTGGTCTAATGATAGCCTTAAAAAAATATCTGAAGTGTTTAACCAAACCATCCCTAGGGAGCTCTTCAATTCATTTAAACGCTTTTTCACTGAACGCTCCGTTGTCATAGCAATCACGGATAGAAACTGTTCACTTTATAGATTCCCTAAGGAGCTTCTATTCGAAGAGATAAATAATAAAAAACTATGGAATTTGATAGTTCGTGTGGGAGATCATCCGAATCCGCGTTATCTGGCTATTGAATTTGTAAACGAAGAAAGCAAAGAATTGTTCCGACAAGAAATGAAAACTCTGGGGCAATACGCATTAGTTGTAGTCAATCCCAACAGAGAAAACTTTATTACTGGCTTAATAAAAAAAACTTACCTAGGTTACTCAGAAACAGATTTCATTAAACTTATGAAACCGTTCGGGAAGGTAATAGATTTTCAGCCTTTACAGATTAAAAATACACCCATCCCAATATTTAGTAACAATTATAGATTTAAGGTAAAACTGGGAGAGAACATTAATCCCGAAAATATTCCAACACAAGTTGCAGATGAAGAAGCGACATTATTTCTTGTCATAAACGGTCTAAAACCGCAATGCTTTCATTGCAAAGAACGCGGTCATCTTATTAGCAACTGTCCGGCTTTATACTGTAATAAATGTAATATGAGCGCATCCCCCTTACATCAATGCCCAAAAGAAGACCTCCATAGTAATCAAGAAGTGACGGTAGATGAAGATGTGCATTCGACAGACCATAATATTGAGGGAAAAAATGATATTGACATTAGCAGTGGTGGAAAGCTGATTCTACATACTGCAGGGTTCGATAGCATTGAAGTTTCCTCCTCTCCTAATCCGGAAATCCCACCCCCTCTTAATAAAACATCTCTCGAAATAATGGAATCACTCGCAGTGTTGCCGACCCAACAAGTTCTAGAAACTTCACAAATCACTAGAAAACCAGGTCGGCCATCAAAAAAAAAATCCGGTAATAATCCCAAGAAAGTCATGGCTCTAGAATGTGAAAGTAGTGATAATGATTCCCCTCCTCCAGTCACTAGAAAAAAAGCTAACATCGCGCAAAATTACAATGCCTCTCTAATTGACACATACTCATCAGAAAATAGTCCAATGGAAGAGGAAACTGATTGTATTACAAACATAAATAAAGTTTCACTTGAAAACCCATTCACAGACAGGAAAACGAGATCCAATGATATTTCTCTCAAATCTACAGACAATAATTGAACAATGCATATTTATTGATCCATTAAAATATACTACAGTTTCCCTTATTAAAATATTTAACCTTTTTTTAGAATAAAACTTTCCTATGCTAGGCTTAGATTCTGATATATACGTACACACACATTCAAATAATGGATATTAAAATAGGAGTCTTTAATGTTAGAGGGTTAAACTCCCCACAAAAAATTGACCTCCTTGCTAAATGGTACGACATTGTTAAACCGCAGATAATGGGCATTATCGAAACAAAAATCTACAGTGGCTCACTAATCAACCCTACAGACAAGCTAAATTCCAAGGGCTTTACAGCTTTTTCAAACACATCTGACACTCCATCAGCGGGTACAGGCATTATCATTGATAAAGCCTGCCCATTTAGTTCTTTCAAAATCCTACATATTGATGCGCACTTGCTGATAATTACACTTACTCATAAAGCCATTACCTTAAACATAGCAATTGTTTATATCCCTCCAGGTCCCACTATTATAAATAGAATAATACAAACACTTAACTCCAGGTTCACAAATGCTATGTATCCGATGATTATTTTGGGAGATTTCAACATGACATATCAGACCTTCACTGGCAAATGGTTACATCAGCTGTCCTTTCCGATGATGAGTGGAAGAGGCTTTCTGCCGGAGAAGGCCGTGTCATTTAACAATGGTAGACATTCATCACTTATAGATCTGGTTTTCTATTCGCCATCATTGCATAACATGATATGCATTCAATTAAAGAATTCTCCCCTCTCTGATCATGCAGCTGTTTTAGTGTCACTGGAAATTAATTTTGATAATAGAACAATAATTAATACAGGAAGAACCATCAGAGTTCTACTACCATCACGCACACCAGAATATCTTTTTTCAGAAGTATATATATATCTTCACAAGTTGAAGAAAATTACAATGGATCCAGTCCAAGCATGGTGTGCCTTTACTAGCCTGCTCTCATTTAACATTGATCATCTTACCAGGACAACAACATCCCCAACAAAACTACTAAAGCTTATGGATGAAACCCATAAAAAAATTATTGGCACTTCTCAATCAAATCTTGATCGTCCCTGTCTGATTGCTTTAAAGAAGACATATCAAGAGTTAACAAACCAGCTTAAAGAATATATCTCCATTAAAAAGAAAAGGTTATATTTAAATAAGCCACACATGTATACCAGAAACTTCATTAGATGGGCGCTAGGCCACCCCTCCCAGGTGCGAGTCCCAGCAGCTATTAAAGTTCAAACTGAAATTGTCTATGGAGATTTTATGTTGGAGCGGCTTTACATATTGTATAGAGAAAAATTCCAGAGGGTATCCTCACCAAGTCTAATGGCCTTTTCACAAGATAGATCAGAAAATGAATTTAAAATTTCTTTAAAAGATTTCATTAAAAAAATAGAAGCGATGCCAGATTCATGTCATCCTGGCATAGATGGAATTCCCAAGTTTGTATACAAACATATTGATAAAATCACTGCACAATATATGCTTAACCTAGTCTCCTACCTCACTAAAGACATCTATAAAATACAGGGCTTAAATCAAATTATGCTTGTGCCATTCATGAAAAAGAAACAATTAATCTCAAACACCACTAACCTACGTCCAATTTCAATGTGCTCCCTTGGCATAAAGATAATAGAATCAGTGATAAAAGATAAAATAGAGCCATTCATTTTGCCAAACCTATCAAAAATGCAATTTGCCAAAAAAGAATCCTCAACAGGACAGGCAGCCTTTCTATTCAAGTCAACTATAGAAACTGTTAGAGATAATAAAAAATACAGTCCAGTTGTTATTCAACTAGATATTGAAGCTGCTTTTGACATGATTTCCATCAGTACTCTTCTTAAAACTCTGCAGAAATACTCAGTTCCAAACGCCTATCTAAACTTGCTTGCTAACTTGCTTTTAAACCGTGAGATTTATGTTTCCCTAAATGGGAAAACTTCACCACCAATAGTGCCACATCAGTCCATCCCTCAGGGCTCACCTCTCAGTGCCTTATTGTTCACTGCCTATATCAACCCTCTTATAAAAATAATAGAAAATGAATTTTCAGGAGTCTACGTGCCTACAATCAATGACAACATCTCATGTATCGCATATATGGATGATATAGCAATATTTCTATCATCCCAAAAACAAATTCCCAAACTTCTTAAGATACTTAATAATTTCACAAAAGAATATAAGCTAACATTTAATATGGAGAAATCATGTGCATGGCAGATCTTCACCGGTAATAGCATTACTAAAGTTTTCAAAGGTAGACCAAGCGCATTCCTTGGGTTCAATTTTTATTTACGACATTCACCTATGAGATCGCTCATACAGAAAAATTTGATAGAGAAAGTGGAAAAAACTGTCAATTCACTCTCCAAAGCCTATCTCTCTCTATATACAAAAATGGCCTTGCTTAACATGTTAGTGATCACAAAAATCTCTTATTTTACTCCAACAATCATTTATACCAAAGCATTTACAAATAAGATAGACTCCTTATGCAGGAAATTATTCTGGGGAAAAAAGATTATCTCAATATCAATAAAATGCCTAAGAAAACCCCTTTCACAAAATGGCCTTGGCCTTCACTCAATACATGTCTTCAGAATACAAAAAACATTGAACATAATATCTACATGTGCACAAAAATTCCCATATTTAGAAATTTCTGCCAAGATTACTCCTACAGATAGACCACCTCCTCTTCAAGGATATCTGAACACACTACTTACACCATTATTAACAATCCACACTCTTAACTTTAAACCACCACAAGCCAAATATAAATATTGGGAAGTTTATCAACTTCTACATCCAAATCAAGATGATGTACAAACACCACTTCATATTAATAATAAACAATTATGTCGCAAATTCAAACTATGGTCACTTGAACCAAAATATTTTGACTTTCTCCTAAAGATAAATCTGGACTCGCTTCCTACACAATACTTTTTGAGATATCAAAGAAACTATAAAGATATAGATGATATATGTAATCTTTGCCATAGGGACTCGGAGACACAAAACCACCTTTTCTTCTCATGCTCAAGTCTAGAAAACATTCGTGAAATCATTAGCACTTCACTCAAAGATAAAAAAATCAATATGATAACCCTTTTTGACTCTTTTAAAAGGGGTGTCTTTGCTGAAATAAGAATCTGCACATTTTTACTCTATGCCTTATGGTGTACAAGGTGTAATTTCATATACAATCATAATCCCAGAAGACATCCAAACACGTTCAGAAATAAGCTGAAAACCATACGTGAAAGAGACAGGAAGATTACAGAACAAACTAAGTACATTGACACCTGGAATATACAAGAACTTATATAAAAGCACACAAAAAAAACTATATTTAACATGGATCCTTGTGCCAGTTCTAAAGTCAACTGACACAAACTAGACGCATTCCTGCTTTAGTTTAATTGAAGTATATCTAATTGAATATAATCGTATGATTGAGTGAATATCATTGACTTTATTGAACTGTTTTTTTTTTTCTCTTAGATACTTCTAGTTTGATAAAGCATACAGGTACTGATCAAATCATTGTACATATGCAGTTTTGTAAAAACAATTTATATATAAGAAATATGTTGTCAAATGTAACTTGTGTAACCTTTTAGAACACTAATAAAGTTTATCCTTTGAAACATAATAATAATAATAATAATAATAATAATAATAATAATAATAATAATAATAATAATAATAATAATAATAATAATAATAATAATAATAATAATAATAATAATAATAATAATAATAATAATAATAATAATAATAATAATAATAATAATAATAATAATAATAATAATAATAATAATAATAATAATAATAATAATAATAATAATAATAATAATAATAATAATAATAATAATAATAATAGCAGCAAATCTCTGCTGAGGTAAGAAGCAATCCTTAAGTTCTCCGATGTAAGTATTTATTTTTTACTTTTGTTCCAACTTGTTATTCGCAAAACAAACATAATACAGGAAAAATCGAATTATATAATAGATTAATAGTGTTTTTTGAAAAATATCGGTGTGTTTTAATATCTTTTTTTTAAAAAATAAAAAAATACTGACTTGAGTCAGAATAAATCATGGCTACTGCCCAGTCAAGCGTGAGCGAATTAAGCACCAATACGAAATTAACAACATCGTTAGTTTCAACATCGCCTATTTCGTATGCAAAAGTACTTAAAAGTAATAGCAATACTACAGCACCAACTCAAATACCGCGCTTCCGTAGAACAAACACAAATGATATTAAAAATCTTGATCTAAACACTCGAGAGGAAAATCAACCCCCAGCCGCAATCTGGACAAAAGAAACGCTTGAAAATGTGACGGACCGTTTCAGTAATACGGTGCCTCGTACGTTATTTGAAACATTTCGCAGGTTTTTTTCACCAACTTCGTTAGTACTCGCAGTAACCGATAATCAATGCTCATTATATCGTTTCCCAAAAGCTTTATTATATGAAGCAATCACGCAAAATGCACTATGGGAAACAATCTCTTGTATCGCCGACCACCCAAATTCTCGATATATAACCATTGATTTTTATACTCAGCAGCAAAAAGAACGTTTTCAATCCACTATTTTAGCACTTGATAATTACGCACTCGTAATTATAGATGAAAACCGGAAAAATATAATTACTGGAGTGCTTAAAAATACTTATCTTAAATACAACGTACAAGATTTTCAAAAAATGATAAACCCGTTTGGAAAAGTAATTGCCCTACAGCCTATATATTTAAAAGACACACCTATACCGATATGTAGTAATCGTTTTGAATTTAAAATAAAACTACATAAAAACGTAGACGCCTCAACGATTCCAACACAGATTACAGATCAAGAAGCGACACTCTCTCTTCACATAAGAGGTCTAAAGCCACTTTGTTTTGGCTGTGGACAGAGAGGACACCTAGCAACTCAGTGCGATAACACAAAAAGCAATCACTGTGAACAAACTAAAATCCTCTCCCCAGAACAACCCAGTGATGAAAATAAAATTTATAATAACACTACATCCATTGGCAACCCAATAATAGAAACCGGAAAAAAACAGGTTCAAACACCCACAAACAAAAATAATAATGGATCAGAATTGCCTATCCCAAAGACCAACCAAAAAAATAATAACACAAAAACTAACACAGAAATCCAAGATTCAAACGAAAATAATTCTCAAGAAACCACAACACAAAATACAGCAATTACATCACAGGATCAGCATCTCAATAAAACAAAATGTGTACCAAGTAAAAATCAACAAACAGAAAGTAAACACACACAGTTATATAATGAAAATATAAATCCAGATAATATAAAGATACCAATAATAAAAAAAACTACAATTATAAACAAAACTGCATCAAACATAATGGATGCAATAGAAGCCCCTCTTCCACCTATTCAAGAGAATACACCAGAGGGAAAGAAGAAAGCCAGGTCCGATCTCCACCAAAGAACCATGAATCCAAAAAGGCAAAAAAAACAGACCAAAAGCACAACTCATCAGACATATACAATTTAGAAAATGATGAAATAGAAATGGATGTAAGCCAACAACAAATGGACACCTGTTCGGTTTCATCACAAATTGCCTGTATAGAGTCTGAAGCAATATTAAATGAAAGAAAAACTGATAATAAACCCAACAATGTCTTAAATATGTATCAGCATCCATCTACTGCAATATAAACAAACATTTAGTATTAAAAATAAAATAAAAATCAATACCCTGTTAAAAAATTATTTAAAACATGAAGATAAAAATTGGATCTCTCAACATTAGAGGCTTAAATGCCACCAAAAAACTTTTTGATCTCAAAAAATGGTTACATACAACACAACCACACATACTGGGGCTTTTGGAAACAAAAATATACAGCAGCTCTCAAATTGATCCATCAAAATATTTAGTCAGCCAAGGTTTTTGTGCCTGCTCAAGGCAATCATCATCACCATCAGGTGGCACAGGCATAATTATTTCCCACAACTGCCCTTTCGATTCTTTTAAAATTATATATATTGACTCTAATCTTATCATAATAACACTCCATCATAAAAATATCACACTTAACCTAGTATTTGTATATATACCACCAGGCCCTGTCATCATCTCCAGAATAATAGCAACAATAAATTCAATGCTTACAGCAACACCAAATCCCATAATACTCCTGGGAGATTTCAACATGACCTACCAAACTTTTGTCACCAAATGGATCCATCAAATAACAATCCCACTTATGAGTGCTGAGGGTTTTCTCCCATCAAACTCAATATCTTTTAATAACAATAGATATAAGTCACTTATTGATTTGTGTTTCTACTCACCAATGTTACATCATTATTTTAATCTTGAACTCTGTCCATCTATAATCTCAGATCATGCTGCTCAGTTCATCACCCTCGACCTAACAAAAATACAGAATACAACAATAGCCCTCCAAAAGACTATGCGAATACTTCTTCCAGCACAAACAACTGAATTCTTATATTCAGAAACATATATAATGCTCCAAAAACTTCAAAACATGTCACTCGATCCAGTACAAAAGTATATAGCATTCACCAATATACTTTCTTTCAACATCAATCATATTACCTGCAACTCAACACCCCCCACCAGATTATTAGCATTGGCAGATGAACTACATAATAGAATAACCATTTCCAGACCAACTACAGATAATCAAACACAAATTAAAAAACTTACAGAAATTTACAACAATACATGCAATACACTAAAGCAATATGTAGCAATAAAAAAGAAAAAAATATGCCTTACACAACAACATACTTGGACCAG
Organism: Epiperipatus broadwayi; assembly: GCA_028023455.1. Lineage (NCBI taxonomy): Eukaryota > Metazoa > Onychophora > Udeonychophora > Euonychophora > Peripatidae > Epiperipatus > Epiperipatus broadwayi. The sequence goes on from JAQFVV010006506.1 coordinate 638,321, forward strand.
AGCATACATACGGTGGGCATTGGGATACCCATCCACAGTCAGAGTGCCTATGGCACTTGAAATAGATGGCTCTATAACAGCTGGACATAACATGATAAACCCAATATATCAACACTTTAAAAAAATACTGCAAAAACAGAGAGTGTACATACCAAATGAAGACATATTTGGAGACCCTGAAACAGACACACCAATAACAACAACTGACATTGTATTTCAACTTGCAACAATAACAAACACATGTCACCCAGGACCACAAGGAATTCCCAAATTTGTGTTCAAACATCTTAGTCACTTCACAGCAAAATACCTGTGCGATCTAGCCAATTACATATCCCAAAAAATTTACAACATACAAAGTCTATACCCAATTGCAATGGTTCCATTTAACAAAAAACCAACAGCAATATCATCTTTATCTAATCTACGACCAATTTCAATGGGACCTTTAGGAATAAAAATTCTTGAAAGAGTGATAAAGGAAAAAATAGAACAACACATACTCCCTGTGTTATCATCAGCACAATATGCCAAAAAAGGATCATCCATTGGCCAGGGTGCCTTAATGTACAAAACAATTATTGAAGTAGTAAAAAAAAAGAAAGAAATATGCACCAATTATAGTTCAACTAGACATTGAGGCAGCTTTTGACTCAGTGCCTATAGCCAAATTATTAGACGTGCTGAAAAAAACAACAACACCTCCATCCCTACTATATATAATAGCAAATCTGCTACTCAGCCGTGAAATTCACATCACATTGAATGGAAAAAAATCACCAGCCTTCAGACCGAGTCAATCCATCCCACAAGGATCCCCCCTAAGTGCCTTGCTCTTTACAATATATATAAATCCTCTATTAATAGAGATACAGAAAAAAATAAAAGGCATTCAAATTCCAAACACTGCTTTAAATATATCATGCATAGCCTATATGGACGATGTAACCGTTTTCCTCCCCTCTAAAAAGAACCTCCCCATATTACAAGAGATAATCAAGAATTATACCTCAAATTTTAATTTAAAAATTAACACAAATAAAACTGCTGCATGGTCAATATACACAGGCAAGCACTGTACAGAGATGTTTAATGGTAAACCATCTGCTTTCCTTGGTTTCCCATTCTACCTTGGAACCAATGGAATGAGGCAAAAAATTCAAAATAAATTAAAAATAGATGCTGAAAAAATCACAGCCTCACTTGAAAAGTCATACCTGTCAATATATGCAAAGGTAGCACTATTTAATCAACTTATAACTACAAAAATTACATACTATACACCTATAATCAAATTTGCAAAAACATTCATATCTAAAATCTCGTCAATCTGTAACAAACTAATATGGAAGAGAAAGACAGTGGCAATCTCTTTAAAAAATCTGAGCAGACCACCACATAGCAATGGACTTGGACTCCATACAATCAATGTTTTTTACACACAGAAATCAGTAAATCTAATAACAGCAACCATAAAAAGATTTCCAGACCTGGAGTGTGTAATCAGTATAATACCCACAGACAGACCACCCCCTTCATATGGATATCTATCCACACTGATTGAAGAACTCAAGCCAATATACAACAAAATATCACTCAATAATGACAACAAGTATACATACTGGGACATTTACAATATACTACATCCAAACCAGACACCCAATCTACATCCATCAGTTCTTGGAATAGACAACAGGCAACTACTGCAACAATTCAGAAAATGGTCATTAGAACCAAAATTATTCGATTTTCTACTTAAGCTTAATCTCAATGCTCTACCCACAACCCATTTCCTTAGATTTCGTAGATTCTATACCAATATAGACCCCATGTGCGGGCTATGTCATAGAGAAGAAGAGACACAAGATCATTTTCTTCATTCCTGCAGTGCCCTAGAAACAATACGTCGCACAATGTTTACCACATACAGAAAGGCTATCATTTCAATTGATGAAATAATAAATACATTTAAAAAAGGCAACAACCCTGCTATTCGTGCAGCAACATACAGCCTTTATGCCTACTGGTGCACCAGATGCACTTTTGCACTTGCCAATAACCCTCGACGCCACCCAGCAACATATTCAATAAAACTAGAACTGTTAAGAAAAAGAGACAGCATCCTAGCTCAACCAGATATATTTGCAGCCACATGGTCACACTTGAAACAGAGATCCAGTCTATGAAATATAAAGACCAATAAGATAGATGATGACATTTTCAACATCAGCATTTTTTCCAACTTTAAAAAAAAAAATGCAAGCATAAACTGAACTAAATAGAAGACCAAATTTAAAAACAAGAAGAAAAAAAAAGTATGCAGAAAAGATAAAGACTTATATACTGAAAGTTGTAATTTGTTTTTCATTTGTAAAAAATCAATATATGACTCTGTAACTTTTTAGACTCAATAAAGTTTTGCTTTGAAACATAATAATAATAATAATAATAATAATAATAATAATAATAATAATAATAATAATAATAATAATAATAATAATAATAATAATAATAATAATAATAATAATAATAATAATAATAATAATAATAATAATAATAATAATAATAATAATAATAATAATAATAATAATAATAATAATAATAATAATAATAATAATAATAATAATAATAATAATAATAATAATAATAATAATAATAATAATAATAATAATAATAATAATAATAATAATAATATGGATGATGTTCAACAATAAGGCCACCGACAACTAAATATATTTTCGTCAACAAGATTTATTTACACTATTTACAATTTTATACAATAATAGCAAATAACTGAAGATATATATATATATGTTGATACGAAGATTTACATGGGTTGCATATATAAAAAACATATTTTGCGAGTTCATCCGTGTTAAAATATTTTAAATACTGAGGTTTCGACTAGGTAACACAAGTCCATTTTACAGCAAGTATGTTACCAAGTCGAAACACAAATGAGATGATTACTGTCTATAATTAAGCAATTTATCAAATAAATATGAGAACAGACATCATCAGAAGTCATATTTACAGCATAATAAATTTTTCCTATGTCCACAGAATAATCATTTTAACTATTAAAATGATGTCTTACTGATCCATCGGAGAACTACTTCTTGACTTCTTGAGGGAGATATAAAAATGATATTGCATATGTGTATCTCTTATTATGATATGCACAAAAGAAATATTACAATGTTACCATTTGGAATTCATGAGATTTGAGTTGATGAGTTTGCTTCCATCATGCTTTTTGAATTTAATCATAGTTGAGGAGGGTTAATAAATATATCAAAAGCATGTCTGAAGTTTGATAGACTGCATATAAAAGTTAATTACTGTTATATTTATTATTTATATATATATATATATATATATATATATAAATAATATATATATATATATATATATATATATATATATATATAAATATTGCATCAGTTAAAAGAAGAAAGAATCCAAAATTATATATGCCATACCTTTGACAAGTTAAATTTATACTATGCTTTTATTATTTCAATGCCATATAATCATAATTAATCTATCAAACAATATTTATAAAATAGAGCATGATGATTGAATTCTTTTTTCTCCAATACAAGATATAGTATTTATGCAGGAATAAAATGAATCCATTTATTCCTACAACTCAAATGTTTATATATGAGCAAATCTGAAGTACTGGCAAGCATTTGAGTTGTAGGAATAAGTGGATTCATTTTATTCCTACATAAATACTATATCTTGTATTGGAGAGGAAAGTATTCATTTATTATTATTAACACTCACAAAAGCGCATGCACAATTAGCTTGAAAGGCTGATATTTGAATTTAATACAATTGTAAACATGTGCTATATAAAAATAAATGCTTATTTAAAATAGAGCATGAGAAAAAGGATTTAAGCTTATTTTTCCAATTTTTATGCATACTTATGCTTTTTTAAACTATTAAGCTCCAGGTAAGTTAGAATAACTATCTAATAGACATTTTGCTGGAATCTCTTTGGGTACATAGGATAAATTAACAACTAGAATCCAATTATAAGGATTGTATGACTTCTCTGTAATAGAAAGAAGAGTCTAGAGTTGTATTCTTTACATAAAATTGCTTCCATGTAATTTAAAAAATTAAAATGTTTGGAAGTCTGAAAAAATAAAAAAATCAATGATCTTTTCCATGCTATATTTCAGAAATACTGTTTTATAGATTAATGATTGATCATGCTACATTGTTTGTATTTTATAGCTTAATTACATAAAAATGGTTTCGATAGCATATACCATTTGATGGAATAACTGAAATACAGGCTTATTATATACCTGTGTTTATATATGTAATATATGGGGTATATGAGCACAGACTTTCACATGACCCACCACTCTCCACTCTATCTAATAACATCGATATACTTAAGTGGCCTTCAAGCATCCCATCATGAGATTTTCAATTGGATGGATGGCTGAAAAGTTAGTAGATTGGAGCCTGTCCATTAAAGTATGAAGATTGAGCACTTATAGTATATATGTGTGGGAGATGATAATCTTGACCAACTGATGATTGCTGGTATAGCATGAAATACATATATTGGTGATTATTTATCTTTTCAGAATATATGTGCTTAAGTATATCGGTGTTATTAGATAGAGTGGAAAGTGGTGGGTCATGTGAAAGTCTGTGCTTATATACTCTATACATTTAATGGAATATATATTTTTAATTTTGCATTCTTCTTTGGTTACAATGTATATTAAAAAAGGTACTCTTCTAAGTGAATTTATAATTTATATTTAAAATTATAGTAGTAAGCAGTTATAAATTAAAATTCAGGTTTTACAAATTAGATTAGATTTTGTTATATAATTATAAACTAAAAAAGATGTTAAATTTTTAATTCAGTGTGAAAAAGACAAAAAGTAAATTTATTTCAAATATATTTGTTTTAAAATTATGTTATTGAAGCAAAGTTTAATACACAGGAGTAACTCAAATTTATTTCCTTTATTTTAAAAGAGTTATTATTCCCCTTTTAGTAGAGTTTTATTGTTGTTTAGAAAAAGAATGGTGTCTCTGACAATATGTTTTTTTTTTCATTTTAACAAAAGTATTTTAATATAAAATATAATAATGACTTTTGATTTTTTCTTTTAAAAAAATGCATTCATTTATTTTAAAAATAGTGCTACAAATAATATATTCACAATTTTAAAAGGCTTATTCAATAATATTGTATTTAAACAATAAACCAAACATGCACGCACATATTCACAGACACACACACGAGAATGAAATTTGTTGTTTACCTAAGCCTATTGACTTTTGAAATATATATATAATCACAATATTATTTTAACTTTATGAAATACATGTCTGTAAATTTATAAATAACTTTTAAAATAGAATGTTAACTTTTCTGTGTATTATTTTTAAAGACAAAAATTAAATAAAAATCAATCATAAATTCCTTAGTATTTTAGTGGATCTACAATAATGTTAAATTAAAAATAAAATATCACTTGAAAACTTTAAACAATCTCTAACTCATAAGATCATGATACTAAATTTAATTTATATACATACGATAAAACTCATTAATGTTTAATTCAGGATGGTGCAATATATATATATATATGGTACATGAATTACTTAACTATTCAGAAGTTTTGCATAAAAAAGTTTTTTGTTATAAATGTGAAAAAAAAAGTTAAAGATTAAAAAAAAACCACAGACAAAATATTATTTATTTTTCACAATAGATTAGCAGTTATTTAATTAAATTCTTTAAAAAGATTGTTAATTAAAAAGATTATTAATCTATAAGAATTTTAAAATATGCAAATGATTTTTAACCTTACTTTTTAGACACAAACCATCTAGTGCTTATTTCAAATGAGAATCACTCGATATTTAAAGGAGCTATGTATTAAACTAATTGTGTTTTGTTTTTTATTTATTTAATTATATATATATACTAAAATAGAGAAAATATTAATTAATAATTAGAAATAAATGGCTATGTAATAAACGGACAGATAGACAGACCAACTATGATGTCATTTATTTGTAAGCTTACACAATATAAACAAGAGCCACTCTTTACATTAGTCTCATCTACATTTAGCCTGAATAATCAGTGATTAACAGATGAGACTTAATTATCTTTAGTGAAGAGAATTTTAATATTCAAATATAGAATCTATGTAGATTGATCAAAAATCAAAACATTAGATATTTATCTTTAATCACAAGCTTTTAATTTGATAGTAATTACTAGAAGGACATAAACGTGTTTCAAGATAACTTCTATCTTCAAATATCGTTTTCATTAATATTAGTCTGAGCTTAGTTATAAGTCTGCATTACTTTTTGAATAATTACTGTTTTCTGCAGCTTACTGTGGACATGGCTAGAGTAAAAAGTGCTTTTGTTTGCAATTATAGAGATGTAGTACACTTGTGTGGATATAACGACACCCAAGGGGATCACATAAAAATTGTTGGAGAACTCAAAATTTTTAAGAAATTCTCATAAGTTTGGATAATGATAATTTGCTTTTTAAATAACAACAACAACAACAACAACAACAATAATAATAATAATAATAATAATAATAATAATAATAATAATAATAATAATAATAATAATAATAATAATAATAATAATAATAATAATAATAATAATAATAATAATAATAATAATAATAATAATAATAATAATAATAATAATAATAATAATAATAATAATAATAATAATAATAATAATAATCAATTCAATTCAATTCAATTTATTCTATGAAATAAAACAAAGTACACACAAATATTTAAAAACTCCAAACAAGAAAAATCTTGTGTGTGGAATTTACATGTAAAAATAAATTAAATAAAAATAAAAATACAATCAAAAACTCAAAAGAACAGTTTAGGAAATAAATAAAATTAATTAAATAAATAAAATAAATGCCAAAATTAATACATACTAGACAACTATTGACACAAATATTTTTTGAATGATTTATAAGAAATATTATTCAGATCAATTGAACATTCATATACAAATTTATTAAACAACTTTGACTCAGAATAAACATATTGTCTTCTACTAGATTCCTTAAAAATTTTTGCTAAAGGTAATTGAAATTTATTAGAAAGACGAGTATTTAGAACATAAACTCTAGAATTCAAAAAAGGTTTAGCACAAAAAATATCAAAAATAACTCTATATTGATATAAGTGATTTACATCAAATAAACCAAATGCAATATAAATATCTCGAACAGAAGAGGAACGAGATCTACCAAAAATAATGCGCAAAGTATAATTTTGCAAAACACGCAAAGAAGATAAAATATGTGGAGAAGCATTACCCCAAATAATGATATTGTAAGATAAATTACTCTGATAACAGGCAATGTAAATAAAAATAAGAGCAGACCTAGGAAGAAATGTAACTAAATAATAAAACATATAGTTTAAATTACGTAACCGTTAACAAAGATAGGTAATGTGATTTGTCCAGGACAATCTGGAGTCAATATATATTCCCAAATAACAATAATTATCTACCAAAGGAATATTCTCACAAGTACATATACTATTAAAATGCAAAATATACTTACAGCAAATTTTAATCTTAAGAGAAAAAAAAGTACGCTTATAAGAAAAAAGAATAGCTTTTGTTTTATCTAAATTGACCAACAATGAATTATATACCAACCATTTACCAATTGAGTCCAAATCCTCATTCACTAATTTTTCAAGAAGATTATAAGAAACAGCATTGCAAGATAAAGCAATATCATCAGCAAAAACAAAAATCTTAGAATGTAACTTCAATGAAAATAAATCATTAATATAAATTAAAAACAATAGAGGACCAAGTACTGAACCTTGCGGAACTCCAGAATTAATCAAGACCACATCACTGATAGTACCATAAATATTAGTAAACTGTTTCCTATCATTTAAATAACTCTCCAACCAACTACCAATAGATCTACGAAAACCATACAAATAACAACGCTTAATCAAAATATTATGATTAACAGAATCAAATGCTTTAGATAAATCAAGATAAATAGCCAATGTTTTAAGTTCCTGGTCCAATGAAGATGTCAAATACTGAACATGATGTTTTAAAGCATCTAATGTACTTCTGCCAGAAAGAAAACCATATTGATAGTCAGATAAAATTTTATTTTTAAACAGAAATGACAACATTTGATCCCTAACAATCATTTCCAATAATTTAGAAAAAACAGAAATAATAGCAATTGGCCTATAATTGACCATAAGAGTAGAATCACCCTTTTTATAAACAGGAGTAATAACATTAACTTTCAGACATTCTGGAAATGATCCAGACTTCAAAGATAAATTAAATAAATGAACTAAAACAGGCAAAAATGCAACCTTATTTTCTTTAAGCATCTTAGGTGTTATACCGTCTAGTCCAAAAGAAGTGACATTTCTTAAACTCTCAATTGCTACAGACAACTGAGATTCAGAAACATCAGAATATAAAAAAGAATTCAAACTTGAATAAGAAGACAAAATCTGCTCAGGCACATCACGCATCGATAAATTTACAAAATACTCATTAAACCGATCAGCTAAATATTTTTCATTATTCTGTAACTCAATTAAACTTTCATTATATTTAATACATTTAATACGATCAGGAGAAGATTTTTTAATCAAAGAATTTATTGTTCTCCATTTCAAAGAAACATTTTTATCACTAAGAAATTCTTGATAATATCTAAACTTCAACTTTCTAATATCAGACCTAATTTCAACATTAAGTTTTTTTAAAACATCTGATGAGCCATCCAAAGCTTTTAACACATATCTCTGATTAATTTTACATACCAGCGCATCTGTCACCCAAAGAGATCTTCTATTCTTACTTGTCAATTTTAAATGAAACTTTGCTTTAGCAATTAAATCTAAAAAAATAGCTTGGAACCCCAAAAATGCATCATTTACATTATCATAAATATCTCATCCCAATTCTGAACAGATAATAAATAATTCAATTTAGAAAAAGATAATTTCTCAACATATGCACACACATTAATATTATCCATACAATTCAATAGTTTTAATTCAATAGCAAAATGATCTGTAAGAAATAATTTAGAAAGAGACGAATCAGAAAATAATCCGCGGCTTAATCTAACAAAAATATGATCTAAAAGAGATTGAGATATAGGAGTTATACGCGTATGTGAAAAAAGCGTTTGACTAAATCCATAGCTATAAAGTAAATTTAAATAATCTATAGTAGACTTACAAGCATTATTTAACAAATCAATATTTAGATCACCCATTAAAACAGCAGATTCTGAACCCAAATCTAATAACAAAGAATCAAGTTCAGTAACAAAATCCAAAACTTTACTTGTACATGATCTATATATAGCCAAAATAGAAAGCACACATTTAGGAAGTCTCAAAGTTAATAAAATACATTCTGCAGTATTAAATGTTGGAATAATGAAAGAAAAGTCTAAACCAGATTTTATAAAAACCATAACACCACCAGATCGTAAATGCATATGAGGAGAAAGTATACTCGTATAGCCATTCAAACTATATAAATTTTGTTCTTGTAAAGAAATCCAAGTTTTCGTTAAAATAATTACATCAAAATGAAATAAAGGAAAATTATTTAAATAAACTACAAGTTCATCAAAATGACATCTAATGCTATGTATATTTAAATGAAATAATTTAAGTGAAGCAAAATCTTTTTTCTGAGAAATGAAATCAGAATTTATCATAATAAATAAATTTCAGAATGACTCCAAATCACTTTCATTTCTAATTAAAACACGAGAATTATAATCTTTTCTCACATACACCGATCCATTATGAATGAAAGCAAAACCTTGACCAGAATGTAACTTCTGTTTCGCCAACCATAAAAGCCTTCTATTGAATGGAGTCAAATGCTAATTAATATAAATACATTTGTTATTATTAACCCCAGGCAAAATTTGAGAAACTGTTAAAACAGATTTTTTTTTAATTAAAAACTGTATGGCAGAATTTCGTGATTTAAAACGAGCTACAACAAAACCTAGAGCTCCTGATTTATTTTTTGTACGAAAAACGTTTTCCAAATCAATAGCAACATCTGAAACACCGAGCTTGTCCGCCACGTTAGTTAAAATTAATGGCAAATTTTCATTTTCTTGAAAAGGCAAACCCTGTATTTCAACTTCATGATCCAGATTAAATCGTTCCATAGAATGTAATTTATCTTTCAGTAACAAAATCTCATTCTCATTTGAAGTACAATAATTAGAAAGACGAATTATTTCTTGATTATTCCGATCCACATTTTCATGTAAAGAAATAACTTCTGTCCACAAATTAGCAACCACTTGAGATAACTCTGAAATTGTATTATGAATTACAGGCAATAATTTTAATTTATCCAAAATCTTCTCCAAAATTAAATCAGGTGAATTTTTAGCAGTCATAGACGAATCAAAACATCGCTAGCCTTAGAAAAACTAACTCTACAAGCAGCACACCTCCATTCTTGCTTCTTTTTTATAGACATTCTTCGGTAAGTAGTATCACTCAAAGATGCACATTCAAAGTGCATACCGGATGTACAACCAAAGCAGGATACGAAATTACCATTTTTTGGTAAAAGTTCTTTACAAATAGAACATGAATCCATCATTAAAAATTTAAAAAGTTAAAAAATCAAGAGAACAAGTAAACACGTCTTTACACTAGAAAACCGGAAGTATAATAATAATAATAATAATAATAATGATGATGATGATGATGATGATGATGATAATAATAATAATAGTAATGGTTGTTGTCGATGAACCACCATATCTCACTGGATGGCGCTGTTTTCGCGCTAAAACACATAAAAATGCCATTTCTGTGGCTGACACATTCGAACCCGCGTTTTCTATAATACAACTTTTTTGTTGTACTACAGATTGCAGGCCACTATGTCACGTCTCAGTACAGCATGTATGTTTACACAGCAAATACATTTTCCCAATTTGCACAGTTTATAAAAAGGTTACGGCTTGGGGAGAGGGTGTGTTTTTTTGAATTGGATGGAAATGTTATTTTCATTGGATTTTTTTTTATTTTAAAGTATTGAAATGTTCAGATTTTGTAAAGTAATAATTAACAGACTTTTTACACCATAATGTATTGAAGTTTTAAGTAGTAAATGTTGATGAGATATACGTATAAAGTGAATTGGAATTAGGTAACACGTCAAGTAATGCACTGTTCGCACCATTTCCATGAGACATTTTAAGATTGTACCGTGTGTATATTTTTGAAATAAAAAAGAGCGTTAACACAAAAATATCCAGTAAGAAAAGTAGCATATATTATAAACATTTTATATACATATTTGCCGTTGTTTAAAAAAGTTTTAGTTTTTTTCTTTTCTCCGACTACTGTTATACTTTGTTGAATATAGTTTACATTTATCATTATCATTTATTTTATAGATGTTAGTAAAAAAAATATTTACAAAAATATGATTTTGATATTTTTTATTTTAGCATTACAAACAACAGAACACTAAACATAAACCTAACTCTAAACTAACCCTAAAACTAACCCTAAACTAACCCTAAAACTAAGCCTAAACTAACACTAAAACTAACCCTAAATGTAACCCTAAACTAACTCTAAAACTAACCCTAAACTAACCCTAAAACTAACCCTAAACTAACCCTAAAACTAACCCTAAAGCTAACCCTAAAACTAACCCTAAACCTAACCGTAACAACTTTTACTTTTAGTTGTCATTCTATTTGAAATAAAAAATAGCGGTAAACAACAACAACAAAAAAGCCGTAACTCCGGTAAAAAAATCTCCAATAGAAAATTGATTTTTCTGATTAAAAAGAAAACTAAAAAAGACGAATCAAATTGTACTTTGTGTATTTTATTTTACATTTATTAATAAAAAATAATATTTAAAATTAAATAATATTTTAAAAAGACGATTTTCTTTTGTTTTTATTTTCGCATTACAAAAAACACATCAAAATGATTATAATTAACGAAATGTGAATGATCATATTTTATAGTTTAAGTGTGATAACTGTGCCATCCAGTGGGATATGGTGGCTCATCTACTACAACCATAATAATAATAATAATAATAATAATAATAATAATAATAATAATAATAATAATAATAATAATAATAATAATAATAATAATAATAATAATAATAATAATAATAATAATAATAATAATAATAATAATAATAATAATAATAATAATAATAATAATAATAATAATAATAATAATAATAATAATAATAATAATAATAATAATAATAGTAGTAGTAGTAGTAGTAGTAGTAGACAAAAATGTATGGGAAATACCTTTTTGAATATATACGATTTGTTTCATTTTATTTTTTTCCAAATTGTATGTGTTTAATACTAAAATATTGGAAAATACAATTTTATATATTCATTAAAACTATTATTGTTTTTTATTAAGAATATACTTACATGCTCTACTTAATTTAGGTGAGATAAAAATAAATAATGGCTATGTCAATTTTGTGTGAGGAAGGGGTCGCTAGTGTATAATAAATGTTGCATAATTACTGAGATTCTTGACTTCGTTTAAGGAGAAGCTACAGTACATCACATCACATCAGACAACTAATGTAGTAAAATTAATTATAATTAAAAAATAAAAAGTATATGTATACATTCAGTTAATATTTATGTAAAAGCATTATCTTTTGTAAGCTAAGGACAAGATTCAATTACAATAAAATCAATTTGTTTTTTTTATTTTAGATACTTCTACTCCAGTAGCAGGTAAGCTGCTTGTTTTCTTAGTTCATACTTGTATGTCTATCATTAAATACAAATTACAATAAATAAACAAAAATGTTTAAAACGAGATTGTAGAAATTTACTACTATTAATATTAAATATAAATGATGCTATTCAAAAGGTTATTATATTAAAATATTTTATTTCAATGTATGATGCCGTTTACCATTAGCACAAATGCAATTTTTGTGATGATTTTTAACAATACCGTACTATATATATATATATATATTGTAGTCGGCATATAATGAAGTAATTACCTCTTATGCATAATATAGAAATAATTTATCCTCAAATAATATCTTGCTATATATGTATTGTAGTGGTAAATCAATGATATACACAGTGGAACTAATATGCTTTGTTTAACATCTTGTAAATAATATGATAATAACTCAATGTTATACACACTAGCAATAACTTGCAACATTGTAATAATATGTTATATATACTGAAGTATTTAGTTGCTATATATTATATACTACTATCTTTATGAATTATAGTGGTAATCTGCTGTATATACTATAATAGTAACCTATGTATATTTTACAAAACTAATTTGATGAATATACTATGATAATAACTTGATATTGGAATGTGTGAAAATAGAAGAACAAGGGAAGAGACAACTGTTTTGAAAAGTGGACATTAATTCTACTACAAAGATTCAAATGTTGAAAGGATATGTGGAGTAGGATTTATTACAAATACACAAAGTGGAAAATCAACATTATGGAGAATTGATGGTCTATCAGGTAGAGTGGGAAGTTATTCAAATTATTAGCAGACACAAAATGCAGAGAATTCAGATTTATGCCTCAAAAAGTTCTCATAGTGATGAAGTAGTAAAAGATTTTTATATTGATGGACAAAAGGTTTTTCATCAATCCAAAGAACATTTCAAAATTGTTATGGGATACTTTAATGTTACAATTGGTAAACACTTGATTGAAAGGAGAAATTGCAGTAGGTAAATTTGTTTATGTAATAGAAATGAGAGGGGGCAAAGATTTATGGGATATGCAGAAAAAGTAAAACTTTATATTAAAAATTTCTTTTTTTTTCTAAAAAAAATGTAAAAAGAAAATAGACATGGAAGCACCACATGTGAAAGTATAGCCGAATTATAAATAGTCAAAATAAGAGTCATAGATCACATGTCCCTATTCTCTTAAGCTTGTAAGTTATAAACAATGAGGATCGCCAATTCTCCAACAAGCTTTGTGATAAATGCTTAGCCAGAGAAAGCATTTTTAATATCTCTGTCTGGACCCCCCACCCCCTGACCATGGTTTTGTGCTTTGGCACCCCTGACCATGGTTTCGTGCTTTGGCACTCCTCAGAGAGGTGCCAGAGTAGGTACAGTCACTAGAGTGCCAAAGCATGAAACCATGGTCAAGGGTTGGGGGGGGGTTCCTGACAGGATATTTTAAATGCTGGCTCTGGATAAGCATTTATCACAAAGCTTGTTGGGGAATTGGCAATCCTCATTGTTTATAGCAGAATTAGTTTATATTTTGGCTAACAGAAATTAAATATTTCAAGATTGTAATGTTCTTAATAAATTCAACACAGGAAGTCGTAATCAATTAGTGAGATGTAAGATAAATGTTAATGCAAAACTAGTAAGAAAAAAATTTGTAAGAAAAACAATATTCACAAATAATATTCCTAATCTTCAGAAAGATTCTAATGAATTGGAATTAGAACTTGCAAATCCATTTGAAGTATAAGCTGATTTTGAACATGATTAAGACTTGAATGAAATTAATAGGAAAATAACTGATACACTTTAATAAACTGCAAAAAAAATAGCTGGTAAAAAGCAGCAATTGAACAATACAATTTCTATTGAGACTAGAGATGAAGAAAACAAGGGATATGACAGTATATAGAAATGATGCATTAAGCAGGAATGGATATCTCGAATTTAGTAAAATGGTGCAAAAAAGCTAATAAGAATATAAGAAAGTATAAGTGTGAACAAGCAAGAAAAGCTATTAAAGAGAATAAAAATCTCAAAAGTATAAAACAACATTATGGTATTAGTAGGAAATTTATGTCTGCATAAAGAAAAAATCGATGGAAATACTAATAATCATGACGGATCATGACATTTGTGGAAGAGTTATATCAATAATTATATAGTTATAAAGAACAAGTACCTTCTATAGCTATTGTATCTTCTGAATTATCCATAATTTTAAATAAAGAAGTGAGTCATGCAATTAAATTTGCGAAGAAGGGAACATTTCCAGGTAATGACGGAATTTCAATTGATGTGTTAAAAGAAGCAGGTGAAGAAATAATTTTAACAAAGTTATATACCAAATGTTTAAATAATAATGATATACCAAATAATTGAAAGAATGCAGTATTATTATTTAAAAAGGATATTAGAAATTAAAAGCCAATAAATCTTTTATCAGTTTTGTACAAAACTTTTACCAAAATAATTACAACTTGACTAAAGAGAACTTTGGATTTCAACTAACCAAAAGAACAAGCTGAATTTAAAAATAGTTTTAGTAAAATGGATCATATCAAGTTTGGAGAAAAGTTATAGAAAAGACCAATCAATATAACTGCCTATTATGCTTTAGATTTTTAGATGATAAAAAAGAATTTGATTCTACAATCATTTTTAAAAGTGATTAATACATTGGATCATCAAGTTATAGAACCAGGATATTATCATATTCTGAAGAATATTTATAAAGATGCAGCAGCAACAATTATATTATATAATGATACTTAGAATGTTAATATTGAAAAGGGTGTATGACAGAGTGACTTCGGATCTTCCAAAAAATTTACCGTAGTGCTGCAAGAAATATTTTGTGGTTTAAAAGGGATGTTAAAGTAATAAAAATAAATGGAGATTATTTTTGTAATTTAGATTTTGTATATGATGTAATTGTTTTTGCAAATAATGCTTCAAGAAATGGTTCAAGAGCTATCAGATGAAAGTAAGAAAGTAGGACTAAAAGTAAAGGTTAAAATTATTAAAGAAATATTTAATCGATTTTCTTAAAAGTTGAAAAAAATTGACTATGATGAGATAGAAGTTAACAACTACAAATATCTTACTCAGACTATTATTCGATATGTAAACTTAATTGATAAAATTAATCATAGAAATAAATTTTATTGGAGTGCTTTTGGTAGAAATAACTATATTAAAAGAAAGTATGCCTAAGTGTTTAAAGAGGAAACTTTTTAATAAATGTGTTTTACCAATTCTTATGGATCTAAAATGTGGGTACTTAACAGAAGATCAATACGAAGACTTCAGACTACTCAAAGAAGTATAGAGAGATGCATTTTGTGAATAACAAAAAGGTATTGAAAATAAAAATACATGGATAAGAGAATAAACAGATGTTACAGACCTTGTTAAAAGATATAAGAGAGAGAAGTGGAATTGGAATAGACATATTGCTATAAGACTGATAATAGATAGAGATGATGAAATGTTAAACTGGATTTTAAGATATTGGGAAAGTCCCCAGAAAGTGACCACACATGACATGAATGGATGACATAAGGTAGTATTCAGCGATGATATGGAGAAGAGGGTAGAAATTGAAGAAGATGGATTGAACGTGGAGAGACCTTTATACTTCAATGGATTGATAATGATTGACAATTGGGATGATAGTGCATCAATAATCTGCTATATATACTAAGAAGCAAACTACTGAATATGTTGCACTATTAATTTGTAGTATAATTTCTAGTAGAAATTATAATTTTTAAACAATATGGATCCTCACTGCAGAATGAACATCTCTCCAACTATTTTTACAAGTTTCTTTAATCTGTAGGTTTTTCTCCATAACACATGAGCATATAAATTCATCTCACATCTGCTCTATTTCTAGTTTTTTTTAAAAATCTTTTTGAATTAAGAACAAAAAAAAAGCATTTAAATGATCTTTCTCATGCTATATTTTAAAAATATTATTTTATAGATTTGTGATTAACCATGCTATATTGCTTGCATTATATAGCTTTCTTATATAAAAGTGGCCTTGATAGAATATATCATTGCATAAAAGTAACTTGCCCAATGTGTGTATATATATATATATATATATATATATATATATATTTGTTGCCTGAGACCTTAAGGCCGACCATGGACAAAATGGTACATTTTGTAAAACTATTGACAAATACTTTTTCAGAATGACATGTATGATTTTGGTACAAATACCAGTCTAGGTCTGTGCTTTGTAATAGTAAGTAAGCATGGAAAACTTGGGTTCCTTCCTTATTAATTTAAATTAATAATTAAATAAATAGCAGTGAGACTCTTCTTATCTTTAATAAATTGCAAATTATAGCATTAAAAGAATAAATTCTATCATAACATTATCTAGTAAATTTATCTATGACTTTATAGAAACAATCAATTTTGCATCATATACCAGAATTAACAAAGCAAGCTAAAGTGAAGAAAGAGGTAACTGGGATTTTATTGTACCACACACATCACGAACTACCTGATAACCAAAGCATTCAAATATTTCGCCAGAATATTAATAAGACTTATATGCCCTATTAATGACAATATGTGCTCTAATGCATGCTTTACTCAATATGTAGGATTTTCTGGTTTTGTGAATGACAAATAGCAATGGCACAGTAGGTTAAATTATGAAGTAGGATTTATTTACAATTTTATGTTTAACAAATGATTATATAATGTCTCAATATGATAAATAAATAAGTAAATAAACAAATAATACAAACAGAATAAATAAAATACCATTCCATTTGTTTACTTCAAGAGATGGATACTATACCAGATTTTACTATAAATTGACTTAATTTCAGCCCTGAGAAAAAAGAATGGAGTTCAACATCAAGTCATGAAATATCTAATGTCAGTTCCAGAACCAATGAACCTATACTATAAACTTATAATAATAATAATAATAATAATAATCAATAAGTAATGGCATATTTGAAAGTGTTAGCCATAATAAAAATGGAGATTCAAACCTCAATTCAGCTAAAATATTATGTAAATAAACATATGATATACTATAGGGACAATTTAGATAAGATGTCCTGCTATTCCTTATGACTGAACTTACAAGTTATAACTATAGATGAAAGAAGATGATTTTAGCATCATAGTACAAAATACTTTGCCCAAACCTACATTTATAAAGTAAAATGATATTCCTGTGGATGCATCCATCTACACATAGAAATAACACAACACTGAATACCATGTGGGTTTATAGACCACCACAAGCAACAAGTATAGTTACACACAGTTCTGTGGATTAACGACCAGTGCAAAAATGAGTACAAAATACAGAAAATAGCAAATAATTATTCTGCGGATTAACCACTAGCACAGACTAATACCATTTAACATTATAAAGCAGTATTAATATTTACTTCAAATCAAAATGTAAAATCATCTTTCTCAAATATTCTTCTAACTCAGAATACATCAGCAGTCTAGCAAACATGAGTTTAGGCATAATGAAAAGTGTTTTATAATAAAGGGCGACTGAGATAATGACTGACTCTGCTTTAAATATGAGCATAACAATGATGTATAAATATGACATAAGTACAGGCACAGAATCCCGGAAAGACTCATAGGAATAATTCATGTAATGTTAACACACATTATAAATTCACCAATAGTTCCTAACTTTTCGCAAGCGCTGTTCCTCAATTAATTATTCTTTTCAATCCTTTGATTTTAAATTAAGCGTAGTAAAAGTACATATCTTCACCCATAAGTTCATATGAAAATAATATCAAAATAAAATACGTTATTCAAATAAACATTAAATTAAAGTACACAACATTTTGGGTATGGTAAATATTCACCCATAAAATAAATATAGCAAACCCTGAACAATTAATAATAATTGAAAGTGTGCTAATCTTTCACATGCGCTAAGACAGCCAATCAGATTTTAAACAGCCGTCTAATGTATATCACGTAAAATAATAATTTTTAATTACAACGTCGAATTTCAGAGGTGTGGTTATATACCTTTTTGTTCCAATTACTGTGAGCACTCCTAAATTAATGGATTCTTGCATGGGCTCTATGAATAGATGAGATAATTTTCAAAAGCACGACGTGTAGAGTTTTAATGAAAATGTTCCTTATAAGTTATTAAATTCTACATCCTATGTCAAGTATTATTCCAAATTTATAATATTTAGATTATATTAATTTGTCTATTCACCTCAAAAACTAGAAAAAATAATCGGAGCAAATAATAATCTAATAATCCAACATCTGTGATGGAAGTCAGAAAATAGTTTTCTTTTAGTTAGCTGTTCTACAGCTGTTATCATTATTTCAAATAATAAACAAATTAAATAATAGGTACGTTATTGGTAATATACGTTTAAATAGAATAATCAATCCCTTATTATTTAGCTATTGACACACAAAGACATAAAATAGCGTTTCCCTCCACATATGCATAATATAATAAAACATTTTAAAATAATGACTGCAAGATTTTATAAATTAAATCAGTATAACACTTTATGATGCACGTATAATATAGTTATCTGAATAAGCAATGAGATTAAAATATTTTGTTTAATTTTACCAGTTTGCATGCAATAGAAAGAATAACAAATACACTGATCTTTTAGCTATTACTTCCACTTTCAAGGTTAATCGTTCCGATATATTTTAATTGTAGATAGTTGAGAAGATTATCAGCAATTGGATTACTGGTTGGAAAAACTTGAACAGATTATTTAACTTCAGCCAGTCGTTATTGTTACAATATCACAAATCTTGTAGTTTGATTCATAGGAGAATTTTGGCTTGGTTCGTTTTGTTATTAATTTTTAAAATGTTCATTACATGTTTTATTTACATGTTATCTTTACTCCATTTTCTTTTTCTTTTTTTAAAAAATTATGAACGCTATGTCACACTTAAACACAAAACGTGTTTAGCACATTTTACCTAATAATTGAAAATTAATTAAATAAATGGCTTTTGATCTAAATGAAAGATAATTTCTAGGATTATTTTAAATAAATAGGATTATTATTATTCTTAATCACATTTTACTAAACTTGATATATGTTGTTGATGTCTTACAAGTTAAACACATTTGATCTAAATCAGTAGATGGAAAAAATTTTTTTTTAATATGTTAAAAAATACATCCAATAAGCAAGGCAAAATATTACATATTCTCATCATTAAGTTACTTTAAATGCAAGTATCAAGTCTACATAAAATGCAAACCAAGACAATCAAGTCACTTAGAAAAAGACAGAGAAATTTTTAAATCAGTTCCATCAAGCTTTATATTTTACACCAAAATATAAGGTTACAAGATATATTAAAATACAGTAAAGTTTACATAAATTATAGTTATTTTATTAGAAGTACTTTCGACTATACATCTTGTAGTCGTTATCAACTATATTAGCATTTTTCAACCTTTTTGCTACGGGACCCAATAGACTTCACTTAAATTATAATGTAAAATAAAAGAGATATTACATCATCATGGTACTGTATATATTCGGTTCAATTTGATAATATTTATAATGAACAAATAATTTAAAAGTTAAAAGTTGAGTTAAAGTTAAACTACATTTTTTAATGTAAAAGCGTAACACATTTTGTTAATTACCAAAAAAAAGTGTTTTCTTTTTAAATAAAATTTTATTTATATACGAAATACAAGCAAAAGTTACAAATTTTTGAAAAATTACATTTTGAAAATAATCGCGAAACTTGACATTATGATTATTTAAGTTCAAATTTACAATTGAATTTGAGACATATAGGGTATATGAGCACAGACTTTCACATGACCCACCACTCTCCACACTATCTCATAACACTGATACACTCTAACACATATATGTTGAAAAGATAAATAATCACCAATATATGTATTTCATGCTAAACCAGCAATCATCAGTTGGTCCAGATTACTATCTCTGCACATATATGCTATAAGTGCTCAGATATATATTAAGATAGTGAAACCTCATACTTTAATGAACAGGCTTCAATCTACTCCACACTACAACTCTTCAACCGTCCATCCAATTGAAAATCTGATGGAATGCTCAAAGGCCACCCTAAGGCCAAGATTCTTGTCACACCCATGTTGACCTAAGGTCAATCTTACCCCTCATGTACAGGACATAATCCATTTAATACACATAGAAGGGATGGTCAGACATCTCTACTTATGTAATAGCTGAAACACACAGGCTTATAAATATACCTATGTCTACATATGTAACATATAGGGTATATGTGCACAGATTTTCACATGACCCACCACTCTCCATACTATCTCATAACACTGATACACTCGAACACATTTGAGAAAACTACACAAAAATGGGTAGTATTACTTAGTAATTTTTTTATTAATACTAATATTTTTTTAAAATGTAAAAAGATTTTTGCTATCAGATGTTTATTTTTTATTTTTTGGTGCATATTCGTGACCCTTTAAAAATTTAATGGAACCCAAAGGTTGAGAAATGCTGAACTATATAACATTGAATAATCAAAATGAGACATCATTTTAAAATACTCATAGTTCAATTTAGTTTAGTTCTCCCACAATTAAATCGTTATCAACTATATAACATTGAATAATCAAAATGAGACATCCTTTCATAATACCCATAGTTCTATTTAGTTTTAATTGTGAGAGAACTTAATTGTGAGAGAACTAAACTAAATTGAACTATGGGTATTGTGAAAGGATCTCTCATTTTGATTATTCAGTGTTAGTTGATAATAACTACAAGTTGTATAGTGGAAAGTACTTCTAATAAAATAACTATAATTTATGTGAATTTTACTGCATTTTAATATATATGTATATACACCTGGGTCTCATTTTATGCACATTATTTTAATGTGATTTTGAAGTTATGCGATTCATGTTTCTTCTTAATATTTTTCATATTTCATTATATTTATTAGATATCAAGAAATTTAAACTATTAATAATTTATTTTGACTTGAAATACTTTTTTTCTCAAAAATATAACATTATATTAGCAGCTAACTTGAACATTGTCTGAAGCTATATTTAGAATAAATAACATACTTATACTAATGAGTAAATAATAATAATAGATTTATACTTACATATAAAAATATCACAATAAATATTCAAAAATTATAAACTTTTAAAATGTATTTTGTTAGGTATAACAGAAATAAATAATGTAGATTTTTTAAAAATAAATAACGATTTTTATTGATTTTATAAACTGAAAATTATATTTTTAATGATAATGTATAATCTTTTTGTTTTGATTGCAATCCTCATTTTTTAAATATAGAAAAAAATGTGAACATTTAAAATTTATTTCAGTAGTAAAAATCAGTTGTCAACAGAAAACAATTAAGACTGAAGTTGGCACTAGTTGTGTAAATGGGATGAAGCAGAATATGGTAAAAATTAGAGTGGGGAATGGAAAATAAAGTGGTTAACAAGTTTCTCTGGGCATAATTGCTGAGAGATTCTTGACTTCGTTCAAGAAGAAGCTACATCACATCACATCGACAAATGTGATTTCTTACCAGTTTACAAACGAACCGCGCATTCGAAAATAGAGATAATGATAATGATTAAAATACGTATGAAAATATGTCAAATTAAATACTTATTCTTATCTTTCACTTTCTTTGCATATCTTCATATAATCATATATATTGCTTATAACACTTCTTTCTTATACACTTGTTGCATTAAAGTGTATAAGAAAGAAGTGTTATAAGCAATATATATAATTATCTAATTAAATACTGTAGTTGATAAAAAAAAGTAAAAAAAGTTTGTCTTGTACCAATTTTTTTCAAATATTTGATATTTTTTATTCGTCATACTTTATTTCCTTATTTTTTTAATGCGAATTTTAAAGTAATTTTTCCTTGTTGCTTTGCTTTTATGTAAATTCTGAAAATTACAGACCCTATCCTTCCTTTTCCAAGGTAAGTAAAGTCGATTTTTGTGTGATTTTTTTAATGTGGGTTTTCTGTGGAACCTATCTACTGTATAAAACGAGACCCAGGTGTATATTAATTTAAATATTATATATATTTTGGAAAAAATACAGACATTAAAATTAATTTATTATATATATATATTCTAATATTTTTATGGATAAATGATGATTTCATATTATTATTATTTTGGGGATAATCCGTGTAGTGAAATAGCTAAATGCTGACATTTCAGAGAAAGAGAACACTCTGAGGAAGATACTTAATGTTGTGCTGAAATGTCAGCATTTTTAATTTTTCAGAAAGAGGACGTTCTGAGGAAGGTATTTGATATTGTACTGAAATGTCAGCATTTAGCTATTTCACTACACGGAATATCCTAAAAATAATAATAATAAGAAATCATATATATATGATTTTGGATTCTTCTTCTGTTACAATATTTATATTGAAATAGATGGTCTTTAATTTCAATTATTTATATTTAAAATTATAGTAATTGATTATTTTAAATTAAATATTTGATTTCACAAATTGTTATATACTCATATCCATATAGAATTGTGTTTAAAATTAAAAGAAGTCAATTTTTAAATTTGTATTAAAAAAAGATAGAAACTAAATATATTTCAATTAAATTTGTTTTAAAATTATATAAATAAAACTTAATGAAATACTAATTAATATTTTTAAAATAGCTGTTTTGGAAATGTTTTCCAATGTCAATTAATTATATTTTCAGGGATTATATTAATTATGTTATATTCAATAAACATTATGTTTTATTATCTAAAGAGTTTTGTAAACATGTTTAAATAAAGTAATTGCTGGAATGTTTAGTTAATTAAATGTTTTTGTAAATTTGGTAACTATATAAAAGTCTAATTTGGAAAATAATTTTGTTTTTTCTCTTTTGATATTTGGTCACTGCTGACACAATGAATTAGATGGAATGTCTACCAGCATGTAAACTAATAAGTACGTGTGACTAAAATTTATTTAAAACATTTACTCTTGCATGGATCCCCTAACCACCATGATATTGAATTCTGCTTGATCCAATGCTGTGCCACATATTTTCATATATATTAAGCTGTAAGTAAAATAATGCCCATTCAGCATTGAAGATTTTATTCCAATCCTACATTGAAACATAAACACCAACCACAACTATAATTTGAAAACTGTAAATAGAAAAATTTTACTACTAAACTACCAATGAGCTCTATTTTTTAAAATTGTACATACATAAATTTAATTCTATTTTTATAGAGCAACAAGTTAGCCAGTATATTTATTCTTGAGAATATTCAATAAACTTTTAAACTTTAGATACCAAAGAGCCATTTACAATTTAATTTGGGTAATTCATTTTAACTTTTACTACTTTTAATTTATAACATTTAATTTAATTTGCTATATTTGATATATTGTGATAGAATTTGAATGTTTTTTTATTGTTTTAAATGTGCAGATGTTAGTGAAAATTTTCCATGATTTGTCATAAAGTGCTTTTAAAATTTAGTCTGAGTATATTAATCGATGTCTTTAAATATTTTTTTTTTAAAAGCAGTTTATTAAATTTTTATTTTTCTTTAAAAAAATTTAAATAGCTGACATGATTTTAATAATCAAAACTTAGTTTTCAAATAATCAACATTTAGTTTAAACAAATAACAACTCAATTTTTTTATGAGAGTTAATTTATTATAAAAGTATAAGAAATATTTAATTAAAAGTAATTTAAACAAATTTATCTTTCTAAGACCATTTCAAAACCACTTCATCAATGTATTACAGAATAATACAAGTCAAGGGATGTGAGTTTCTAACACAACATGTGATATGTGTATTATATAAATAAATTAAATTAGTAACAAACAAAACACAATCTTTTATTTTAAAAATAGTTGATCAATTTCGATATGTAAGACAAGGCACATGAACCTTCTTCTTTATATGAAGTATTTATGAATTGCAATAATGTGCCAATGTTTTGATTATATTCTAAAAAAAATACATTAGTAAACCAAGAAATATAAATAAAATATTCCACAATAATCTAAAACGTATAATAAATATAAATTACTTTTACCTTAAATTTTTTCTCACAGACAACTATAAATTTCTATTATATTCATTTCTTAAATACTCTACTTAAAATAATCCCTTTTATAATTATAATTTTAACAAAGGTATTTAAAAATGAATATTTTTTTCCACTTTTATGGTCTTTGGCCAAGGCAGTACAATGGTCGAGGAAAATCCATAGAATGTTAAACTGTTATGCCATTGTTTGCCATCTTGTAATATCAGCAAGATATTCGTAATAGCTTAAGCTAGAGTTGTCTAAAATCATTGTTTATGGGTTATATGTGGTTCACAGTGAAGATTTGTATATTCCACATGGATGTTTTGTTCCAAGTAGGAAAATAATTTGAATCAAATGTTTTTTAGTCATCTTTAATTTTATCACTAATTAATAATCTTGTTTTATTATTTAGAGTTTTAAAAAATATTTCATTCAATATTTTTTTGTTAATATATGAAAGTTAGATATATGAAAAAGACATTGTTATTGTCACATATTCATGTTAATACTTTTCTATTTTGGAAAATTCAAATACTATCTTTTAGAATGTCTTTTATTTGTATACTTCTATTTGTAATACTGGATGTAATGATTATCAAAATTTGATATATAATAAAGATTTAATTGTAAAAATAAAACAATGCAAATATCAAGACCTATTGATGATTGCTAATTCAGCATAAAATGCATCTTGGGAGTCAGGTGTCTTTTATTGTATTATTATTATATGACTTTAAAAGAATATATGATAGTAGGAAGGTTATTTAATATATTCAATAAGAAACTAATTAGTAAATGTATTAAAAATTATCTTGAAGACATTCGACACAAGCACAATATTGATTGTTTTTACTGAGAAGATATCATTGAGAATATAATGGAAAACTATTATTACATTTAAAGTATTTCAGAAAAAAGGGCATTTCTGCTGAAAAAGTAAAAAAGCATCACAAAACAACAAATAAAAAGAATAATGCACTTGCATATATTTTTATGTGGACATTAGTGTTGTTTACAGAATGTTTCACATTATTATCCTAAAGCTCATATTTAGTGCAATATTATTTTTATTTTTTTATGAGTTTTGTGTGTTTATCATTTTGACTTATTAAAGTAGGAATAACCATAACACTTTATATCAAAATATTTCAGCAGTTACATGAGAACAAGCATTATTTTGCTTTATTTAGATTTTGTGTTCACTGGTCACATGACAGAAGTACTTTAAGATGGGAGCTAGTTAGACATTTATATATATATATATATATATATATATATATATATATATTGTAAGGGTCACTTACAATTTACATAAACACTCATTTTAATGCTCATTTGCAAGTCTGTACACTCTAACAAACAGCTCAACATATAAATGATTGAGGTTAGCATAAAAAATTAACTTACATGTATATTAGTAATGTCAATTAGAAAGCATGAGCTTTAATAAAAAAAATTCCCTGACTAGACATAGCAATTAAAGATCTCACATATATATAAAATAAATTTAAACCTATTGTTTAATAGCCATGGAAACTAATCAGGAATTGAATTTTAAAACATGAAGATGATCTAGGTCAAGCATCTTCAAGCAACCGATTGAATTACTTAAATGAAAACATTAACTAACTCAATAATCAATATATTGTACCTATATTGATATAGGCACATATAATTTTATCTAAAATTATTATTAAAGTAATCTTTCATAAAAGAAAAACATAAAATTAAATGTTGGAGAGTTTATTGCAGCTTGTTTTCGAAAAAGATAAGCATTAAATAGTTTTTTTTTAGTATTCGTAAAAATATAATTTAAAAAGTTAAAATATACAAATCTCTTTTCATTCAAGTTTAATTAAAGAAAAAATAATGTTAAAACTAATATATGACCATATATATGTGCGATTGTCAACAATAGAATAAATGTTATTATAAAGTTAAAGAAGATTATTATTAAAAAACACGGCAATGGTTATTAATTAAAATATAAAACAACATCTCTGCATGGCTATTACTAATTAAGCAATCTTCCAAAACACGTTTATCAAAGGATTAATTGATAAGGAATTTGACAACAGATCTTTGCCGGAGATATCAGAAAGACAACAAGGCGCAGGTATAAATAGACCTTTTTTATCAGACAGTAAGTCAGTTCACAAAGTAATTGAGTAGTGCAGTTCAGAAATTAATTGAGCAGTTAACAAACAAAATGCAGTGCTGAGAAGATTTTGGGAATGCACATTTATCTCCAGCCCAGATGTCCGATGAAAACAGCAGATCTGCCCGTGAAATAATGTCAGTTTAACATCATAGAAAATCTCCGTCCGTATCTAATTGTCTTCGATAGTAATAATCGTGAAAATCAGGAAACTCAGCAAGGAAACGTCCCAGCCAGCTGAAAGCATTCATACTGGAACCATTCATACTGGAAGAAACAACAAATAAGAAGAAAACAAAGTGTTAAATCTACGTTCAAAATCCTAGGTAAAACATTTGCTTATTTTCGTTATACTGTAATAGCCATTGCATTTCATTAATTCGTGCGAATCCTCCAAGAGTCTAATTATATGAACTCAATATCATACATAAATGAACTATTGATATGTGTGTGATTAAATTTCAAATGCTATATAGTCCTTTATTATCATTATTATGTGTGTGCATGAGTTAATATGTGCGTGATCATTCTATCAATATTTATTAGTTAAATTAGAGTATTCTGTTATTGAATCTATAGGAATGTTTAAACTATTTGGAAATGTTAATTTAAAATATGCGTGTGTTTTATTAGAATTATAAAATGTTTAAATTTAGTAAATAAATGTTAGTTAATAAATTATCTTTCAAATTAAACTATATTTGTCGGTCAATTCTTTTTATCAATTCTTTTTAACAAATTTTTTTATTAATTCTTTTAATCACTAATTAAATATAATCTATTAGTGATTACAAACAACTGAGCTAGTCATGGATTTAGGCGTTGAGTTAGTGGCCATTGCTTAAAGTGCATTATTTAGTCATCCTTGAATAGATAGCTAGCGCCCGTGTTTATACACAAACAAAAAAAGTGCTTTGAACTTGGTGTTGAACTCAACAGTCAAGAAGAAGTTATGTCCTGGAAATGTAACGTTAGTTATATACTTTATAGCTATCATTTGGGCATACATACTCTCTGAGTATGTTCTTCTCTGCCTAAGAGACCGGTGTTTCGAATCCACATATACGAACTCGGTTCAGTGGCTAGACCCAACTTGGGGCTGAACCTAAGAAACAATAGTAAAGAAATACTTTGTTTCTTGTTTGAAAATTTTGTTTTATACAAAAGTTAAATTACGTATGTAAAAGTGTTTTAATTTTAAAAAAGAATTGACCAAAAACTTTTTTTTTTCCAAAATGAAAAGAGATTTTGACATTTATGCTATCAAATCAGAGTCAATTGCGTGTTATGGGTGGAGTTAAAGCATTAGATCGGGTAGAAAAATGGACAAAAGGGGTGGTCAGCGTGTGTTTCCGTTTTACTCAGAAATAAATAAATAAGCCATATATTAAATTTAGTGAAATAAAATATTGTTTTAAAAATGGAAAAAGAGAAAGAAATGTCTGAGACGCACATGTTGAAAATGATGATGAATATCATGGAAGAAATGTGTCAAGAATTTAAGCAAAGCCAACAAGAGCTTAAAGAAGAACTCAAAGCAGAATTGAAGGCAGAAATTAGTCAGGTTAAAACAGAAATTAAAGAACTCAGAGCAGAAGTAAAAGAAATAAGATGTGAGATAATGGTAAAGGTAGAGAAGAACCAAGAAGTTATAGAGTCAGATTTAATTAAAGAAAGTCAGGAAGTTGAGGTGGTAAAAGATGTAAAAATTGAATTAGAACTAGAGAGAGTTGAAACAGAGAAGACCGAAATAGAAATTAAACAGAACAGGATAGTGCTAAGACAGAGGAAAACATAGATCAAGAAATAGAAGAGAGACATAAGTTCAAGGTAGAAGATAGCATTGAAAAGTTTTTACAAAAATTTAAAAAAGTTAAAGTAAAAGTTCGTGTTCGTTTTAAACGGAGATTTAAATCAAAGAGAAAGCGTAAGAAAAAATATTCATGGTTAGGAAAAATACGGAGGTCTGTGAAGCTTAAAAGTTTTCTAATTTACAAGGCAGAAAAAACGGAAAGAAAAAGAGATAAAATGGATTTTAATCAAAAAATAGAAGTGAGAATATGGTGTATGATTTATATTATAAAATTAGTAGAAAGAAAAAAGGAACCACCTGACATAGTTTAAAAGTTAGTAATCAGGCGGAATAGTAAAGGAAATAAACAAAAAGGACCGGAAATGGACTATGAGTCTAATATAATTATTTTGACATAGGTGAAAAGCCTGAATTAGAATTTCACTATTTAAAATGATGGATTGTTTTGTCAGATAATAATACTGGAGGCTTCGCAAAATAAAAGATTTTTTTTTCTCCACGCACATATTAATTAAGGAAATGTTCGTAAATAAACAGTTCAAATAAATAAAAATCAATAAAATCAAATTAAATAAATGGGTCAAATTAAGGATTTAGAAATAATATTTGTAGAATTAAATAAATGAATAAAATAATGGAAATACATAAAATAAAAACAAGTTAAATAAATAAGTATAATATATCTGTAGAAAATAAATAAAATATTCATAATAAAGCAAAATAGTTTTTTTCTGAGTACACGCACGTTAATATATAAGTTAAAGTAATGAATTTAAAAATAATATAAATGAAAGTCAATCTAAGTTATATTACGAGCGTATAAGGGTTCGAATCTAAAGGGATGAGGGTAGTATTGAAATAAGTTAGATAAAAATTAAGTTTAAAGCTCTCGACTGGATAAATTCTAGTACCCGTAATGGATTGGCCAGGATCATTCCTCTTTTAAAAAAATGAACTGGCAACAACCAGAGTAAGTTGTGAGTCACTTTTCGGGGGAGAATCCCCATATCTTGTACCTCGTTTTCCAAAGCATAAGTCGGAAATGGACAGTTGAAAATTCCTGCCATTGTAGCTGCTTAGTCAAAGTCCTATCAAGAGAATCGGCAATTGTTTTTCAGGGCATAAGTCGAAAATGGACAGTTGAAATTCCTGCCATTTGCAGCCACCTTTTCTTAGACAAAGTTCAATCAAGAGAATTGGCAGCCGAAGCTTCGTTTACAAAAGAGCCCTGTGCCACAAATTTAGTTTGTTCTCATGGTCATTATCCAGGACGAACATTGTAAGCAATGTTACCAGCATAGAAAGGAGAAAAGCATAATTGGAGATTGCCCTTAGTATGGAAAGGAAAAGATACCAAAAAGCAAACTTAGAAAGAATAATAAATTAAGATTTAATGTTGTCAGAGATAAAATGGTCAAAAATGACGCATTTTACACTCAAAAGGAAGGGCGGTGTAATGTACCTATATTGATATAGGCACATATAATTTTATCTAAAATTATTATTAAAGTAATCTTTCATAAAAGAAAAACATAAAATTAAATGTTGGAGAGTTTATTGCAGCTTGTTTTCGAAAAAGATAAGCATTAAATAGTTTTTTTTTAGTATTCGTAAAAATATAATTTAAAAAGTTAAAATATACAAATCTCTTTTCATTCAAGTTTAATTAAAGAAAAAATAATGTTAAAACTAATATATGACCGTATATATGTGCGATTGTCAACAATAGAATAAATGTTATTATAAAGTTAAAGAAGATTATTATTAAAAAACACGCAATGGTTATTAATTAAAATATAAAACAACATCTCTGCATGGCTATTACTAATTAAGCAATCTTCCAAAACATGTTTATCAAAGGATTAATTGATAAGGAATTTGACAACAGATCTTTGCCAGAGATATGAGAAAGACAACAAGGCACAGGTATAAATAGACCTTTTTTATTGGACAGTAAGTCAGTTCACAAAGTAATTGAGTAGTGCAGTTCAGAAATTAATTGAGCAGTTAACAAACAAAATGCAGTGCTGAGAAGATTTTGAGAACACACGTTTATTTCCAGCCCAGATGTCCAATGAAAACAGCAGATCTGCCCGTGAAATAATGTCAGTTTAACATCGTAGAAAATCTCCGTCCGTATCTAATTGTCTTCGATAGTAATAATCATGAAAATCAGGAAACTCAGCAAGGAAACGTCCCAGCCGGCTGGAAGCATTCATACTGGAACCATTCATACTGGAAGAAACAACAAATAAGAAGAAAACAAAGTGTTAAATCTACGTTCAAAATCCTAGGTAAAACATTTGCTTATTTTTGTTATACTGTAATAGCCATTGCATTTCATTAATTCGTGCGAATCCTCCAAGAGTCTAATTATATGAACTCGATATCATACATAAATGAACTATTGATATGTGTGTGATTAAATTTCAAATGCTATGTAGTCCTTTATTATCATTATTATGTGTGTGCATGAGTTAATATGTGCATGATCATTCTATCAATATTTATTAGTTAAATTAGAGTGTTCTGTTATTGAATCTATAGGAATGTTTAAACTATTTGGAAATGTTAATTTAAAATATGCGTGTGTTTTATTAGAATTATAAAATGTTTAAATTTAGTAAATAAATGTTAGTTAATAAATTATCTTTCAAATTAAACTATATTTGTCGGTCAATTCTTTTTATCAATTCTTTTTAACAAATTTTTTTATTAATTCTTTTAATCACTAATTAAATATAATCTATTAGTGATTACAAACAACTGAGCTAGTCGTGGATTTAGGCGTTGAGTTAGTGGCCATTGCTTAAAGTGCGTTATTTATTCATCCTTGAATAGATAGCTGGCACCCGTGTTTATACACAAACAAAAAAAGTGCTTTGAACTTGGTGTTGAACTCAACAGTCGAGAAGAAGTTATGTCCTGGAAACGTAACGTTAGTTATACACTTTATAGCTATCGTTTGGGCATACATACTCTCCGAGTATGTTCTTCTCTGCCTAAGAGACCGGTGTTTCGAATCCACATATTCGAATACGGTTCAATATATATATATATATAAAAACCTTGTGAAGAAAAATAAAAGAAAAAACACATAGTACATTTCCTTTGATTCGACGATCAGAATCCCTAAAAAAATGACTGACTAAATCAAAGGAATTATTCATTTAAATACCCATTGTTAGCAAGAAATTTATCTATAAGATTGCAAATTGATATGCAAGGGAGTTTCACATTAGTCAGCAACCATTCACGAGAATATAAATATTATTAATTGTGAAAATTATAAAAGAATAGCAGCATATCATTTGAATATTATCAGAATAATAATTTTCTGTTTGTTTACATATATATATATATATATATATATATATATATATATATATATATATATATTGCAGAATCACATTTTAAAGTTTTTTTTTAATGTTAAATAATTTATAAGCAAGAACTTATTAGAAGAATAACTTTGTATCTGTTATCATATATACATATTGCAGAATCGCATTTTAAAGCTATATATATATATATATATATTTAAATTGCTTCTACGATATATATATATATATATATATATATATCGTAGAAGCAATTTAAAGCTTTTTAACATTAAATAATTTATAGAGAAGAATATTCAGGTCATTTAAAGGCTATTCCAATGTTTTTCAGCTAAACAACTTGCAGTGGAGGTCTTGTGTAGATGTTTACCAGAAGATGCAAATATTAATTCATCCATCAAATGCCTAATTACATGCTAAAATTCTATAAAATGAGATTCTCCCTTAATTCCCCTATATCATCTTGCAGACAATGGAATGTAAAATTAAGTAGCTAACAAGTTTCTCTTGAGATAATTGCTGAGAGATTCTTGACTTCGTTTAAGAAAAAGTTACAGTACATCACATCATTGACAGCACTCACTCTACCAATGTCTGAATCCCAGAAGAAGTATGAATCTACAAGATAAAGATACATTGCTGTGAGGTTCATTAACATTTTATAGGACATTCTCAAGACAAATGTGTTGTTCAAACCAACAATTCAAATTCACCATCATTACCTAAAATGACATAAAATTTTCCACAATTTTATTTTCCCATATAATGTTCCATTTTCCACACACACATAGGCAAGAAGACATTAAGTTTTCACTAGATAACATTAATATAAACATAACTGGAATTATAAATTAAATTTTACATGATCCACTATAGTTATGCCAATTCAAATTATTGATAAAAGACCAAAACGATTTAAACATGTTCATTTATTTTTATGCTGTGTTGGGTGCATTCAAATATTATAACCAGCATTTATAAACCCCCCCCCCCCCAATGAATTTTTATAACCAAAATAAAATTAATGATGACATTCATTTACTATAATAACTGATATACAATTTTTACTTAAATATGGTAGATGCCAACATTTGCATAAGACTATAGAAAATAGTCTTTTAAGAATGAGCTATATATTCAAGTTATATACTCATCCATTTTTTTAAAGATCCAACAGATACTGACAGCCAAAAAATAATTAGCAGTTCACAATTTTGAGATGGATAGAAGAATTCTATCACTGCTCTCAAAACAGACAATGCTCCATGAACACTCTGATGATCATCTCACTTTAATCTACCACAACCCATAATGTTTTACTACAAACACTATCACAATGCCTGCTTACATCCAAGTCTTAGGGGCTATTTATAAAATATTGTCTTGCTCATCTTTAGGAGTCTTAGAGACAAATATTACATATATATTAGAAAGAACTATGCCTTGCTCTCTCTGGAGTCTTAGAGGCAAAATCATGGCAGGACTACTGTTAACTGCTTCATGATAACTAACAACTGATATCATAATTTGGGTTGGAGCAGTGAAGGAGAACAATCAATCACCAGTGACATGAATACACCATATACTTAAGACAATAACAAAAATTCTCCATCCATCACCAAAACTTGCAACACAACCAACAAAACTCCAACAATCAAGTATGCTATTTAACATTCAAAATTATAGACTGTATACAACAGAAATATCCTGAATGTGAACAACATCACTACTTTATAATTTAACACCATCAATAATTTTTTGCTTATCTGGCAGCAACACTATATTTCATTGACAAGCAGAATATATATATATATATATATATATATATATATATATATATATATATATATATATAATGTTATCAACTTTAACATTTACTATAAGTTGTGATATTTATACAGCTCTAAAATTGAAATTAAGCTGTTTCATGGCTGTATTTATTTATTTCACATAAAAAAAATGTTTTTTTTTAAAACTATACATCTGACATTCATATATATACTACCCATCTTTCAGGTATTGATTTATTTTGAACCCTAACTGGCTCATTTCAAACCTTAGTTAATGCTCCATTTACCCTAGTTCCATTTTGTCAAACATTTCCATTAATCTTCCAGATTAATATAAAAATCCTAGAATAAGAAAACTATCAACTTGATTCTATTTTGGAACCAATTTTGCATTACCTGTTATTTAAAACAGGAATAAAGTAATTCTAATGGTACTGGATTGATTTCTTTAATCACTCTGATTTCTCATCATAGGTATATGACAATATATATTATGTCCCAGTTGGGTGTTCATTTAGCCCAAGTAAGCCAACAAAACAATAAACACTCCACAGGATACGATATTTAACTAATCAAGATCATATGATTGGACACTCATTTAAACCCTTGGCAGCTGTGGCCTCTATATATATATCAGGTCCCAGTTCAGTGCAACTTAA
This sequence comes from Epiperipatus broadwayi, assembly GCA_028023455.1. Lineage (NCBI taxonomy): Eukaryota > Metazoa > Onychophora > Udeonychophora > Euonychophora > Peripatidae > Epiperipatus > Epiperipatus broadwayi. The sequence goes on from JAQFVV010006506.1 coordinate 673,042, forward strand.
CACACCCTGTAACCTCTGTCTTCTTCACTTATTCACTTTATTAGATTCATAAATGCCCAGGTGCCAATTCTATACAAGATAAAACAAAATTTATAATTGTAAATTGCTTTTAAACTTATTTACAAGATTCTTATATTGTAATTACTCTATGGCTTAGCTCAGTTGAGGTTATAGGATATAGTCTTCATATAGGATGCAAATAAAGATGATGAAAACATCTATAAACAATAATTCTGTAATGTTAATTTAAATATGTTCTAAGCATCTATTCAATAATAAAACTGTTGCAAAATTGACAATTATTACATTTATTACAGTATAGACAATGATGAGGGTTGGCTACCTTTTATATCCACATCACCATCTATTCTAAGCAAAGTAAAATATATTATTGGCATTGTAATACTGAAATTTATCAACTCCAGACAAATTAATTAAAACTCTACTTATACTGGCAAATTTAGATATTCTAGGGCTATGTTATGTTAAGCCTATGTGTGTGTGGAAATGGATAATCAAATGTATATAATCAAGCAATTCATATCGGCTATTAATTCAATAAAACATTAAAAGTAAAAGACAAAATAAATAATAAATAATAATAAAAAATATTATTTTATGCACCTTTCTAACCAATTACATTTCTCCCACAGTAAAACCAAAATTGACTAATATTTAATATATGAATCATATATTTTCGTATATGTGTGTTTTTATAACATTGTAAATATAATGTATTTCTAAAACGTATTTTTATTAGCTTACTTATAAAATACATAGTGCAACAAATTAATCATTTTTTATACATATTACAAACATTTATAAAACACTTATCTGTTATAATCAGTGTATATCATCTAACATTAACTATACAAAAATAAAGAAAGGCAGGGGAAAACAATAGCCAAACAATTACACGTATATATGTGAAGGTTAAATAATATCTGCAAACTCAAACTAAATAATATAATCATCCCTCAACCATTTCTACCTCCAGATACACTCAATATACTTCCTCCATAAATGAACTTATAACAGACAAGGTTTTAATTCTTCATTTATTTTAATAAACTCCATTAACGAAATTGAAGCCAAATAAATACATTTTTTTTAAAAAAATAATCATACAAAATAATAGATTATCATATTATAATAATATTAAGTTACATTGTTTTTTTTGTTTTTTAAAAGAAAAAAACTGATTATACATTTATTATAAGCTATAACGATAAATACTAATCAATATCCATTCATTACATGTTAAGTTTTTTTAAAAAATTTGAAAGTTGAAAGAAACATACATATCAATTTCAAAGACAACAGTAAATTATAACATACAAAAAAAATGTCTATCCAATTGTTAAAGCATAATTTGTTAAGCATGACAATAGTTTTTTTTCCTAGAATTTCGTGATAGGCATTATAATAACATTTGCATGCATTGGAATTATTTTATTATATATGTGTGAATAGCAAAGTTATACAGTATAAAATTATCCTCTTGATATAAGATTAAATAGATGAACTCTTCCATTTTTAATTTTATTTTGCAGAATATTGATAGAAAATTCTTAAAATTGAAAATCAAGCGTTTAATTATAGCATTTAATAAGAAAGTTTTAGCTAGCTTTATTTTAAATAATTTTGTCATTCTGATATTATTTATGTTTGGTAATACTTTAAAACATAATTACTTAGCGTACATAACATCCAGGCATTTTAAAGGTAGTGAACATGGATCATCATTTGACAGAAATTTGGAGCTGGCTTCCTTTTTGGTTTATCTCTTCATGGTTATATTATTCCAGTAGTATAATAGAAAATCTTCCACAAATATATTATTAGAATCCTCGCAATGTTTTTTTTATTTGTTCTAATACTGTTAGATAGTTATTGATTCTTTTAAGTTTTTTTTTTATATCTTCTTCCTTGGAATTTTTTTACTTTCCTTCAAGTTTTAAACTTTCTGTCTCTCTCCACTCACACCCTCAGTGTTTTTTATTACAATCAACTTTGGAAGTGTGCCAGAATTTTACTTATAAAATTTTAACAATACAATATTTGAATGGAATAAACATAATAATAAAAAAATATTAAATATTAAATATTAATTTATAAATGTTATTCACTAATATACAAATAATCTTTATCATTTTAAATATAAGATTATGAACAATACATAATTAGTAAATAAGAAATAAAATATAGAATAGAAAATTCTAATTAATAATATCTCTATGTTTCTGCTTATTATGATATGTACATTTTTCTACTACATATCAACATTCCTGATGTTGTTCATCCTCCTCTTCTACTACCAAACATATATAATCCAAAACTCTACCAATCAGTACACCCAATTAAAGTTTTAATTTTTTTAAATTCTAATTTTAACTAGCAAATTACATCACAATTCATTTTTCTCAGATAATTATTTTTAACCATTGTTAGCACAAATGTGAACTTCCCACATTTCTTCCTGGTGCCAACCTGGAAGGTCACAATCCGTCCTCTTTATGAAAGAAAAATGAATTGGATAAACAACAATCAATATTATTAGCACATCAAATTTTACATTAAGATCATTCCACAATTAAAAAATTATGTTTGTCGAATATACATAAAACAATAAAAACATTTAATGCTTTTATGAACACTTGTTCCTATTATATTTTAGCAACATTAAATAAGTAATAAAAATAACTAAATTCTATATTGAACAATATGTATAACTTTTATTAATCATGTCTTGCAGTATACAGAATCAAACTGCGAGCATTATAAGTGACTTTAAATCTTGCTTGATTATTCTTTATTTCATTTCTTCTGACAAGTTTATCTCTAAGATACATTATCTCAATCTTATTTACTCAGGTTTTTACTTTTCTATGCTCTATCCTTTTATTTCTGGATGTCTTTAAACCCATGACATTGATCAACTCTACATTTTCTTTCTTTAGTTTGATTTTAGCTTTTCCAATATCTTTTATATAATTTACACTTTTACTAAGATAACTTATCTTAACCTTCTCTCTACTCATCTCTTTGAATTTTACTTTCATTTTCTTCATATGTTTATTATGATTAATTACCTCTCTCCTAAAATCTACTTTGGTTTTCTTCTTACTTTTACATTTAAGCTTTACTTTGGCTTTGCATAAATCTCTTTCCAGATTAATAACTTTTCTAAGAAAATTTAAATCAAACTTTATCGTATTCTTCATTTTACATTTTATTTTCACTTTACCGACTTCTCTATTTACCAAATTCACATGTTCTTTAATCATTTTTAGATAAACAACATTTGTCAACATTCCTTTTGCTCTCTTTAGTTTAACCTTATCTTTTCCCTGATCTCTCTTTGGCTTAATCTTTTCTTAAGAATATTTACATTAAATATCTTTCTTAATTTATCCTTAAATTTTACCTTAACTTTATTAATTAATATCACTTGTTCTTTGTTTTTTTTTACATCTGTATTAACTTTTTTTACAGACTGTGCAACTTTTTTGTTTTCTATCTTAATATCAATTAATTTCTCAGATTCTTTATTTATTTGCTCATTTTCACTAACTATTTCTATAATCAATTCTTGATTTTCCTTATACTGACTCTGCAAAATCAAGTCTACCTCTTATGGCTCACTAGGAGTATTTAGTTTTCTCTCTTTGGGATAACCTTGAAAATTTGCACTGATCTCTACTGACTGTTTTTGTGATCTCTCTCATGATTCCCTAATTTTCTCTGCTTTTTCTATTCTATGTACTTCTAATTCTTGATTATATCTCTGTATTTCTACTACTGTTTGCTTTATTTCCTGTATATGTCTTAGAGAATCTGCTTTCATTGCTCTTATGTTTTGCAATGTAATTTGAAAATCCAATCTTATTTCTTTTTGTATATCTAAACTCACTTGACTTTGAGAAACACGTTCTGTTCTTTCTAGTGATTTTTGAGAGTTAATTTTAATCTTTTCTGGTGAACTTAAATCAACTTCCTAAATTTGAACACCTTCATTCATTTTATTATAATGCATTTGTATTTCTCCTAATTATAGAGCACAATTGTCTATCCCTTGAGAAACTAACTGTCCAATTTCTAAATTTTGAACAGTGTCCTTTAATATTTCACAACATAATTCTACTTCTTTTGATTGCTTTTGGGAATTTAATTTTATTTCTAAGTATCTATTAACTATTTTATCCTCACTGGTCAACTTAAAAGATTCTTTGAATTCTTTCACTACTTCATTACATAATTTATTATTTTCATTAATCACTTCAGCTGACTCTTTACTTTCCTTACATTGATTTTGAAAAATCAAGTCCACTTTTTCTGATTGACTAGAAATATTCATTACTATTTCCTCAACAGAATTTTGTGACTTTGAACTTATCCCTAACTGTTTTTTGGATATCTCTTGTGATTCTCTAATTTTCTCGTTTATTTCCTTTCGATGCAACTCTAATTTTTGGTTACAATCTTGAATTTCTAACACTGTTTCCTTCATTTCTCTAATATGTTTTTGACAATCTACCTTCATTGCCCTTATTTTTTGCAATGTAACTTGAAAATCAGATTTCATTGCTACATAATTCTGCTGTTTATTCTCTACTTCTTTATTCTTAACATGTTTATTTTCTTCTATTTCTTTTATATCAATACTAGCTACCTCAAGATCTGGATTAACTGTTTCTTCATAACTTAATCCATTTTCCTTATTGGCCTGTTCCACAATTAATGGAGGATTCTTACTAACAGCTTCAATTAATACTTTACTTTCCTCCTGAACATCTATCAACTTAATATCTGGTTTTTCTACATTTACATTTTTATGATCTATTCTAATAACTTCTGAGTTTGCTTCCTCATTTTCATTAGATATATCACTAGTCTTTCTAACTATCTCTACAGATTTAAATTCTTCATTTTCTGTTTGATTTAATTTAAGTTCTTTCTTACTTTTACTGCTATTTGAATTTTCTTCTTTTCGTCTCTCCCTGAAATACTCCATCATTCCCACATAAATATATTTCAATCTGTCTTCCCAATATAAAGCTATTCTAAACTTTCTTCCTTCCTTTGAATCAATACCGAAATGTAATGACTGCCTCTAAAGTGACTCTATTCTCTTGAAATCCTCCTCATCCTCAAACATCTCATAATTTTCCATTATATAATCTTTTTAAAATTTATTAATACTACTTAGAAAATAAGGTTTACCAGCTCCAACCTCCACCAAACCAACAATTCAAATTCACCATCATTACCTAAAATGACATAAAATTTTCCACAATTTTATTTTCCCATATAATGTTCCATTTTCCACACACACATAGGCAAGAAGACATTAAGTTTTCAGTAGATAACATTAATATAAACATAACTGGAATTATAAATTAAATTTTACATGATCCACTATAGTTATGCCAATTTAAATTATTGATAAAAGACCAAAACGATTTAAACATGTTCATTTATTTTTATGCTGTGTTGGGTGCATTCAAATATTATAACCAGCATTTATAACCCACCCACCCACCCCAAATGAATTTTTATAACCAAAATAAAATTAATGATGACATTCATTTACTATAATAACTGATATACAATTTTTACTTAAATATGGTAGATGCCAACATTTGCATAAGACTATAGAAAATAGCCTTTTAAGAATGAGCTATATATTCAAGTTATATACTCATCCATTTTTTTAAAGATCCAACAGATACTGACAGCCAAAAAATAATTAGCAGTTCACAATTTTGAGATGGATAGAAGAATTCTATCACTGCTCTCAAAACAGACAATGCTCCATGAACACTCTGGTGATCATCTCACTTTAATCTACCACAACCCATAATATTTTACTACAAACACTATCACAATGCCTGCTTACATCCAAGTCTTAGGGGCTATTTATAAAATATTGTCTTGCTCATCTTTAGGAGTCTTAGAGACAAATATTACATATATATTAGAAAGAACTATGCCTTGCTCTCTCTGGAGTCTTAGAGGCAAAATCATGGCAGGACTACTGTTAACTGCTTCATGATAACTAACAACTGATATCATAATTTGGGTTGGAGCAGTGAACGAGAACAATCAATCACCAGTGATATGAATACACCATATACTTAAGACAATAACAAAAATTCTCCATCCATCACCAAAACTTGCAACACAACCAACAAAACTCCAACAATCAAGTATGCTATTTAACATTCAAAATTATAGACTGTATACAACAGAAATATCCTGAATGTGAACAACATCACTACTTTATAATTTAACACCATCAATAATTTTTTGCTTATCTGGCAGCAACACTATATTTCATTGACAAGCAGAAGTATATATATATATATATATATATATATATATATATATATATATATATATATATATATATATATATATATATATATATATAATGTTATCAACTTTAACATTTACTATAAGTTGTGATATTTATATAGCTCTAAAATTGAAATTAAGCTGTTTCATGGCTGTATTTATTTATTTCACATAAAAAAAATGTTTTTTTAAAACTATACATATGACATTCATATATATACTACCCATCTTTCAGGTATTGATTTATTTTGAACCCTAACTGGCTCATTTCAAACCTTAGTTAATGCTCCATTTACCCTAGTTCCATTTTGTCAAACATTTCCATTAATCTTCCAGATTAATATAAAAATCCTAGAATAAGAAAACTATCAACTTGATTCTATTTTGGAACCAATTTTGCATTACCTGTTATTTAAAACAGGAATAAAGTAATTCTAATGGTACTGGATTGATTTCTTTAATCACTCTGATTTCTCATCATAGGTATATGACAATATATATTATGTCCCAGTTGGGTGTTCATTTAGCCCAAGTAAGCCAACAAAACAATAAACACTCCACAGGATATGATATTTAACTAATCAAGATCATATGATTGGACACTCATTTAAACCCTTGGCAGCTGTGGCCTCTATATATATATATATATATATATATATATATATATATATATATATATATATATATATATATATATATATCAGGTCCCAGTTCGGTGCAACTTAACCCACCCTGTAACCGCTGTCTTCTTCACTTATTCACTTTATTAGATTCATAAATGCCCAGGTTCCAATTCTATACAAGATAAAATAAAATTTATAATTGTAAATTGCTTTTAAACTTATTTACAAGATTCTTATATTGTAATTACTCTATGGCTTAGCTCAGATGAGATTATAGGATATGGTCTTCATATAGGATGTAAATAAGGATGATAAAAACATCTATAAACAATAATTCTGTAATGTTAATTTAAATATGTTCTAAGCATCTATTCAATAATAAAACTGTTGCAAAATTGACAATTATTACATTTATTACAGTATAGACAATGATGAGGGTTGGCTACCTTTTATATCCACATCACCATCTATTCTAAGCAAAGTAAAATATATTATTGGCATTGTAATACTGAGATTTATCAACTCCAGACAAATTAAATAAAACTCGACTTATACTGGCAAATTTAGATATTCTAGGGTTATGTTATGTTAAGCCTATAGGTGTGTGTGGAAATGGAGAATCAAATGTATATAATCAAGCAATTCATATGGGCTATTAATTCAATAAAACATTAAAAGTAAAAGACAAAATAAATAATAATAAAAAAATATTATTTTATGCACCTTTCTAACCAATTACATTTCTCCCACAGTAAAACCAAAATTGACTAATATTTAATATATGAATCATATATTTTCGAATATGTGTGTTTTTATAACATTGTAAATATAATGTATTTCTAAAACGTATTTTTATTAGCTTATTTATAAAATACATAGTGCAACAAATTAATCATTTTTTATACATATTACAAACATTTATAAAACACTTATCTGTTATAATCAGTGTATATCATCTAACATTAACTATACAAAAATGAAGAAAGGCAGGGGAAAACAATAGCCAAACAATTACACCTATATATGTGAGGGTTATATAATATCTGCAAACTCAAACTAAATAATATAATCATCCCTCGACCATTTCTACCTCCAGATACACTCAATATACTTCCTACATAAACGAACTTATAACAGACAAGGTTTTAATTCTTTATTTTTTTAAATAAACTCCATTAATGAAATTGAAGCCAAATAAATACATTTTTTTAAAAAAAATAATCATACAAAATAATAGATTATCATATTATAATAATATTAAGTTACATTGTTTTTTTTTGCTTTTTAAAAGAAAAAAAACTGATTATACATTTATTATAAGCTATAATGAAAAATATTCATTAATATCCATTCATTACATGTTAAGTTTTTTTAAAAAATTTGAAAGTTGAAAGAAACATACATATCAATTTCAAAGACAACAGTAAATTATAACATACAAAAAAAAATGTCTTTCCGATTGTTAAAGCATAATTTGTTAAGCATGACAATAGTTTTTTTTTTCCTAGAATTTCGTCATAGGTGTTATAATAACATTTGCATGCATTGGAATTATTTTATTATATATGTGTGAATAGCAAAGTTATACAGTATAAAATTATCCTCTTGATATAAGATTAAATAGATGAACTCTTTTATTTTAAATTGTATTTTGCAGAATATTGATAGAAATTCTTAAAATTGAAAATCAAGCGTTTAATTATAGCATTTAATAATAAAATTTTAGCTAGCTTTATTTTAAATAATTTTGTCATTCTTATATTATTTATGTTTGGTAATACTTTAAAACAAATCATAATTACTTAGCGTACATAACATCCAAGCATTTTAAAGGTAGTGAACATGGATCATCATTTGACAGAAATTTGGAGCTGGCTTCCTTTTTGGTTTATCTCTTCATGGTTATATTATTCCAGTAGTATAATAGAAAATCTTCCACAAATATATTATTAGAATCCTCGCAATGTTTTTTTTATTTGTTCTAATACTGTTAGATAGTTATTGATTCTTTTAAGTTTTTTTTTTATATCTTCTTCCTTGGAATTTTTTTACTTTCCTTCAAGTTTTAAACTTTCTGTCTCTCTCCACTCACACCCTCAGTGTTTTTTATTACAATCAACTTTGGAAGTGTGCCAGAATTTTACTTATAAAATTTTAACAATACAATATTTGAATGGAATAAACATAATAATAAAAAAATATTAAATATTAAATATTAATTTATAAATGTTATTCACTAATATACAAATAATCTTTATCATTTTAAATATAAGATTATGAACAATACATAATTAGTAAATAAGAAATAAAATATAGAATAGAAAATTCTAATTAATAATATCTCTATGTTTCTGCTTATTATGATATGTACATTTTTCTACTACATATCAACATTCCTGATGTTGTTCATCCTCCTCTTTTACTACCAAACATATATAATCCAAAACTCTACCAATCAGTACACCCAATTAAAGTTTTAATTTTTTTAAATTCTAATTTTAACTAGCAAATTACATCACAATTCATTTTTCTCAGATAATTATCTTTAGCCATTGTTAGCACAAATGTGAACTTCCCACATTTCTTCCTGGTGACAATCTCTGCAAGATCACAATATATATATATGTTAAATAAATTTGTTTGAATAATATGACTGCTTCAAGATATATATCACTAGATGGAGCTTACCAATAGCTTTAATTAAGCTTTATTTTATAAGTCCATCCAGACCAATTGGTTTCAAGCTTATAGATCACTTCAGTGGAGCATTGGGATTCTAGAAACTAGATATAAAATACCAACTCCAAATTCAGAATGTATGAAACATGTTTCTATCAATTTGAAAGCCTGAACTTTTCAGAGATATAAATGTCTTCAAATCCAGCTTTACAAAACAGATATCTATATGGGTCTGAATTCAGCTCAGTTTCACCATATAGTAATAACCTCTGCAATATAGCATTGCAAAAACCTTCAGAGGTACACTTATAATAATTAATAAAACAAGTCACAAATTTTGTAACTTGCTGTTAAGCTTGCATTTAATGATCACTAGATGGGGCTAACCAATAGCTCTAATCAAGCTTTATTTTATAAGTGCCAAAAGTGAAAGAATTCAAAATCTCTATTGTTAAGTCCAAACATTAGTCATCAGCAAATCATGGTCCGACACTGGAAAGCCAAAAACTAATTAAATAATGGAGCAGAATAACCTATCCCACACCCATCTTTCTGCAGCAAATCATGCCACACATTGGAAAACAAAAAAACTGTGACCAAAAAGCCCTCATGTCAGATTGTAACAGTTCAAGTTTAAAACAATACAAAGCTATTACCATACAATCTGGTCATGACCAGAATACACTGTGAAGGGTAATCACAACATTACTTGACAGTACATCAAGTTACCTAAATAAACTATTATTACTTTAATTAACAATAATTCTCCTAAATTACTGGGTTTTAAAATGGAATTCCCAAATCTTAATTTATGATTTACATCTATTCTTTTATGACTGTTTCATAAAACCACACTACGACCTTAATTTACAATTTTTATTTGTTTTGAGATCTGAGTGGCTGACCACATAAACCAAAAATCATTATGTGGTGAATATGGGCCTTTAAACTAGATAGTAATAATTATAATCTGCTCCACACAGAAAATGTTCAAAATTTTCTTTTAATCACTTCGCTAATAGTAAATTTATTTTCATAACACCAGTCATAATTCTTCTTTAATAAAACTAGGAATACATTTACTATTATCCATAACCGAATTCTTAAAAGAATTTCATGTCCTAATATCATAGTAATCCTGTAAAACCAAATTAATCATTTTAGTGTTCAAAAAGTAATAAAATTTAGCTCATATGTCTAAAGAACAAACATTATTTTTCTTGCGAACATGATTGAAAACAAATCTACTTTGTTCATGCAATTATAATTTAATTGTGGACATAATCTTTGATGGGTTCTACAATTTGTGTATATATGTGATCATGTAATATAAACTCATTTATTCTGACTTTTAACAATAGCATAATACATTAAAGGACGTTGCTGTGAGCGTGAAAACATATATGTTTCCATGATGATTTTTTCTATCTAAAATAATCAATAAAAATAGAATATTAGAGTCTATCCAGCCAACATTCTTACTTCTAATAATATTTGGTTGAAGTTTACTATTTGAACCATAATGTGTATTAAATTATCCATAAAGAAAATTGAATCTATTAATGGTTTTGTGGTAATAATGTTATCCAACAAATGTGTTAACATTTTAATACACATGAAAATAAAATAGATAATATTGTGGGGAAGAAGTATTAACATGTTTAGCTTCTCAACAATACTTCAAAGAATTCCAAAAACTACATAAAAACTTGACAGTAAATCCAAGGGCAAATAGTTTCCTTTATTTTTTGATCTGCCCTTTTAAAATCAGCTTGTATCAATCTAGCCCTTCTATTAAACTTCAATCCTTTGTAAAACACATTGCATAAAATCAGTTATATGAATTTTCAATTTTGAGAATTTCTCATCGTTCCCTTTTAGTCAGATATTGAAGAGTTTGCTACAAGTAAATTTTGCACATCTTATGTAATTATATCTAAAAAAGAGATCCATAATACTTACTTTTAGTAGCTCCAATGCCCTCTGCGTTAGGATTAATACTGATACTACTATGTCTAATTCATTTATTTGTAATCTGTCAGGCATAACATATTAGAGAGAGGGTGTGAGGCGGATTATTTTTAAATCACATTTTAACATCACTTGTTCTTCCACAATTGTTAAGAATATCTTAGAGTTAAATACATAACCTTTGTAATTTGAAAGTCCCTTCTGAATAACACTTGATAAGCAAGTCATAAATTATTGTACTACCTCAAACAGATTTCAAAATGAAGTTATTTCAGATTATTCAATCTACCGCTTCCATAACGTTTCAAATACTTTAAACTTTGAGCTAAAAATAAAAAAGGAAATTGGTATGATATATTCTTATGCGTGTAGTTAAAGAATGAAAGTGCGGTTGCAATAATCCTAGCAAAGTTACTATAGAGACATGGTCAATATCTTAAGAGGCTCAAGATGGTATATCCTATGTGAGAATAAAAAGAAAACTTCTCTCATGTAGAGCTTATCCTCTCTGTGCAAGGTTTTGTTATATCTGTGAGTAAATTATAATTACTATTACTAACTTTGAAATTTTTGTTTTCTCCTAAAAAAATTAGTATAATAAACTTGGTAGTGTTCTGCCATGGAATATTTTGGTATTTAATAATAATAAAGATTTATTTCTTCAATTATGATGTCTCTCTATTATTCCGACAATATTTGACCTTTTCATAATCATTATATTTATCCTGCATCCAATTTCTGTATATTTAAAAATAATGTGTAGATAGAGATAGTATTATATTTTGTGTGCATTATGTATGAAAACTATTTCCCGATGTCCACATAAATTATGTAGGTTCTATACTAACATAACTGAATAAATTCCAAAGGCATAAGTTTTATGATTGTCAAAGATGTCATTAAAAATAACAAATCACTTAACTCTTAGTATTGTTGGTCGTCTTTACTTAGATCAAAAATTTACTGTAAAACTCTACGAAATAAATCGCTAGATGAATACAAATATAAGCAGATAATTTACTAATTATTGTAAACAAATAATTAAAAAGTAATTAAACACGTCTTACTTAATAATGAGTATATAAAGTTAAACATTTACCGAAAGATTAAACTAATCTCTTTTTAATTGATGAATGATAGCACATGTCAGAGAACAATTTGATGTCTCCAGTACAGTTAAAGAATTCTGAGAAAATAGATATGATAGTAAACATTGTCTACGGTATCGTAAGTAAAACGATGCGTTGAAAATGGTTGAGTACTAAAGCCGATGAAAGATATAAAGGATATAATAGGCCAGACGGTCATTGTTATATTTGATGTATATCTTGAACTTTGAGACAATTGTGATTAACTTTATATTTATTTTTTGTAATAACTATTATATAATATATTAAAAGGTATTAATAGTAAGTTATTGAAAATGAAATATTTATAATAGAAATAATATAGTCAATAATCTTCAATATGCTAGTTCTTTATTCCTGTGGGTGGTAATTATTTGATATACGATTAATAAAAAGTAACTAATTATTTTCTTTATCACTGAATGCAGAGAACTTAGCTTACACAATATATATTAATACATTGTACAGGCTTAAACCTGCATTTATATATGTAATATATGCGGTATTCGAGCTCAGACTTTCACATGACCCACTACTCTCAGTGCCATCTCATACTGCTGATCCATCTGATCACACACATGTTAAAAAGATAAATAATCACCAATATATGTATTTCATGCTAAAATAGCAATCATCAGTTGGTCCATATTACTATCCTCACACATATATACAATCAATGCTCAGCTTTATATTAAGATAGCCCATCTTCACTGAGAGTAGTGGGTTGTGTAAAAGTCTGAGTTCGAATCCCGCATATATTACATAAATAAATGCAGGTTTAAGCCTGTACAATGTATTAATTTATATAAATAATGTGTAAAAGGTCTGCCCATCTTTCACATATGTATGTATAAATGGATTATTCCTGTACATGAGGGGTCAGAATGACTAATATGTCAACATGGGTAGAATGACAACCTTGGCACTAACAAGAGCTTTGGATGTTCCATCATCAGATTTTCAATGAAATGGAAGGCTGAAAAGTTGTGAGTTGGAATAGTTTGAAGCCTGTCCATTAAAGTATGAAGATTAGTTATCTTAATATAAAGCTGAGCACTGATTGTATATATGTGTGAGGATAGTAATCTGGACCAACTGATGATTGCTGGTTTAGCATAAAATACGTATATTGGTGATTATTTATCTTTTCAACATGTGTGTGATCAGATGGATCAGCAGTATGAGATGGCACTGAGAGTAGTGGGTCATGTGAAAGTCTTAGTTCGAATGTTGCTTACACAATATAAAAAATCCAGAACAGTTCTACTCTAGTGACACCTGGTAGGCAGATTTATTAAATTTGCTATAAATAGCACTAGAACAGAGAAGTATTTTTGTTTTGCACATATTATTAGAAGCATGTATATTTATCAAATTATTGCTGAAATACATTTTTATTTTAATTCATGACTAATTCCTTATATGTTATTTTTTTTCTTGATAGGTGTAAACATTGGTTTACTGATGACAACTTTATTGGGATATATTGCATCTAAATAAAATGAAACCTTCTACGTTTTTTGCTCATTTTTTAAAACTTTTCAATACTACATTTAAATTGTTTAAACAATCGTTAGTGACTTCCTGATCTGTTGAGCCAAGAGTAGACAGATGTTTAATTGAGGCAAATGTTTTCTGTAAATAGTCATCATCATTACTAACTCACAGTTGCACTTCAGTATAAGTATCATAAGCATCCATTTCTTGTGTGATCCCTTTCTAGGTCTTTGATTATATGTATATGATTACATCTCTCCACAGAGTGTTAAAAGTTGATAGAAATCTGCCTCTACTTAGTTGTGAGAATGATGTAATGAATATTACACTATAGGAATATTCATTATTTGCTAATTTCTCATCTAATAAATTGACCAATAACAATTATATAAATATGAAATGGAATGAGAGATAATATATTGAAACAAGAAGATTTGCTTTGCAGATCTTCGTTTCATCTTTTCTCACATCTTTCCTGCCCTCATAATATATTGTAATACAACCACCGTTCGGTTAAACACCAGCCGCACTTATAATTATGTGATCAACTGTTTCACCACTGATGACGATTACCACAAGCAAGAAGCCAATATACACCCCAAAATTGAGTATATATTCCTAATTGAACACTGACATAATATAAAATATCATCCCAGCATTATATTTCCCAATTAAACGCTTCTTCTCTGCTGGGCAAATTATTCGAATCAAATAATTTGTTCTGCCCAGGGCTTGGAATATTTATAAATTTATTCCCGGAATTATCACGGTACAGCAGGAATATCAATTATAGCCCTTCCTTCTTTCCCTTTATTTACGATACGAAAGGACTTATTGATCCATTTCGATTGCTTTATTATTATTATTCCTCACTTAATAAGCTTGTTTGCTCGAATGACCTAGATTTAATCCACTCTAAATATTTATTCGCTTGGTAAAGAAAAGAAAAATGCAAATGACTATTTACTTCCTTTTATAAATAAACTTTAAATTTTGCAATTCGTTATTTCTAATGACATAATAAAATCATAAAACACACATATACCTATCACACACCAACATAATATACACATAAATAAAATAGTAAAGAATACAATTCAAATTAAACCTTAAATAAACTAGCGTAACCCAATTGTTACTTTCTTATACATTATTATAGAAAAATCATAAGTTCCTTTAATTATATTTGTCCGAAGTATTGCGCAAATTTTAATAGTTTTAGTTTCTGACTGATTTCTTTGTTCACAAATTAATTCTGACATGCATGTATTAATAATAGTTACCTAGGTATGGAGTCCTCAATGAAGGATCAACCATCGAGTGGGAAAAATTTCCCTTCTTTTGCAGAGATGGTTGCTTGCTTTTCCGACGTCCCAGTTAGTGGAGTGAGAGTTTATAATCTTTTGGCGTGGGTTTGATTTCTTTCTAATTCCGAATTTCAGTAGGTATTCATCTCTTTAAATATCCTATTACGAATCTTCAGGCAGATCTGGTTCCATAACAGCGGTCTCTTATCAGCAGCATTTTAGATGTTATAGGTAGTGAGCGAATGGTTGGACAAAGATAGACCGAGCAAACGCCCATTATTCACCACTAGCCCTCCATGTTAGCGTACCCAACTAAGTTCGTTAACATTTGAATAATACGTCCTCGCTATTCTCTAGACGGTTTCTTCCCTTCTATTATTTTTTATGTTAAGTTTTAGCCAGAAAAAGAAAACACAACCAGTTACTTCTAAATCAGCTCTGCTTATCCCTCTGCTATCGTTCTATAGAATGTTACTAATTGCATCATTCCTTTTCATTCTTTATCTTGTACCAATCTATCTGGAATTTTTTGTACTAGTTTTACATTTTTCAATTTTATAATTACAATTATTTTCTTTCATTCTTTTGATACATTTAAAATATTGAATGTTACTAATTGCAATATTCCTTTACATTACTTTATCTTGTACCAATCTATCTGGAAATTTGGTACAAGTTTTACATTTTTAATTTTACAATTACAATTATTTTCTTTCATTCTTTTGATACATGATTTTCTTATTTAACAAAGAAAGAAAGAGACGCGTTCATTATACACCCCTCCCCTTTCCTTTCTAATTTTCAATCTTTATTTAGTTTTTTCTAATTTCTTTTAAAATAAGTTTTTAGAATCCTTTTAACTAATTTTTTTTTTTTATTTTAACCCTTTCATGACTTTCACATAGTTTTGAATAATTACATATTAAAACTGAGTTACTTCTTTTTTTTTTTTTATTGGTTTTCTATTTCTTTTAACGAAACCCTTTTTCTTTATTATTATTATTGAAGATCAATAATATATATACATGCGAGACTATATTATATGTAGATATCGCAATATGTTAATAGAAAATAACCTTTTAAACCAAGAAACTATTTTTTTTCATGTGTCCAAGAAACTATTGATTACTACTAACTGACAATTTCTAAATTTAAACCAGTTTTTTTTTCCATTAAATCTATAATAGTTCTTTTGGTTGAGTTTATATTGAAGCAAATGAGATATTTTTACTGCAACAAAAATTTCAATCAAAAGAGCTATTATAGGTTTGATGGAAAAACTGGTTCAATCTCAGGGATGCCAGTTAATAGTAGTTGAATGTTTTAGTAACATCAAATGTTAGGTTTATTTTATATTTACATGATTATTATTTCTCATTTCCATTCTTTATAATAACTATCCATGGACATATTTGATTCTATATATATATATATATATATATATACAATTAGAGAATTTGAACTTAGACATTCAAGCTTCTTTTTTAATCAACCACACTATCACATACAAATAGAACCAATGTCCTCATAGATGTCAAAATATAAATGATTTTCAATATACACATTTTGTGCATATATTGGAGATCATTTATCTTTCCCACATGTATGTGGTCATGTATATTGGTTGTACGAGATGGAGTGAATAATAGCTCTAAACAAGCTTATTTTAATTTATTTTTTTATGATAAATGCTACAAGAGAATGCATTCAAAATCTTCATCTAAGATTGTCCCCATCTCCAGATGTGTTTTGAGCTATGGCTCTCTTCAGTGAGAAGCTAGGACAATAGATTCAGAATACTAACTCAAGCCAAACATTTATGTAATAATTAATTTTGAGAAAAAGGTCTGACATTTTCAAACATATATAGATCTTCAAATTCATCTCTTTGACTAAAGTAGCTGAATTCAAGCCCTAATAGTTAAGTATTAGATAAATGCTTGGGTTGAGTTGGTATTTTGAAACTGTTGTCCTAGCTCCTCACTGAAGAGAGCCGCAGTGTGAAACTGGTCTGGGGATAGAGACAATACTAGATAAAGATTTCAAAGGTGTTTTCTTGTGGCATTTATCATAAAAAATAATAATAGTAAAATAAACTTGTTTAGAGCTATTAGGATGCTCTTTATTTATTACATATTGGTAAATACAAGCTATATAAGTCATGGGATGCATCACTTGTTTATTATATTGTACCAGTCAAAAACATCTATCGATCCAACAAGATCCGTAATACAGGTAAAGTACCTCAAATCTGACCATGTACAAGATATATAAGTCAAATACATCATGAATTCTGCCCTATTTACCTATATCCCCAGGTCAAAGATCTAATCAATAACCTTTCTCGATGATAACATCAAATCCCTTTACTTTCACCATGCCAGCAGCTGAGTCTTAAAGCATGAAATTCATCTTTTAATTATATTTTAATGAGAACTTGGGTGATTGATTTTTATATATATATATTTAAAATCAAAAATTATTTAAAATAAAAGTAAATAAAAATGATTCTAGGAACACTGGAAGTTTTGTTTTAGTTATATATATTTTTAAATCATTAAGTATTTTACATTTACATTTAACTCAAGCTCTTTAAATGAAAAAAAAAAACAATCTTTAAATTAACTTTTATAATTATATAAGTTTATGACGAATTTACATTAGCGGTTATCTTTATATTTTGTTTACATTTATTGAAAAAAAAAAGATTTTAAAATTAAATGATCACGGATTTTAAAATTATCCGTGCACATTTAGTACAAGCTTATAATACAGCATCAGGTCTAAACATTTGCCTGACTGATGTATATAAAAAATAAATATTTTACTTCTACTTTACAAAAGATTTAAAAAAAAAAACATTTTTTTTTATTGAAACGGATATTGAATAAACAATTACAATAAGACTAATTCGAACTCCAATGACATACAAAGAGAAAAAAAAATGATTTTGTTTCTCTTTATAAATAATAATTTAGATTTCAAATAACTAATGTTTTATGACATTAGTGGACCTTGCTGGAAAAGCTTATAACTAACTTTACAGTGATTAAAACTGTCAGCTGTTATATAAAAAAAATGGATTAGTTAATTATCAAACCAACAAGCTGTTTTAGTTGGACTTTCAACTAAAATCATACCTTATAAAAACTATAATGTGAATTAGCTAAAATTAAATGATTTTAACTAATTATGAAAAAAAAAAACCCAAAAGAATTGATTACTCAGATCGAAGATCTTTGAGTAGAATCATTTCCCTATGGCTTACGTATTAGATAGGCAAAAGAAAAGCAAAACAATGTCAGGTTAACAAGTATATGAATGCAAAAGAGAGAAGAAACATAGAAAATAGGAATTATGGAGAGCCAACATGTCCACCTATATGAAAAGTATGCCAGCTAACCAACTCTATCATAACCTAGCTTTCTGGCTCACAGATGTATGCATAACTAGAATCTACCTCCAAACACCAAATGAATGACCATTTTAGGTCTGTCCATGCTACTCCAAGCATTCTTAATTAACCCGAGATATTATAATCATTAAATATGAATGAATTATAATTAAATAGCCTTAAATGATCTAATACTGCATAGAGACCAACCTGAATAAACAACTACTTTATGTAAATATTTAACCTACAAAAACCAAACATATAGAATAAGAAAATTTACTTCTTGAATAAATCCACCCTTCCCACTTTCCTAACTTAAAAAAAAGGCATGATAATCAACTGACACTATCCAGCGGTGCTGTTACTAGGTCAGAAATCTATAGCATATTACTTTGGTTTCAAATTTACAGAAATTTAAAATACTAGAATCCCATCCTGGGAAATCTATAATAAATTTATTATGGTCAGTTTATATATATATATATATATATATATATTCAACATAACTTCACTTGCGAAAATAAAAATAGATCAACTTATTTTATTTTAAAATGAATTCGTCCTTTGCTAAAACTCCCTTCCTTTAATAAACATAATTTGCTCTCTTAGCAAATTACTCTCTTTGAGTCCCCGCGAGTGAAGTTTGTCAAAATAAAAAAAATCAAAGCATGAAATCTCATGCTAAATGTAACATAAAAACAAATAAATAGTTTCATAGTCAAATAATCAAAAATGTTAAAAATTATGGTGAGCTTGAGTTATGAAAAACATTATAATTTATAAGAAAAGGGTTAAAGAATCAGTTAAAAGATTTTCAATAAAACAATAACTTTTGACATTCTTTTAAAGCTTTACAAAATTATATTTACATTCTAATAATAGTTTCTAACATCTTGACAAAAGTATTTAAGCTCTTTTGACATTTTACCTTGGAGTTCCCCAGGATGAGTTCTATGGGTGAACATTGGTGGCAGATGGCTTCTTTGAAGGCAGGTTCTGGCAGTGACATACTGGAAGATTTCAGGTTTCAGGAAGGGATGGGTGGTGATCTACCCTTTCTACTACTCACTCGACATTTCAAAAACCATGGAGACTTCTCAAACTCTTTCTTTTTGTCTGTTCTTCTCTTTCTTTCTAAAACAGACCACTATTTATACCTTCCTAATGATATTTGATTTCTCTGCTGCCTGATGTGATTTGCCTTTAGAAAACAAATAGGAATCATGCTTTTGTTCTAATTTTAGAAAGTTTGTACCTCGATAAAGATCAATAGATTTCAGTAAAATTTTATGTTAGTTTTTAATTTAGATAACGATGTAGAATCTCTATTAATTAATTAATTAATAGAGATTCCAAAGTAAATGGATTTTGGTAATTTATCAATACTTTAATTTAACATTTAATTTCAACTTCTTATCAAGGTACTAATCTTTCCAAAAGGCCATCTTGGATTCTTAAATAAAAAATTAGATATATAAAACATAAAAAAATTCAAAATTTATTATTTGAATTTTTTCTTTTTAATAATATCAATGAAAAATTATTCATGATTAACACTATCCAAAACAAATTTTAGCAATTTATTCAGGATAGTTAAAAATGTTTTTCAGAATAATACAAAAAAAAAAAAAACATTAGTAAAATAAGTGATTAGGTGGGTCAGACTGTGAAATGGCAAATCTGAATCAGATTTACCATTTATATATATATATATTTAAACTCAGTGAATCAAATGTGAATATGTTTGAAGATTCACGCTTTCAAATCTAAGTACTTCAGATTGGCTTGGATATATAGAAAGACAAGTAAAGAAGAGGGTGTACGCCCTCTTCTTGTTAAATTCTCTGTCTTGTATTTACGATTTGATCACTATTAATAACACCTGATTGGCTAACAAGCGTGAGAGATTTGCAGTCTCTCAGTTTAATTTAAACAATTAAGAGATTTCAAAATCTTTAAACTTTAATTGTAATATCAGAATTTAATAAACACAATTATACTTTTAATTGGAATAATTCATAATACTATGGTGTTATCCAGCAATCAGAATAACACATAACTAAGTTTGTTTTTAAAACCCTAAGCTTAACAAATGCTAAGCTGGAAAAGCATATTTAGCATATATTTTGAAAACTACAACTAACTATACTGACAATTAATATTATAACTAATGATATATTTTTAAATCAAACTAATCTAATTTTAAAATTAAACTAAATTAGATATATAGGGCATTCATTCATCAGAGATCAGTTATACTCTTTTAAATAAATTTAGACCACAAAAAAACTATTACCCTTGATGTTTTAAAATTAAAAATGTAACAGACTTACAAATCCTGCAGTGAAGCTCTGGATGAAAATATTAAAATTAGTATGTGTGAATTGCCACTTATACCATATGCATAATTTAACATAATGTAAAAAAATAAAGAAAAACTTATTGTTGGTTAGCTTGTAGATGATAATACTATCATATCTATACAATTCAAACATTAATATACCAATGAACCTAAAATAGCTACCACTACCTGAAGAAACAAATTTCTTCAAACAAACATAGCTTATGATCAATAATCTAAAACAAATGCAACATCACCTACTGGGGTGGAACTAGCATTAAGTCATCATGAATGATAGACAAAAATATAAGAACATATAAGCTCCTCAGAGCTGGAAAAGAATGTGGTGGCTTTCAAAAATACCTAACTTTGAGGCAGAAACTAAGATGCATGGAACTTGTCTACAGCACATCTGGGAACAGGAAAGATGCACCAAGAAAGCACGATCCTCTCTCATGGGATTTCCAATGCTTGTAAATATAATCATCATCACTAAAAATACAATATAATAACCCTCTTTGGGGACAAGCACTATCAAATCATGGAAATACAATAAGGATGGAGGACATTGTCTACTCCATTAAGCATACTCAAAATTATTAACTAAGCCTAACTCTATGAGGCTAACAAATATAACAAAGGACAAGATATATACTTCACTTGAATTAACTAAATTATTCCTAAAAGTTTATAAATAGAAAAACGTATATTCAATGTAAGAACCAAAAAAGCAAAACTATGTGTCAAACGGCCACTATAGAAAATATTTTAAAATTAAATGCATATAAAATTCTATGCAAGGCACAATGCACACATAATAAAATATTCAATACTAAAATATAGTGACTAGTGGACTTTTTTAAAAAAAAATGCAAGTTAAATGAGAGAATATTAATTCCCAATACATATAAAAATATTTGTAGTTATTATTAATACAGCACTCATACAAGAAATGAATGGAAACTCTCTGATAAACTTCTTTGGCTGATTTAAAATAAAACTGAGTGAAACATCTCCCCTATAATAAACTAAGACTGTGATATTTAATTCTCTATAAATGAAATTATCAAATAGAAACTAACTTGTGAAATGATTAATAAATAAAATAAACTTTACCTGAGAATGGCAAAAAATATCTGCTCATTCTAATAAACCCATTAAGGTTTACCATTATAATCATAGTTTACCTGGTATATTTATTTAAAAAGTGTTACACAAAATATATAACATAAATATTTTATATGGTTTATTTTTTTAAAAAACCAATAAAACAGACAATAAAAAAATAAGAATACAGTAACTTAAGTTCATATTTCAGCTCCATAATGGTTTTCCATTTAAAATATGTAGATAATTTATTCAGGATATTTTTATCTATCTGAGTTTGAAGCTTCAGTCAAAACATTTATAAAACATGGCAATGATTTCCAAAACGAAAATGTTCAATAGTTCATTAAGAATAGTTTCATTTCTTTTCTTAAAGATGATTCTAAATACTTAAATAATAAAAATAATAAGAATAATAAGCCAGCATTAAAAAAAATTATAAATACTTCAGCTGAGCACATTTTTATTTATAGGATCCCGGGTTCAAATGTAAAATAATAATATATAGCTTTATTTAAATTTCATTCTTCTCCTTTAGGCAAACACATTTTTTTAAATATAGTTTTTTTAAAAAAAATATTTTTTTAAATATATTATTTCAAGATGTGTTTTATTTTAAACAAATTCCTTTGACTATTTTAAACACAAGAGTAGACTTCTTTTATAATTACAGACGTTCCTTGGTCTATTTGTTAAGATTAACTGTCATGAAGTTACTTATAAGTAAGGGCAAATATAATCATTTACTATGTATTTGACAAATACAAGTTCATTAATAATATTTGTAGATTATTTTGAAATTTTGTTCCAAATAACTTCTTTTCATACTGTTGGGCATCAATGATAATTATTATTTTAAAATACATATTTTCATCTGTTTGCATTTAGCTAAAACAAATTATTTCTACTTCAGGTCAAGGTATAAGTAATAACTTTTTAGTTCATCATTATTTGTAAGTTCATCCTTAATTAAATGTAGCTTAAAATATTTTTATTCAACACTTTCCAGAATAAGATAATTACTATCTCGTATACAATAAATTTTAATGTTGGACACTAGGAAAAATCGATATTAAATTCTAGAATGCTTAGCTAATAAAGTTCATTCTTTTTAACTTAATGTAATATATTTTCTTTTCTAAATTTATTTTTATAAAGAACATTATTCTGGTAAGAGCATATATATATATATATATATATATTAATAATGAAGTATCAAATTTAAAGTCAATTATAATTTACACATAAGCTGACATATTTTCATTATAATGGTTTTAAAATTATGAATGTCTTTTAATTCTTTTTTTTTCTTCTCATATATTTTTAATTTAATAGGATAAAGACTGAGTATTTTACAGCTGAAATAGTTTAGTGCAATAAAGTGTTTAGCCATATAAATAATTAATAATTTATACTTTAATTTTACTTTTACTTTTAAATAGAGAAAAAACAAACAGATAAAACGCATGTGAGATAAGAGACATTAAATTTCCTACAAACATTTTTTTACTATAATTTCATGTTTCAATTGAAATTAGAATATAAGAAAACAGATTACCTTTTAAATTCACCTGTCCATAACTTCAAGACAACTTTACATAGTTATTTAAAAAAATATTTTTACATTTAAAATAATAAAGTTTAAAAAAAAATATAACTTTTATTAAAGAAAAATCTCAGGATTCAGCCACATCTAGAAAGAAAATAAAATAAGCCCCTGAATGAATCCTGGAATAATATTTAAAGATGATCATCTCTAATACTCCCACTTTTATATCAATTGACTTAAAACCAATGAAATTATTTTTTATTAAACTTTAACATTCTTAACAGTTCAGCTGTGGAATTGATTTACTGATGTAATTGATCTAATTATACCAAATCACATGACTCCCAGCTGCAAAGTCAAAAATTCATTGTTAACAAATATTATGTAATATTCTTAGATAATATTTTTATAAAACACAATAGCAATAAATATAAAATTCAGAGCTATCCCTCTTTATTAAAGTTTTAATATTTAACTTTAATAACTTTATCCATTCATTTGTTTTTTTTTTCAAAATCAATATTGGAATTAAATTATTTTTTCATTCTTATGTTTACATGTCTTTCCTGCATGCACATACATATTCTCACATACACGTAATCTATTATTATGACCTCACACTAATTGTTTAAAAGTTATTTTTAAATCTGCAAAAATAAAAACATTAATGAATCCTTAATTCAAAATAATGTTATAAGTAAAACGCTAATCTAAATTACATTTGATAAATGTTTTAATAAAAAATTACAGATTATTCTTAAACCTATTACTTAATATTATTTATCTCAATTTATTTACAATATCTAATTATTATAATTTAGACATTAAAATGAATTACACAATAATTACTTTAAAATATATTTATTATTATTTATCAACTCACAACTATTTCTGATATTTCTTTTAATTCAAATTATTGTCTAACATCCCTTATCAAACTAACTCACATATATTATTGAAACATTTAGACATAATTCCATAAATGTTTAACAATTATTATAATACTACATAAGATTATCCTATTTTCTTCATTAACTAAGTTAAATTTTTATCATTATTATTTTTTAAAAATCCGAAAATTTCAAACAAAAGGTTAAGCTAAGATAACCTCAGGCACCTATTGGAACCAAGTAAAACTTCACTTAGGTACTATATATATATATATATATATATATTGTGACCTTCTCATACTCTCCTTACTTTAATAATTGGGCCCACACATTTCCAGGCACCATAATCCTCCTTTGTGACCTTACAAAGCAACAACTAATCTCACCTTTTTTTGGTCACTATAATCTGCCTCTGCAACCTTCACTACCCAAAGAATTAAGAATATAAGCATAAAAAACAAAAAAGGTTAAACTAAGAAGATAATTTCTTTATTGAATTAAGCTAGCATGAAACTATATATTTAAAGAAGATCACTAGGTGATTAATGAAGATAATAACTTCTGGTCAAACCAGCTTTAAAATCCACCAACAAAACCTTATGAAATAAATTTAATGTTTATCAAACAAACAAATAACTAATAATTATATCTATGGAATAATTATGAAATTAAAATTACACATTAAGTAATAAGTAAATTATGATGTAGGTGACTACATGAATGAGGAAAATAAGTAACAATTAAATAGAAAAATGAAATGAGTCTAAGAATGAAGAGAAAAGAATGTAGATGTAGGTGAATAATGAATGATTAAGATGATAATAGAAAAAGAGTTAATGAATAGTTAAGATGATAAGAGAATAAAAGTTAATAAATGATTAATCAATTCAGATAATGAATTAATGTCACATGAGAATGAATAAATAAACGAATGATCAAGATGACATTGAAGAACAATGTTGATGATGGAAACAGATCTTAAACTATAAACTAATATATTAAATGGTAAAAAGATTAGTTAAACAAAATAGGGATTCCAAGTTTGACAAAACCAGAATATTTATCATAAAGTCAAAACAAGCTATACCTTTTAAGACAAAAGAAGCAATTTACACCTTAAAGTTTGATTGACTTATATAAACAGTGAGTATAACATAACTCAAATCCAACTACAATAAACAACTAAATATAAAATTTACTATAAATTCAAATTCTACACTGCAACTTAATGAATTCTTCTTCTTAGGGTTCAAGCAGCTCAAAATTGTTATAACAAGTATACTTGGATCAATGGGAGGGATTTTGCCACTACTCAAATACAATGCACAAAACAGCTCTTAATATAAACTCAAATTAATAACTATATTTAACAGCTCCAAAGAAACTTCATAACTCCATAACTAATATAAACTTTAAGCTTCAAGAAATAGGAATAACTTTTTAATAACTAAACACAATAACTTACCAAATTTTTTTTCTCAAATAATTATAAATGAGGTGATCAAGATCAGTGAATGATAGATCCATGGCTTCAAATAAACTGATTAAACCAATATTAAATGTTTAAACATTTAGTATATTATTTAAGTTATATGCACCCTAGGTTAATAACATTTTGATTATTAAGTGATAATGCATTAGATCTACCCTTAAGTGATATGGCTTAGCAAAATTATTTTGGTATATTAACAAATAGTTAAATGTACTATATTGATGGATGATGATTTCCATATATAATCCACTGATATGTCGATAGCAATAACAATAAAAATGTGTATGGTGATTAGCAATAAGATTACAGTCAAGTAAATAAATTCTTAACACAACTAGGTTTATTTACAATATTTACAACTTTAATTCAGAGACAGTGTATAAAATAAAACAGACATTACCCTACATTAAATAAAATCAGGGATTGAAAAATAATTAGATATTCCATTAACTATACTCATAGTAAATATGACCAACTTATATTATGATATTCAGAGTATCACTTATTACTGTTTAGCCTATCTTAAAGAATAAGATAATGAAACTTATTTAAGCTGAACCAGCACTTAAATTACAATAGCTACAGTGTATTTAGATCTTTAGGGTATGCACAAATTTTAAATCTAGAATTCAAAAGTTATAAAGTAGTGCATTATACTAAAGCCATTTCTTTTATCAGAATAGGATAAGGGCAATTATCATATTCTGCGCAATTAATAATTGATTAAAATTTAAGATGAATAAGTTTAGTGTATTAAAGTGGGAACAGACATCAAAAGTCAAATATACACATGTCACTAAAACATTGCCTATGTCCACAACACTATCATTTTAATAATTAACATATCCATCGGTGAATTACTGCTTGATAAAAAATAAATCAACATTTTATAATTAAAGTGGACATGTTCATAGGCAAACTTAATAAATGAAAAAAAAACTTATATTAATTCTTTCATATAAAAAAGCAATTAGGTCATTATAGTATATCTTTGACAAAATTTAGTCTGTTTGTTCACCCTTTAATAAAGTATTAACATCTGTTTTAAAAATATCAGATATAAATCTCTCTCTCTCTCTCTCTGTATAGATAAACGACATTTAATATTATGTTTTCCCTCAACTGGAAAAGAAAATACATGTAATAGATGTATATATCTTTATACATCTTTTGCTTTTTAAGTTTATATATATATATATATAAAATAAATAAATAAAAAAGAAATCCGTTAATTAAAAACAATATTGTAATTATAATTGAAATACTATTTTTAACGGTTTATAAACAATTACAAACAATCTTAAAGTCCGCAGAAGTACTTTCAGTTACTTTCTAACCTGCCTCAACTGCCATTAAATTCAAAAACCAAAAGCGGAAGCAAACATCATCAATTCAAATTCCACGAATCATGTATTTTAATGTTAGAAGCTTGTCAATTTATTAAATGCGTTTTATTCCTGTTTATAAAAATTGCCTCTTTAATTTTTCTTTTACTATGAAAATTCTTCATGAAGAGAGAAACCATAGTAAAAGAAAAATTAAAGAGGCAATTTTTATAAACAGGAATAAAATGCATTTAATAAATCGACAAGCTTCTAACATAAAAATACGAGATTCGTGGAATTTGAATTGATGATGTTTGCTTCCGCTTTTGGTTTTTGAATTTAATGGCAGTTGAGGCAGGTAAGAAAGTAACCGAAAGTACTTCTGTGGATTTTAAGATTGTTTGTAATTGTTTATAAACCGTTAAAAATAGTATTTCAATTATAATTATATATATATTATCCCATGATAAATAAATAAAAAGAGAATTTCTGAAATAATATCTTACAAACACATATTACATAAATAAAAAAAAAATGAACATTTTCTCCCATTGTATTTTATCTTTCTTAATTCACAGTTTGTCCCCTTTTTTTGAGCTGAATGATACAGATATTGATATAATGAGCAAACATTCATACATAATGCACACACACACACATATATATATTATCTTCAATGTCAGCATGCAGCGCAATTAAACAGATAAGTTTATCCACTTTTCTATAGATAATTTTCCTTAATGAATTAATAGGTTTGTTATGATTTTTAAAACAAACTTTTTAAAATAATTTATTGCTTTATTCATTGGTTTGCCTTCTGTGGTGATATCTATAATAAGTTTAAATGATTTGGGTAGTCTTAAAACATTTAAAATATTATTAATGGCATGTTGCATAACAACTTAAAAGGTGAATATTTATTTTATTTCATTTCCATTAGCAAAGTGATATATGTTTAACAATACTAAGAAGAATTTATTCAATTATACATATGATATTCTGGCATTTTAATTAATTTGTAACTTTCCATTTCTATAATTATGCAGGTTGGCGCCAGAGTGACTTAGCAGATGAATTTTCCTTCCTAGTAACCATAGACAATAAATTCATGCATTTTCCTTTTACTTTATTAAAATTTATACGATTTTAAAAATGACTTTTTGGTTTATTTCTATATCTCAAAATACTTTTCTTCAAAATTATTTCAAATTATTTTTATTGAGATTTTAATTTATAAGCACATGTATTTTTCTACTTAATAATAAGAGGACAAAAACCAACATTGCCAGCCTTTTCTTTTAAGTCTAAATAAATTATGCATCATTTTAAAACCTGAAAATTAACCAATATCTATAAAATAAAAGTAATTTCTTACATTTTCTTGAATTGTTCTGTATTTGGAATAATATTCATTGAGGTAAATTATTTTTCACATGGCTCTAATTTCTCTTCCAGTATGAATCCCAGGAATTATATGATCCGATGGAAAAACAGTGTTGAATGTAATACAAGGCTTAAGGCTTTTATTTCATTTTTTTAAAATGAACAATATCTTATAATCCCATTCAAATAGATTTTAATTCTTTTGATTTTTCAGCTTTTTCTTTCTTATTTTATAAGCTTAGATATTGAAGTTGTTTGATTCTGAATTTTTTTTAATAGTCCCCCCCCCCCTACAACTTTGTTATATTATATAGACCTTGTATTACAATGCATTGTGGTACCAAATGGACCAATCACAAACACTTATTGTGTATATCATTAATATTATCCAATCTACCTTCTTTTTTAATAACTACTCATAATATTAAAGACTGTTTTAATTTACTACAAAACATGCTTAAGGAATTGACTGTAATTATTCATTTTACAAGATTTATAAATTGAATTTATTTATTTATTTTTTCAATTGGTATTCAACAGTAATAAAATAGTAAGCATTTTTATTTCCCAATTAATAATAATACCATTAAATTATATTTTATCCCTAGTCCAGCCTACAGTGGGTTTGAATTCTCTTCTCCACTCAAGCAGATTTTCTAGTGCATCCAGAATAGTATTTATTTAGCTACATCACACTTAAATCTTGAGAATTCCCTAGCTACAAGTAAAGCACTCCTTTCTGGTATTCAAGAGTTTGAATCAAGCATATTTGGCACATTTCATATACTGATTTTTTATATAGTTAAATTTATAATACTTTAGTACCATCGTTGCCTCTTGCTTTACCACTACTATTAATATTATTAGTATTCTTATCACAAACTATTAACCCTCAGGAACAATAACATAGCCAGCCTGTGTCAGATAGACTACATTCAGACCAAAAAGTCTAGACACATCTAATTGCATTGTAGACTGGGAAATTCCTAAATAGGGCTGTCTAAACATACAATCGTTGCTAGCTGAAACTCCTGCCATACTAAACTCTAGTTTTAAACTGACCCCTTAGCAATGTACTTCCTTGTGCAAAAATCATAAATAAGGGTTATCAACCTTTTAAGCTTATATCTGTCATTGCATTCATAATATTTGTGGGCCTGAGTTATAAAAAAAGGAAAACCAAATTTAAGCCCCAGAGGCTATGCAGGTAATTAAAGAATTGAAACATTGCACATGCACACAATCCTACTAGTTTTTTAACATCAGCAGATGTTCACTGCCAGAAGGGCATTCAGTACTTTTAAAAAATAGATTGCTTTCAGTTATAAAGGAATGGTTCCTAGAAACTCACTCTATATTGTCAGAAAAATATACAAAAATTTTGACAGCAAAACAGATATTTAAATATTGTTTATTTTTACTGTTTAATCTAAACATTTTATGTAATTAGTATGACAGATTCATTGCATTGTTAAAAAATTATTTGGTTGTCCACCAAAATTTGCTTGCATTATGTAGCTTCTATATGATAGAATGAGATGCATTATTTACAGTTGGATTATCTTAGGCATACTGCAAATGCCTAAAATAAAAACTAGTGTTAAACAAGGGTATGTGTTGTTCCAATATGTTTTTCAATTATTATGCCAGTAGTTTTTAGAATTATTTATAGCTTGTTTAAGTGCTAATTGGCTCATCAAGCATAATTTTGACATTAATTATTCACAGAACACCTATCCTACATGTGTGATTGAGTTATTTTTCCCACTCTAAGTAAAAAAATATATGCCTGAAAAATTGGGAAAAAAATTTTTCAAAAAAAAAAACCTAAAACTTTGATTCAAAATTTATGAATAAATATAACAATTAATTTATTCAAAACTGATATGAACAATTGTTCTCTTGATTCTTTTTCCAATGATATATTGCATGATATGTAAAACTTTGGGATTGTTTCTATAATTAAAACTTTGTATACCACACACATACACACATGAACACACATTTATTAATAATAATTTGCTATCTACTTTTAGTGAATTTCAAATTGCATTAAACCTATTTCATAATTTGTTGAAATTTTATAGCTACCCCCCTTAATTAAATATTAAGCAATCACTATAATAACCCAGTTAAATTTCGGTTCTCATATGATCCTTCATGCCAGCCGCGGGTGGCGCTATTTCTAGCTAAATTTCTAGAAATATGCCATTTCCACAGCCGTACCCAAGCCTTTAAGCATTCTTTCTAAAATAAATCCTAGAAAGATTGTTAACTCGGAGTTAAGTCTTGTTTCTATGCTAAAAGGTAGAGTGTTAACTCGGAGTTAAGACTTCTTTCTATGATAAAATCTAGAAAGTGTTAACTCGGCTTGGCGGTTAACGGTGTGGCTTTTTCCGATGCTAAAAGCAGAGGAAAATGCTGTAGTTGTTTGTATCACACACTATATCATAATGCTGTGTTATGCATTTTATGTAACAATATCGTATGAGGGTGTGTTAATTTGATCGTGTCAAAAGTATTTAAATTTTCATCGGGGCCATTTTTTAAGACGAATTGATGTACTGTTAACTTTTAACAATTTAAACAGTGTTGTGATTGTTCCTTGTAAAGCTATAAGCCTCCTAAATTCTTGATTAGGGTGGGGTAGCGTAAAATTTTTAAACGATCACGCTTTGAGTCACGTTTTAGTGAGAAATTTTCCGAGACCAAGAAGATGGTTAATTCCAACAACAAAAAACTTGAAAAGATGGGAATTGCCAGACACAGAAACTGGCACTGGAATATTTTTACAGCAGAAAAAAATCATCCTGCTGCTGAAAGAAAAGATTGGATCGTGCGGCAAATATATGCAGATTTGAGGTCCAAAAACATCTTTCAACTTTCAATTGTAAGTCTCATTGTGGCCGACGATGGAAATGTTCACTTCATAAAGGCAAGCTTGTTTGAGGGATTCCAAATGGCCTTCGTCAAATGTCAAAAATAAAATAAGTAACTTCAATTTTTATTTAAATGTACATCCCTTCTTCTCCCGATAATTGTTGTTGTCAGCAATCAAATGTAAAATAAAAGAAGTAACTCAAATTTTTATTTAAACATAGCCCCAAAAACACCTCTTCTCCCAATAATTGTTGTCGTCGGCAATCAAATGGTCAAATAAAAGGAACATCAATTATTCTTTACTCGTATAGAAAAAAAAACCCTCCCACTAATTGTCATCAGTAATTAAATGTAAACCAATCAAAGTAAGACCATAAATTATTAGTTAAACATAAGCCAAATTACTATTTGAACATAACTGAAAAAGACCCACTCTTGTCAATCAAAATTAAAGAAACAACAACTATTATTGTCCCATTGTCAAACCGAATATTATTTGGGAAAACCCAAATGATTTATAAACGAAAAAAAAAAAGTCAAATCGGTTTTCAGTCAAATGATAACAGATAAAAGTCACTTAAATTTTGATTTAAACATACACACAAACAAAAAAAAATGCAAAACTCTTTCTCCCAATAATTGTTGTTGGCAATCAAATGTAAAAAATAAAAGTAACATACACAAAAACACCCTTCCCATTAATTGTTGTTGTCAATCAAATGTAAAGCACTAAAAGTAAGGTAAACCGATTATTTTTTAAACATAACTCAAATTACTATTTGAACATACACCAAAAAAAAATACCCATTCTTATCAATAAAAAGGAAAGAAACAACAACTATTATTGTCCCATTGTCAAAAATATTAGGTTTTGGGCAAAACAAAACCATAATTTATAAACGAAAAAAAAAAAAAAAAAGAAAGTCAAATTGGTTGTAAATCAAATATAACCGATAAAAGTAACTTCAATTTTGATTTAAACATACACAAACAAAACAACCCCTTTCTCCCAATAATTGTTGTCGGCAATCAAATGTAAAATAAAAGGAAGGTAAATTAGTATTTAATCACCACCCAAAAACATCCACCCCTCTCACTAATTATTGTCAGCAATCAAATAGACACCACCACTAAAAGTAATGTAAACTACTATTCTTTAAACGGTTACACCCCTTCTCCCAATAATTGTTGTCTACAATCGTACACACAAAAAAACACCTCATCTCCCAATAATTAGTGTCAGCAATCAAATGTAAACCGATCAAAGTAAGACTGTAACTTATTATTTAAACGTAACCCAAATTACTATTTGAACCTACACCAAAAAACACCCTCTCATCAATAAAAAATTAAACAAACAACAACTATTATTGTTCCATTGTCAAAAATATTTATTTGTAGAACCAAAGCCATAATTTATAAATGAAAGGGAGTCAAATCGGTTGTCAATCAAATGCAAACCGATAAAAGTAATGGTTTTAATTTTTATTTAAACATACACACACATGAAAAAAAACCACTTCTCCCAATAATTGTTGTTGGCAATCAAATGTAAACCTATAAAAGTAATGTAAATTATTATTTAATTGTACACAAAAACACCCCTCCCACTAATTGTTGTCAGCAGTCAAATGGAAACCTATCAAAGTAACGTCA
Source organism: Epiperipatus broadwayi (assembly GCA_028023455.1). Classification (NCBI taxonomy): domain Eukaryota; kingdom Metazoa; phylum Onychophora; class Udeonychophora; order Euonychophora; family Peripatidae; genus Epiperipatus; species Epiperipatus broadwayi. Next base: position 706,620 of record JAQFVV010006506.1, read on the forward strand.
ATTATTATTTAAAGATCCATAAAAAAAAACCCCGTTCTCTCTTGAATTTTGTCAATCCAATTTTACAAAAACAGTAATACTATTTAAAAAAAAAACACAAATTACTATTTGAACACACACCAAAAAGACCCTTTTGTCAATAAAAAAAAAACAACTATTATTATCCCCTCGTCAAAAATATTATTTGTGAAAAATAATTCAGAAACGAAAAAAGTAAACTTTGTAACCAAACAAAAAAAAGTCAATATTAATAGAGAATCACTAGCCCGGGAACATTATATTAATGTGTTTTTGGTTAGAAATCGCACCACCCATGGCTGACACGAAGGATCAGATGAGAGCCTAAATTTCCTAACCATTTCATATTAAATTTTCCCTTTTCAAAGAATATTATTTGTCAAATTTAACTCTTAAACATTTATAAATTAACAGATTCAATATTTTGCTGGGCATGAGAGCCTAATCTCCCTTCCATACACTTAATACACTTATACATTTTAATAAACAACAGACATAATTTTATTTATAATTTGCACAACTGCTAAATGAAATTTGAATTCCTTAAAAAATATATTCCGATTTTTATTTGATCTAAAAACTATGATGAGACAAAAAAAATTTCTTTTCAAACTGTTCAAAACCAGTATTGTTCTTAGTTCATACATATTAGGTTTTTTCAGTCAAAACTGGAGGTCACAATATATATGTACACCTAGGTCTCATTTTATGTGGTAGATATGTACCTCAGAAAATGTGCACAAAAGAAATCGCAAAAATAGACTTAACTTACCTTGAAAAATGGAGGATATGTATTATAATTTTCAAAAATCGCATAAAAGCAAAGCAACAGTGTAAAATTATTTTAAAATTCGCATAAAAAAAATAAGTAAATAAAATAAGACTAATAAAAAATTACAAATTTGAAAAAAAAATGATACAAAACAAACTTTTTTTTTTACTTTTTTTATTAACTACATGATTTAATTTTATTCAAAACAATATATTTTTAAGTGTAATTTACAGTATTTTACATTTTTTCATACATGTACAGTATTTTAATCATTATTGCTATTTGTCGATATGCAGGTTCGTTTGTGAATTGGTAAGACATCAGATTCATCACAAGACGAAATACAACTAGTGCCAACTTCATTTTTTAAATTGCTCTTGTAGTGGATTTACCCAAACTAAAATGTTTTCCAATCACTGTTGATCCTTCCTATTTCACTAAGTGATCTAAAATTGAAATTTTTGTTTCCAAAGAAATTCATTTTCTTGGGTGTTTTTTCCTCTCCATTAGGGTAAAATAAAAGTTTAAAATAAAAAACACATAGTCACAACTGTTGAACAAATTTTAATTAAAATTAACAATTAAAAATTAAATTCTTATTTTTACTTTAATTTTTTAATTTTCAATTCAGTTTAATAATCAAATTACATTGTTTCACATCACATTATTTTCATATCAAATTACATAATTTTTATATTGTTAATTACAATTAAAAATCAGATTTTAATTTTTAATTATTAAATTTAATTGTACCCACTGCTGTTAACCACCTTTTAAAAATAAACTTGCAGTTACTAAATGATTAAAAGCAAAAATAGAACTGATTTAAACGGCAAAATATAGTACAAGCATCTATAACGTTTGAACAGATTTACATTATAATCTTGTAAAATTTAATGTATGTATATAAAATAGAGAAATCCTGATTTTTAAGTGGATTATGAACTTCTTTATTGCATAAAATCTATTACAGTACTATTATAAAGCACTGAAAATATTGAAATTATTAGATGGACGTCGTATTCCGATAATGTGCGATTACTTTAAATATGACATGTGAGTGCGCAAAATTTATATTTAAAGTAATAGCGCATTATCAAAGCTCAACTTCTGATCTAATAATTTTTATCACATAAAAGATAAATGCATACAAAGATATTAAGAAAAAAACATGAATCGTCTAACTCCAAAATTGCATAACTTCAAAATCGCATTAAAAAATTCCACATAAAATGAGACCTGGATGTAATATAAATAAAATATTTGATAACTAGAACAAAATTGTAATCATAATAAAAATACTAAAATATAACGGTAATAAACTATTATAAACAGTTTTCAATCTGCAGAAGTACATTCAGTTAATTTCTTAAACCTGCCACAACTGTCATTAAATTAAAAAAATAAATAACCAAAAGTACTTCTGCAGATTGAAAGACTGTTTCTAATTGTTTATTACCATTATATTTTAGTATTTTTATTATATATATGTATATATTTTATATCATCACTGCCATTTAAATCCCCCGAATCATAAATAAATGCATATACCAAAAAAAATTGAAATAAATAACGATAACAACAGCTAACGCAACAACAAAAACAACCACACACACATATATATATATATAATAAAACAAAACATAAATTGTGCAACTTGCTTTTAAGCTTTTGCTAAAATGTTCACTAGATGGATCTTACCACTAGCTCCAAAACAAGCTTTAATTATAAGTGGCAACAGAGAAAAAATTCAAAAATCTCTATCGGAAAATCCTCATCTCCAGACCAATTGATTTCAAGCTTAATGGCTCACTTCAGTGAAGATTTAGGATTTCAAAAACTAGATCTAAAACTCCAACTCAGAGCACTTATTTAATATGTTACTATCAGTTTGAAAACTTGAGTTTTTCAGACATTACAAAACAGATAGCTATATGGGTCTGAACTCAATTCAGTTTCACTTTGATGGAAAGGGTAGTCTTTTTAATCTTTACAATATAAACTATTGTAAAAATGAACAATAATTGGATTCATAATTAATATATTATTGACTTTTTTGATTACCCCTTTTTGAAGTTTATTCCAAATTCAGAGTTTTCTTTTACTTAGTAATTTATATGGAGTTAAAGCCAAATAAGCTTTTTCCTTCAAAAACACTTTGAAGAAATTCGTAAATTTTAGAAATGTCTGCAATAGATTTATATTCCTTGGCCTTTATTTCAAACTTCTTTGGGCATCTCAGAATCAGTTTTATGACTTCTCCAAAATATAATGGTCTAAGAAATTAACATTCATGATACACTATATGCAATATTTAAATTAGCTGTAAAATGAATTAGAAACAATATGCTTTTATAGTATTTTTCTAGGCTTCATTAAAATAAGGGCAGACTCAGTGTATTCTTGTTGACATCATTTTAAGATTGGTTTGAAAATACTTAAATGGATAATTGTTCTAAAAAGAAGGTTATAGTATATAAACAATACATTTTGGCTTACAATAGTCAGAAGCTCAATCATTTCTTCTGATACTGGTATTTGATTTGATAAACAGCTGTTGAGATCTAGCTTCACAAAGAATTTTGCAATTCCCAAACTGGATACAATTTCTCTTATATTGGTAAATGAATAGAGAGAAAATTTGGTTAAATTTTTATTAATAATCAATCATCAATTGTTGATGAACATTTTGCTCTTAAGGCTTTCAGATGATAAGTATAGAATAACCAATCCTCTGCAGGTAATTTCGTCATCAGAGATTAATATTTCATTTTTTATTAGTGATCCAAAGTTTGATAAAATTATGCACTCAAAACAAAAGGGACCTACATGATTTGCAATGTAGGGTTTTGTTCCAACACACATCTCAATAATAAGTGGTCAGCCTTAACGTTTCCTTTTTGGATATATAGTCTATTTTCTTCTATCTTAATTTTATTTACTAAGGTTATTTGAACTTAAAGCTTTAAACTTCTTCAATTTATAATGGTTTTAGTTTACAGTTTACTGTGAAGATATTTAACAGTATATTTACTGTTTAACTTAACTGATGTTTTAATCATATCTATCATTTTTATTTGATAACCTTTTATATCCTTTTACAATGTCAGTTCTCAGTATCCTTGGATAATCATTGATTTCTTTAGATAATGATGTCTAGTTCATCTGTAACCTAAGAGATATCCCAGTTCCCATCATTTCCATGCATTTGTTTCAGACCCTTACAATTATTGTTATCTCTTAGAAGCTACCTTCATTTACTTTGTTAATGCCAACTTTGCATTTGTTTGTGATAGGGTTATTTTCCTGATATTTGCAATTTTTTTAATTTTCTTGTCAATGGGAAAATCCTTGCCAGATGGTCTACTTTTTGCATTTTGCATTTTACTGTTCTTCATTATAGTGTCCAGGATTCTAGCGTAATAGCAGTTGATTGATTATTGTTTTAACAAATTTTGGATTTAAATGCAGAAAAATTGTTGTTTAATACTATTTGCATCCAGATTCATAAAAATCTAAGTTATGTTTCAGAACTAATTCACGAACTGTGTCTTTTTCATGATGTCAATATCTAAAAGGACATAGATATTGAAGATTGCTGTTACAAATTTAGATGATTCATATCCTACAGTAATTGTTGTAATAAAATTTCTTGAGAGATTCACCTCACACATATATTTGTAATTTCTCTCAGAGGTTAGTAACATAATGTCTGCAATTCATTCTTTCTCTCTTGTCAACTATTACAAAGGTGTAGACATGATACATATTTGCAAGGTTCAGGACTAAAGCGACAAATAAGTTTTTTGAATAATTCTATTTAAGTTGCACGTTTATGCTATAACCCTAGAATCTGCAAATAAATGTAATGTGGTAATTTTGGTAATGTCTTTGGGAGGGGGGTGTTGTTCTAGGCTTGCATCGTTTCAGCATAGTCGACTTTTTTTTTCAGGTTCTCATTACAGTTATAAAACAAGTTGCTATGTTTTGTTCAAAGCCAGTTGAAGAACAGATAAAGAAAGAAGTTATATAAAATAAAAATAAGTTGCTCTGGGTAGCAACTTAAACATTTTTACTTCATACCAGTAATTGAATATATAAATAACAAACACATGAAGTATTGGTTTATATTAAATAAGATACAGAACGTATATGTAGATTTTATAATGAATGCTAAGAAAATATCAAGTAATTTGAATTTAAAATTTATATTGATCTAAGCTAAGCAATTTTTCAGCAGAACTCTGCCAAAATCACAGCCTGTCTTATTTCATAGTAGCATGTACTATTTTATGTAAACTAATCATTTAAATATTCTACTTTTTAATAATTCCTTTCTATTAATTGCATATGGATGATTTGCAATTACCCATGATTCTTTGGATTATCGTTTTTATCATCCTTTTCAGAGTAAACTGTCTAAACATGGTTGAGTTCAAGGAAAATGGAATTATATTCACTATTTTGTTTTGCTTGGTTGTAAAAATACTGTATTGGACTATTCATGTTGATCTATTTACCCATAATGCATGGTAATAAACAACTTTACACAATGTGGTTCAGTATCCAATTTTATAAACAACTAAGGAGGCTTGTTCTGATGGTATTCTGTCTTTTGCGTTATTCAGCAATTTGTTCAATAAAAGAGATCTAAAGCTAACATTATATATGTTGGCATATATATTTTTCTTAGTTTATATGCTATTCTAGATTTGTATGAAAGGCTAATCCAAGGCGTAGATTTATTTTGTGGTTTTTTTTATGTTTGTTTAGATTATTGTGAATTTGCCGATAATTCTTATTAACCTATTTCGATCATATTCCAGATTTATAAGGTTGTAGATGTAAGCCTCTATGTTACACTGTCAATCAGTTTTATACTTGCTTAAGTTCTTGTTTCTCTATAAGAAGCTTTCAAACCTACACGTTTGTGTTCAATAGGGGTTCTCGATTTCGGATGACTAGCTCCTCTTATTTCAATGGACTTTAATTTTATAATCGATATTTTGATTGTTTTTTTGTATATGTAGATCAAAAAAAATAATTCCATAGCTATTATCCATTGTTTCAAGGTCCAGATGTATATTGTTAATATATGTTCGTGATGCACCATCGATATACAGGAGCCAAATATTTTGGGATAATAGTATCCTCGAATTTTGATAGATTTAATACTGCATATTATAGTATCCCTTATTGGTAGCTCATAGGCTATCCGCTTTCCATTTAATAAAATTTCCCTTTGGCTAACGCTATTATATGCTTATCAATGTATTTTAATACATCAAGTATCAAATCGTTTTTATTCAGACAGTAGTTGATTCCCAGCAATACTTCTACTATTATATTAATAGATAGATCGCAAGGCACGGATCCATAGGGTTTTTTAATATTCAGTGACGGCGGCTTTTGGTTTTCAGTTATCTTTATATTCTTAATTTGATTTACCATTGACATAAAGATTTTATCGCCTCTTTACCAAAGCCAATATTTGAAATTAAACACTCCCTTATTTTTTTGCAGCATTGTAATATTATGCCATGCTAAAATCAATCCTAATTTAAAGAGTTTAACGTTTTGTGCAATTTAATGTTTACAGTAAGTGGGATTATGGTTGCTGAAGAGAACAACGGGATTCAGACCTTTTATAAGCTTTGTTGCAGTGTTTTATCAATATTGTAGATATAAATTTATTTTTCATCTAATTCGTGTTGTATGTGTTTATTTATATTTTTGGATTTTTTGTAATTTGTCTGCTCAGTTTTTGAAGGTATTAATTAATTTATAATAATACCAACCGATTGACTTTATCATTTTTGATGCAAGTAATATTATTGTTTTGAAATTTTCAGGAGTCGTCTTGGCGTGTGTACCGCGTGTAATGACTTTGCCACCATATCTATGATTCCGGCGTGTTCTGCTGAAACATGCTTAGCGCAATATGAACTTTAAATTCAAATTAGTTTATTTTTTAATTAACATCTGTTTGCAACGAGTTTATAATAATTATAATAAATAAAGCAAAATAAGGTAAATACCATTTAAAATTAGTGACTTTACCTATTTGCTTTTGTTATATAAGTTCCTGAAACTTACTAAAATAATAATGTTCACCAGGTAGGTCTCCATATATAATCCCTTATCTTTTTAAACAGTTTTCATGTATTTTTGTTCTGTGGAGTAATGTTAATCAAAAGAAATGTTTTTCAGTTGATGCATTCTTGAAACAATTTATTTATTTGCTTATTGAACACTTCATCTACTCTTTTAATAATATAATTAGCAGCAACAAAACAAATTATATTTTACATTTCTATGATTGAATTATGTTGTTTTTATTTAAAAAATATATAATTACATTAAAAATAGTAACCAAACTAGCTTTGCCTTGTACCCAGTTATGGTAATAAGATTCTGGCTACAAACTTATGGACTGTCAACTTGAAAAAATAAAGATAAACTAATTGACCACTAAACATCATATGATCACTATTTCTTAAACTAGCACATAACTGTTATTAAAACAAACTTTTGCCTGTTTTAATAACAGTTATGTGCTAGCTTAAGAAATAGTGATCATGTGATGTTTAGTGGTTTAACACCAATCCTGCCTAATAGGATAGTGGTGGCTATGGTTGTTAAAGAGCTAAAGACACCAAAATGTATGGGTATTGAACTGGTTTCAGACCCATGTGACTATATAAGCTATTGAGCTTAAATTGAAAATATTGTGTTTTAAATTTTATTCTCATAGTTTTATAGTTAAGTAGAGATAAAAGGTGGCTGCTGGAGGTTTGCATTAGATCCTAAGATCTAGGTGCAGTGCTCTCAGATCCAAAGCTCCTCACTGACGAAAGCCGCAAGCTAGAAACTAGTCTGGGGATATTAGATGAGTAGGCACTAGATGGGGATTTTATGCACAATCCTTCTGGCACCCATTGATGGAGAGTTTTGCCTGTTTTAATTGACCACTAATTGTGAATTGATATAATAACCATAAGCCTAAAACTTTTGGCAGATTATATAATAGATGGAATTATGAGTTTAATCACTTAATGAAATTAGCACACGTTCAATAGTAAATATATTGTATGAAACATATACTTACGCAGACGATTCTTGCATACAAGTGATTGACCAGTACATGCTCTAAACGAAATACTTCAAGGCAATCTAATTTTTCAAATAAACAAATAAGTCTTTCTATCTTTCCTTGGTTTGCGAAATAATGCTCAATACAGTTTTACAAAAACAAAAAAAATATTATATGAGATATACACGTACTTTTACAAATTGCACACGGACACACACTAACTTTTGATGCTTACTTAATTCGATCAATTTAAAAAAATACGTGATCCGTAAAAAAAAGCCAACATAAATATATTTTTATAAAAGTAAAAAAGAAAAAATATTCTATGAAATATACAAGTATGCAGACGATTCTTGCATACAAAATGGCGATTGTCAGTAGTACCCCCCCCCCACACCGTTATTCCTCCTTCTCCGAAATATTTGTGGAACAAGTGATTGCCCAGTGCATGCTCTAAATGGAATTCGACCAGTCAATCTAATTTTTGGAATAAATTAAAAATGTTAAACCAAATTCACAATAATAACAAATGGTAAGTTTAAAATGTACAAACAACAAACTGTTGAATCAGAAAAAAAGTGTCCAAAGAAAGCACCTATATAATAGTTTCGTTAAGTTGCAACATTTTGAACAGATAAAAGGAAGCAACAACAATATTAACAAAGTTAACGTATTAATTTAATGCTTAAATAAAGAAATATCTGTCAACGAATTATTTCAATTAGTATATCCAAAAATTACTTTAAAATGTAGCACTTTTAGCAGATAAAAGAAAACAACGGAGTATTAACAAAATCAACATTTTAATTCAGTTACTAAATCAAAAAATAAGTGTTATTTTCAGTACTTTGATCAGATTAAATAAAAACTCAGAAGATGAAATTAAAAATGATCAAACAAAATTACAATAACAACCAGGAGCAACTTTAAAATGTAAAAAACAAAATTTTCAATCAGCAAATGCAATAATTTCCAAAAAAAAAAAAATGACTCTAAGAAGTTTTGACTCGTAAGAAATTTTGTTTTGTTGACACGTTTTAAAACACGTTTTGTGCACGTTCAAAAACACGTTTTTCGAGATGAAAAAAGCGCGTGTTTATTTCACGTTCGCAAGATTATACGTTTTATCGCGTATGTGAATAGTCGTCCTATCTATCCTAGGTTGCAGGAATAATACCTAAGTACCATTAATACGTTCACTTTATATTTACTGCTGTGACTAGATTATTATTACTGCTGTTGTTACTTTTTGATTTGCTCAAAGTGCTGTTGCTTTTACAATTTCCAGTTACTTTTCCAGTCTAAAATGCATATAATCAAAGTGTTGCAATTTACAATTATCCATTTTTCATATTAAATTAATATGTAGATTTTAGTATTACTGTTGTTGTTGTTTTTTTTTTTTTTACTTGCTTTGAGATCAAAAACATTTTTAATTCTGTTTATAAAACAACTCACCAACTGCTGCAATTTCAAGTTATTTTTCCAGTCTAAAAACTAACGATTATAGTGTTGCAATTTAGAGTTCTTATTCTATTTTTCGTATTCAATTAATATGTTGACTTTTCTACTCAAAGAGTTGCAGGAATTTACTGGTTTTTTTTTTTCATTTACTAATTTTTTGGACAACATTAGTTTCAAAAAATAGATTACTGTTGTTTTACATTGCTTGGTAAGATTCCATTTTTTAGCATGTACTGCGCAATCACGTGCTCTATAAACATTTCGGGGGGGGGGGAGTAGGAATGGCGGGGGAGGGGGCTGATAATCACATTTTTTATGTAAGAATTATTTTGTAAACTACAATACTCTATTTCAGACCGTAAGTAGCCTCTTGTTGAATGTTTTGTAATGTGATTTTAAAAACTATTTGTACAAATTTCGGTATTTTTCTTGGTTTAAAATCATTCGATTAAATTTAGCGTTCAAGCATCGTCTGCTTATGTTTCTTTGATAGATTTTTTTTTATTTACTTTTAAAAAAGATATATTTGTGTTGTGTTAATTTCGTACAGAAAAATGGATCTGGTATGCCTTCACTACTACAATTTTTGTTAAAACTGATGGAAGAAAATTACAAAATTTAGTTCTTTGCGTCCATCAAATTTGATTGTTTGCGTCCGTCTACATTGCATAGAAGTACGTGTATATTTCCTATAAAATTAATTTTTGTGTATTTTTCTAAAACTATTGGGTATTATTCCTGCAACCAAGGAAAGAAAGGAGGACTTTTCACATTCCTATCAAAGCATTGCTAACTTTGTAATGTTTGATGTTGCCAAAATCATAATATTAAAAAGTTAGCAGCGTATTGATACGAATGTATATTTGTATATTTGTTTAATATATTTTATATATATATATTTTATATTATATATTTATGTTGACTTTTTTTTCCCTCCTGCAACACGGACCACATTTTTTTTTTTGTTGAAATTGATCAAATTAAGTAAGTGTCAAAAGTTAGCTTGCGTCCGTGTAGAATTCATAAATACGTGTTTATCTCATGTAATATTTTTTCTTTTGTCTTTGTAAAACTGTATTGAGTATTATTTGTGTAACCAAGGAAAAATAGGATGACTTTTCACATTCGTATCAAAGTATTGCTAACTTTCTAATGTTTTTCTAATGTTTGATGTTGCCAAAATAACAACATTAAAAAGTTAGCAGTGTATTGATACGAATGTGAAAAGTCCTCCTATCTTTCCTTGATTGCAGGAATAATATCCAAGTACCGTTTTTTTTTTTGATATCCTAATAAAGTTAGGATTATTAGGTAAAATTTGTGCAAGAAACAACAACATTCCATTTTTCACTTGAAATAAATGAGTAGTATACTTACTTACAACTACGCCATTTTATATTACTATGTCTATGAGGTAACAACAGGTAGGCACAATAATTATAAAGGACTTATTTAGCTCGTTTTCATTGTCTATTTACTTAGTGCTCTTTATTTAAAAATGATTGTTCTAAATATATTACGATTTTCTTTAATTTGTTTCTTGATTGTAAATATAATAGATAGGTGTTCTTATACTCTACTTTATTATAAAAAAAATACTGATAACATTAAGTAAAGTGGAAGTTTTCTCTGGCGAACGATTTGAAGTAATTTTCGGGATTAATCGCATAAATTAATAAAAATTTTAATTGCACCGATAATTTGGCAAAATAACATTTGTCTTTAACGTGGAAAATATTATATATATATATATTTATTGCTAGTTACGGAAACTTTTGGTACAACGTGTAGAAGATTAAATTTTATAATTACCTACAGCACAAGGCAAAATGACTTTTGTCTTTCAATGAGTTAATGTGTTATTACATGATTGTTGCAAAAATATAGAGTTATAAAAATATTTTTTTTACCAACTAATTATATATTTTAATACTCTACACTGTTGTTCCTAAAAGCTTTCATAAATTATAACAGATTGTACGAGTTGAAAACCTTTACTTCAACCAATACAGAAGATGAAGTCATATAGAAAAAGAAAGTAAGGAGTAAATATAAAATAATGGCACTAAAAATAAAGCTGTTATAAATAAATATGTTTTATCTTTACCACTGGAACACGAAATTTGAATTCTTTCTTGCAGGACTTTGCTAATGCAAAATTTAACCTATTTCTCAACTATAAAATAATAATATTACAATCGCAATTTGATTTGGAGCTAATCTGAGGGAATTTGTCTAATTGTTAAAGATGTGACACAAACAATACAAATGTATCTATTTACCCAGAAAGCAAAATCAGAAAATAAGGGTTCAACAAGAATGATGAGTATATATTTATCAACTCTCTGGAAAAACATATTTTTTTTTTTATCTTCATAAATTTGAATGAATTACCTTTTTTTAAAATTGTTAATCTTTTTGCTTAAAATATCAGTAATCTTTTTTTGAAAAATGTAAGTTAATGGTTTAATATTGTTTATAACTATTTAAAAATACATATCACTATATATAGATTTTTTTTTCATATGTCATAGCATCTGCTGGGAGGCGAACCCGCAACAATCTCTGCAACCAACAGCTTGCTTGCAAGGCCACTGCGCTGACCTCTCGGCTAATAACGCTTGACACCATACATAGAGTTTAGTCAAAAAAGACTAGAGCGTATAATACAAAAACAAGGTAACTATGTTTTTAGATTTAAATAATTCTTAAAAATAAATTAGACAACAAGTAAAATAAACACCTACGCTGTTCTTTTCTTGAATCTGAAATTAAAAGATTAGATGCCGCATATATTACATTATTTGTGAAATACCTTATAAAACCTTTATTAATATGAAAGGTAAACAATAAAAAACATGATCAAAAGGCATATATTTTAGTAGAGGTATGAAAAAAATAAAATGCTGATCAAAAAAGTAAGTAAAAAAATGTTTACAGTATTCAATGATACACTGTAAAATCTAATGTTTAGATTGGACAGGCTTTATAGCAACAGACATAATTTCTGCGATTTTTCTAATTATGTTGGACATACTGTAGATCCATTAAAGGTATTTTGTGAAGCTTTCTGGATAGATTAACACCTCTTAGGACAATAAGAGATATCCCACAAGAGCCTATGATCAATAAGAATATAGAATGACAAAATCAGACGTATTTCTGAGGAATAAAATAATTAATCTGAGCTCATTATGAGTTACTAAAGGTGTTTTTCTCTTCCCTGACAATCAGACAGAACTTACAAACTGAGAAACAATAAAAGTTATCAAATACATATTTAATCAAAAATATGGGCACGCTATTGAAAAATCAAAAGTGACCTATAAGATTCTGTTCATTCAAATAGTCATATCATGGAAAAAATCGAATATGCTAATATCTTAATTATTAGCCCAGATACACATTGAATCAATCAAAATATTTTATAGAATCATGATAATTACACTGGATATATTGTGGGTACTCAAAATAGTATTATAGTAATCTGATAAGGATTAACGAAAAACACATACTTTAAACGTGATGGTAATGTTAGATACTCTGTTGGAAAATTGTAGAAGTCTCATATGATTCTGATTATAAGATATAAAATATTTTTTTGATTCTCAGTAACACTTTATGAAATAGGCATTTTAAGATTATCTTTGAGATAAATTAGTATACTATTATAACTCAATGTTTGCAAATTTTAAAGGATTTTAGAAGAATGCAGTTAAAATGAAACAGGAATTATTAATTATCATAAATTATTACCATTTGACAACATTGTACAAATAAGGGCTAAATATTTACAAATCCTTGTTCTTGTTAGGTACAATATGACCACTTTTTCAATCTATAAACTAATTAATCCACTTTTTATGATTGGTGCCAATAAAAGTTTGATTCTTTTTGATTATAATATTGATATTTATAATTTTGTCGGTACCTACACTAATTATTTTACAATAATGGAGAATGATATTTTTGCTTGTACTTAAAGAAGTATTTTTTTTAATATTTTGAGGTAATATCTTTTTGCCTACCTATGATTAAAGGTGAAATTTGTATCATTATATCTATGCTGTTGTTTTCATAATGATTATACAACTTATTCCAGTGCTTATACAATAATTGAAAATCGTACATTTGCCATTATTTACAATATGATTTTGAAATATTTATCAGTAACAAATACTCTCTGATTTGCGTTTATTAATGTATTGTTACTAATTTGAGTTACTGGATCTTTGATTCACCACATATTAATTTTGTGCAGTAAATGAAGCTTCTTTAGTTTTTCCCTTTCTGTTTTTCATTTATTGACAAATCATCTCAGATATACGTGTATTGAATCCATGTCATATTCCTTTTCATGATCATGATCATAAATACAGATACATTTTGTAGACTTAGTTTTTAGCTCTTTTGTATATAAGAGAATGATGAGACATTTAAATGAAGAGATATATTTGATTATGGTTTGAAAGTTTTATTTAGTTTTATAATTATCATGATGTAATTAATTTTTGGGAATGAAATCATATTTTGCGTTTTTATTTTTATATCAAAGTAAATATTATACAGGAGAGCTATAAATAATACGGAAAACAAATCTATATTCCTCGAGCACCAAAACGCGACAGGCCATGTGTTCGAGCCCACTGTGGCAAGAGCACTGTGCACAGAACGTAACGACGTGAAGCGAAAAATTAAGGAAGCATGCTTTATTGCACGTGACAACTGTGCAATAAACCCCAAGGAGTCGTGCTTTGCAATCTCCAGAAAATGGGCTTTATAATTTTGCATAAATTTTGAATAAATCACCGCTAAACTTTAATTAAATAAGGCTATGAATATGGAGAGTTGAAGTCTCTGAAAGCGCTAAGCCATATATAATATTTTAGTCATTCACTTTTTTGCGTAAAGCGCAATTGTAATTAATAATAATAATAATAATAATAATAATAATAATAATAATAACAACAACAACAATAAACAAGGCAAAACTCTCCATACAGTAGTGTGTGCTAGTATGAGCTAGTGATCAAGTGATGTTTAGTGGTTTAAATAAATAAAAAAAATAAAAATAATAATAATAATAATAATAATAATAATAATAATAATAATAATAATAATAATAATAATAATAATAATAATAATTGTGTTTTGCCTGCTAATGCTTATGTTGATTGGTTAGTAAATATAGGTTGAAATAACTGCTGCATAATTTGCTGACTTTTCCACAGGCAAATAATGAATAAATAACATATATACTAAGACGTGTCAGGATGATGAACAATTTCTTTCTACTGTAGTCCTATCATGTAATCTTGCAAGGTAACCTTTGAGAAGTCATGTAATGTTGTTAATATCCACATGTTAGTAAGATCTTATTTTTTCACTTAGTAATTAACACAATACATTTATTATATTTGAAAAGTGAGCTATAGTAACTAGACAAAGTTATTTGAAAATCAAATTTTCTTGGAAATCTCCAAATTCTTAAAACATTTCAAGTCTTAACCAGCATTCTGTAATATAGATATTGAAATCATAGACATGTACATTAAATGCACCATCATGTTTTCTGCCTGTCTGTTAATTAAGTCATGTTTGTATTTGTATATTAGCATATTTTTTTTTTATTTTGCTGTTATTTTTTTTCAATTTGCTATATTTTACCGTTATTGCGTACTATTCTATTAGATCGTGTCAGCTGATTGATGGTGCTATTTATAGGCAAAAGCACATAAATATGCTGTTTGCACATCTGACACCTTCTAGGATTATATCTCTATGCAAAAGCACAGAAAGAAGCAATTCAAATGTGACAGCTTGGGCGATGGCATTATTTTTATACTATAAAGCACAGAAAGACGTTGTTTATCGGCAGCCAGCCTGATTTAGTCTTACACACATTATCCCAATACTCACAATTATTTGCTACAGTATTATGTGAGGGTGTCTGGAGTTCATCCTGCCACAACTCTTCAAATATGCGTGTCAAAAATTAGTTTACAAGTCATCTGACTTACTATTACCTTCTAACAATTGCCCATCACCACACTTCCCTACTCAACATGGAACCTTCAAAAAATTCAAAAAGGGTATGTCCAAGCAAGATTTCAACCAGATCATGTGAAAAGTCACATTTGCGCTAGAAGCCATCCATGAAAAAAAAATTGGCTGACTTAAAAATGGACAGTTTAAAATTATGGCATCTGCTGTCCACAGAACCCCCGGCATACACGGGGAATTAATTAATTCTATGCTAATCAAATCTTTGCAATAAGATACATCAATTGATAATGGCTTAGTTTTTGTGGATGTGAAAAAGCATACTATCTGTTCTACATTGCAAGACTAAGATGAAATTTTTGGCCATTTGTAGTATAAAGCTTTTTAAATTTTTTGTAGTGTAAAATTGTTCTGGACTAAATTACAGGAATTGATTAAGGAAATCAATGAATTATGTTAAGCCTTTGAAAAAATGTATGACTGTAAAATTGCTCATGGCTTTATCCAGAGGCCAATAGAAATTGTCTAAGGAATACATTTATTAATCTTAAAAAAAACAATCGAGTTGGAAATTATTAATCGTTCTTAATAGGTTGGTCATTAATATCCATACACATATTCTATCAAAGATAGATATTGTAGTAAATAAATAAATAAATATGTTACCTTTTCAAAAATGACCCCAAAAAAGTAAAAGACAGTTCAGTAATTAAAGCATTATCAGCATTTTCCCCCACCATGACGGAGTTAGTTATCTCTCAAGCACTGTTAATAGACTTTGTAAAGTTTGCAGTTGAGGGGGGTGATGGCTTTTCCAGACAGAGCTGGCATTCCCAGGAAATTCTACTCTAATAGAATATTTGCAATTATGTATGTTTATGTAAAATTGGCCCAGTAAATTTATTAAGTAAATAAATGAATTACGTTAACCATATGATTATTATTCTTTCACAGATAATGGGATGGGCCCAGTACCGTTATATAGATGTGTTTTTCATAGCAAGAATGCCATCAAGCATCTGACACAATCTAATAGAACAGTATCCATTATTGTAATTGAAGTTAAGACCATAAATACATGGATTATTATGGTAAAAAAAATGGATGATGTAACATTATTATCTACTTTGCAATTTTCATTTGATTATATCTATATATATATATATAGTAACCAAATAAAAATGAATGAATATCCATTTACCATGATAAACCACTATAATGTGTAACTAAATAAGGAATACGCTAATATATGAATAAGAATATGGTAATATAATATCATGCTTTAGTTAGATGTCCATTTGTAACTAATGAAATATAACACCATAGCCCATTTGCAACTATCATAAACATTAATTTAGTCATGCAATAATGAGATAAACAAACTATCCCATTTCTCAGCATACAAAATAAAAATGAAAATTCACCACTGTCATTATTTAAGATTTAAAATATTTCGATATTGGGAAGTTATTGTAAACAACAAAACACTAGCCTTTGTCAACCAATATGAGCCATAACAACTGAATAAAATTACAGTGAAATCCATGGAGTGCATTACCTTAACGCCAATAATATGTTCTTTCAACTAAGAATCCTTCCTATTCCTCTTTCCATATATATATATATATATATATATATATATTGTAATCTAGTGTTATTGACACTTGGTTTATTTGGCATTGTTTCCACAGAAAAACAATGCTATTTTTTTTTAGAAAATAAAAAGATAAAATAATAATAATATTAAGTGATTAATAAAGTATGCTATTTACTCACTTTAACGGATTTTAAGCAAATAACTAATAAATTTGGTAATCCAATGTCATTTTGAAGAAGAGCATGAAAAATTTAATTAAAATATTAACAATAAGAGCAATTTAATATAGTATAAAAGCACATATTATAAACAGTAATTGATTTTGGAGGGGTAAAGGGGGCGAGTAGATGAGTATCTTATCATAAAGCACAATAACTTCTGGTAATTTTTAAATTATTTAAGATAATAATGTATACAGAATTATACATCACTAATAAGCATTGTTAATTAAATATATTTATTATTTTTCATTATTTGTCAAATTACTTTGTAATCCATTTAAATCATACGGAAAACTATATGACTGTAATAAGTTTTTTTCCTTTTCTTTTGTTTATGTTATAATTAAATGATTATTTTTCTGTAAGAGGTCGCTAAAAGAAGACCGCCAAATTTTGAAGAAAGTTTAGTCTGACTCTAGTTTTACAAGGAAGAAGCAGTACTGAAATTCGGTAACAAATTTTTTATTATTTTTTTATTGCAGAAATAAATATAAGTCCAGTAAATTTTTAATAATATCATGCGTGGCTAATCCTTTTTGATAAGATATTCTGTTTTCTGTTGCCATCTACCTATTTAAAGCTTTTTATACGCAAAAATGTACTATCTTATGCTAAAGTTCAAAATGACTGTATTGACTACAGCAATCACGGAAAATGTCATTATGTTTAAAATAAGTAATATAAGTAATTTCCAGGAAATAATCAATTATTGGTTAACTTTACCTTATTTAATAATCTTTTCATGGTATAAAAGAAAAATTATAATTAAGAAGACATATTATAAAAGCCAAGGAAAGTTAACTAGAAAATTTCGCGCTCTTTCTAAAAGAAATTGTCTGCTTTGAAAATAATGTAAGTTCCCCATGTTAAAATATGTTTTATTCACTGAAAATTATCTAAAAATAATATTAATGATCAATGATATTTACTTATGCACCTGTATATTTTTTAAAAAGAAAATATAAATTTTCTCAAGGCAAATATCGGAAAATTTGTATGTGTGCATTTTACGGAGAATTTCTTATTAAAGACAAATTACAATTCCTAGAGTAGGAATAAAAACTACAAACATTAGTGACTTAATTATAACCATAATATAATATGTTATATTATACATCAACTGGAGTCGTTAAAACTTTATATCCACGTAAGTCAGCTGCAGTCGTTATAATAATAGTATTTTGGAAAATTCGCGCATTAGTTTTATTCCTAAGCCAGCTAGCTAAAAATGATATGTATCGCCAATAGTAAAAAGAAAAGAATTGTATATGTGATCGTCTATCGTCAAATATTCATCATGTTAAAATATGTATTGTTTTCTTGGATCCCCAAAATTATAGCAGTTAATTCAAAGAAGAATTAACATCCAACGCTGCTATGTTTTCTTTGCCTAATTTATTAATTGCACCAGAATAGAGGCAACTTTTATATAAATGAAATAATAAAATGTGTTTCTTATTTTAAATTTGCTTCGTGAACTACGAATGGATCAAGTTCTTCATCTAGATAAATTGCCCAACGGAAAAACATTTTTCTAGTGAGATAATAAGCACTTGTTAAGTAGTGATATGCTTTTACTAATTTGTAAAATGATGTGTATTTTTTTTATATCAACAGGTTAAAGGCTGTATAGTCAAGTAATATTTAAATGACCTTGTAATCATAAAGGTATGTTTTCGTATAATTATTCTAGGTTAAATTTATATTCGACATGAAAAAAAAAATTTTTTTTATAAAATGTGTTTACTTATGATATGCATTATGGGTATAAATTTATATGTTAGATGCGTAAAAGAAGAAAAATTCAGATACTTAATAGGTAAAATATCTAGTTAAAATTATCAGAAGTAATTAAAGAGAAGTGCTATACAGGATATTACTTATTTAAAGTTTGAAACAAATTTATACTATGTTAATTGAGGAACTTATTCCCAATTATTCTTTATTAACGCATTCACTTAATTTAGTTCAAGATACTAGACTACCAATTACTTGTTGAATATTTCTTTGGCAAAGGTGAAAATTATTATGGTTTATTCTGTGTTATCCATTGATTTTAGACGTTGATCTAAGTATACCCCGGAACATAGAGTTAGTGTAATTAGTGTATTTGCTTGTCTTGCCCCGATAAAGCATTGGTATATGCTTAATATTCGCATAAGTAATAATTGTAATGTATCTATTTTGTGGGATGGAAAATGATCTCCCCAAAAACATTATTTTCCATGAGGGGAATAGATAAATCTAGTATTCGGGTATCTTTATAACCCAAGTGATCGCTTCTCAGAGTTAGGACGATCAGTAATTTATATCGTATTTAGTGTATTTCATTGTTAAAATCCCAGGAGAGGATTATAATTGGGTGTGTGCTCCTATTATGCCCAAGTAAGAGGCAAGGACCCACCAAACTATTTTAATGTAGTAGTTAACTCTACAGACCTTCAGTGTTATTCCATATTCCTCATGAGAAAATAGAGATAATTCCACCACGGAAGGTGTTGATTATTGTGTTTTGTTTAGAAAGTTATGGCAAGATAACGGGTATATTGGAGGTTAATTCCTCATGATCCATTTAGTATAAATAGCGTGCTAGTATATATGATCAATGTCTGGATTGTGCGGCGGAATAGTGCTGGTAATCCACACGTAAGTCAATGGAGAGAGTAAGTTTAAAATTGCGTGATTTAGAAATTTTTATTTGCCAATGGAGGGTTCAAATACTAGGTTTAATTCGGGTTAATGATTAAGTAGCACTCACAATATAACTTATACTGAGAAAAACAGTGTGTATAACAATGTCAGTTGTTATTAAGGTAAACATTAAAATAATAAGTGTAACTTCTGATAAATAACCCATAAATTATAATAAGTTATCTAAATAAAAACTATCATTTAATTAAAGATATGATAATAAAAAATCGTTTTTTTTTACATATTGCCTAGAATCAGATTGTTTTTATTTTAAAACAAATAGTTAGTTAATAAAGTTAAGCAGCCGTTCATATAAGATACACTAAATGGATGAGTCGATGTATCGATAATAATATTTATTTTTTTTCTATTCAATTTGCATAAATGTAAAAAGAAGATGAAGAAGTAGTTCGAATCCAGGTCTAAAAGTATAGACGAATTAATATTAGTTATATTTTGTTTTATCCATATGGGATCGACTAAATTGTATATGTTTGTTTATTATGTTAATCATAAAGGATAGTTTTGTTAAACTGTAATAATAAATTATAATCTTGTTAAAATTTAATAATAAATTATAGTCTTGTTACAAGTTGTTTTGAGTCATTTTTTCTTGTGTGCTAAATAAAAGTGTATTTGCATAATATTTGCAATACTTTTCTTGAGTCCGAAATCATTTGTGAACTTTTAAAATTCAACACATCAGATAGACAATTGTAAGCAGATCAGAATATTTCATTATATTTTAATTTAATAAGAATTATTTATGGAATTGAAAACTTCAGACCAAGACATTTTTATTTTATATGTGTGTAAAATCACTTTATTCCCAAACTAGTAGGTTTTGGTTGCACATTGTTTCGTACACCTTTAAGTGAAGTGTCTGAGTAATAAATCTTAGTTAAATTATTGTGTTGTCATGGATAATGGAAGGACACAAAAGCACCCTTGCCTTTTCATCATTCCGACTGAGATTCTGGAAAAAGGGCTGTATTATTCAAAATTATCGTTGTTATTGAATATGGTTATCATCTCATTAAATATTATAATAGTTGATGTGTGGATGAAGACACCTGGAATTTAATAAGGTAAATGCTTCCTATAGCCGACCAGAATGTCAGTCATATGCGACAACACAATATTGCTGAGCATTTTTCTTTAAAAATAACAGAGAACCCTGAGATTAGTGTCATTATTATAAGTGCTCTTAAATTAAGAATTGATTATGATCAATATTACAAGCGTGGCATGGCTTAAGAGATTGAAACTTCTGATTGTATAATAATAAAATATTGAGATCATATTGGCAAATTAATGAATGTTTTGTTTTAGTCAGTAATATTAACAATGACATGAAATCATCATCATCATTGTCGAACAGTGCAAGTACTTGCAGCTCAGAGAATGTGTTTTGGATAGAGAAAGAATGTTAGTTTATTTTAAATTTTCTTTTTAAATTTATTTTATTAATGATAATTTTTTTTTAAGTCTATCTCTGTCTGAACTGCATATCGCTGTAGCTGAATTATTATAACTAACCAAACATCGAGCTATATTAGGTAATATAGGGTTTGCTTTCCATCCTATACGGAAGCGTATAGGCTTCCGAATTGATTTAATTTTAGAAAGATGGATCCATTTTATTAGGTTAGAAATGGCCGCCCAACTACAGGGGCCTTCGATGGCTATAGCTGGCCACGAAGAATTTGGTAAAATTTTCTTGAAATGAATATAAATATTATTTGCACGTGAATGAATTAATTGATCATTGATTGAAAATGTTTGCCAATGAGAAATTGTTTCTTTAGCCATAAAATATTATATCAATGTCTATTTTATGACATAATCTTTTGCCACTGAATAAATAAATTTGTTAGTTTATAATGTTATGGTCTGTAAGTAATTCCATAAAATATTGGAGTGATTTTATCATTTATGATGATATGCTTGTCTGGTGGTGTGATTGGCACTTATACCATATTACATAATGGTTTGGTGAGATTTCTATGGACCAAGTAGCATATGAGAAAAGAATATTCGGTAATTAATATTGGGACTTTAGTTATATTAAATATCAGAGCATAGTTTTTGGTGTAGATTGTTTTGATAGGAGAGGCATGGAGGCAGGATGTCTTGTCAATAATTGCTTATCAATATTATTAATAGTTCATTAATAATTTCAGTACTGTCAAATAACAGAAAGAGTGAAATTTTAAATATGAGTGAAAACCAAGATAGTCAGGATATGTCAGAGGATTTGGGAGAATCCCAAGAGCTCCAATCCCCGGATACACAAACACCCTATTTTCATGTAGAAGTAAGAGAGGAACAAGAATCTTTGGATGAAGTTAGTCCGAAAAAAGCTAAAGTAAATAAAGATCTACCTGGGGATGAGCAAGTCCAAATATTTACAATATTACAAAGTTTGTCTACACAGCTACAAAATTTAAATAGTGAATTAAAAAACTCAGAAAGTAAAATAGAAAGTCAAATACAAAATTCAAATAGTGAATTAAAAAGGGAATTAAAAAGTCAAATACAAAGTTCAAATAGTGAATTAGAAAGTAAAATAAAAAGTCAAATGCAAAATTTGGACAGTAAATTAGACAATCACGTACAGGAGATCAAAGACCTAAGGGAAGAGTTAAAAAACCATGTAGAAGAGTCAAAATTGGCCTCCGAAAAACTAGAAATCAAAATTAAGAAAGAAATAGAAATAAAGTCGGAAAGGGCCAAAAATATGATCGAGGCTATTCAGCAGGACTTCAGAAGTCAATATGTAGAATTAAACAGTGAAGTTAAGGATAAAATAGAATGTATTAAGGGAGAATTAGATAGTGCTAGGAGTGAGTTTAGAAACTTAAAAGAAGAAGTCCAAAATATAACTCTTGAACCTGACAATGTAGTAAAAGGATGTCAGAGCCAGATTACTAGCAGAATAACTAAGTTAGAAACTCAAGAGGTAACCCAATGTGAAATTAATAAAAATATAGAAAGTGAGCTAATTCAAGTTATAGGAAAGGTAGAACATTTTAATGAGATATTAAAGAATAATTCACAAATATTACATATGATCTCAAAGAGGAAATAGGGGAATATATGACTCAGTGTGAGGGTACAATATATCAAAGACTAGAAGATAAACTTGAGTTACAGAAAGATGAAACTATTAACCAGTTAAAACAAATTCAACATTTAAATGTAGGCCTTAAGGACAGTTCTACAAGAATAGACTGTGAATGGCAAAATTATAAATTAGGATTAGAAAGTTGTATGCAAGCTATGGACCTTAATATGGATAAAGTTGTTCATAGTAAAAATGTATCTGAAACTCATGTTAAGGAAATCAATAATGATCATAATAAACCCGTAATCTCTGAGTTACATACAATGATTAGTCCACTTGACTCAATGTACAATCCATTGAATGAGGCCAGACATAAAGTCATGTTAGAGCCCGAAAGTAATAGCTCCATGGCCTTGAAATTCCTCAAGATAAAATTCTTTAAAGGAGAATACCTGGAGAATCCACATGAATATCTCCAGAATTTAGACGAATTGTTCACCTTATGTCATTTATCTGAGGTAGAAAAGATTGCCATTGCCACAAACCATTTGTGTGCGGCATCTAAAGATTGGTGGCAATTGTTATTTATAAAACCGGAAACATATGGGGACTTTAAATATCTTATGCTAGCCAGTTTTTGGGGGGAAGACCACCAAGATAACCTCAGGTATCAAATATCTCAGGAAAGATACCATGTAAATA
Source organism: Epiperipatus broadwayi (assembly GCA_028023455.1). NCBI lineage: Eukaryota > Metazoa > Onychophora > Udeonychophora > Euonychophora > Peripatidae > Epiperipatus > Epiperipatus broadwayi. The sequence continues at coordinate 730,248 of JAQFVV010006506.1, forward strand.
AGGGCAGTTACACTCAGTTTTTCAGGAGTCAGGCCGTCAAACTGAAAATGTTGACAGCCTATCCTTTATCTGAGACCCAAATTGTGCGAATAATTCGCCATAATTTACCGAGGCATAGCGAGCAGGTCTTGATTGCTGTGGACAGACATACAATAGATGAGGTAGTCAAAATTTTAGATTCGCTAGAAACCAGTGATAGGAATATGGATCATAGGAGTAGGATAAATAGGGACACCCATCATATGGTAAACAATATTAATTTCACAGATAGGTCCTATGTGGGAAAGAGGAGGTTAAGTAGAGAAAAGGGATATTATAGGACGAATCCCTATAGTAAACCCAATAGCCACCTCAGTAGGCTGACAGTGAAGAGAAGAATTCTAAATGAGAATCAACCTTCTACTAGTGGTATCCCAACAATACCCAAAGAAAAATATAAAAGGTAGTAAAAGTAGAGGGGCATTAAATTAAAAAGGATCTCAACCCCTGATGGAACAAGAGGTACCTATAATGCCTGAAGCTTACTACCATATCCTAAACAAAATTAAATCTGTAAGATTGAATTTATTAACTTCTAAGAGAAGTATGATATAGACCTAGCAATAGAATAAGAAATATTAATAAGGCATATATTATTTTATTTTTATTTTTCATAACGGTGGGAGAATTGTAACCTAGTGTTATTGACACTTGTTTATTTGGCATTGTTTCCACAGAAAAACAATGCTATTTTTTTTTAGAAAATAAAAAGATAAAATAATAATAATATTAAGTGATTAATAAAGTATGCTATTTACTCACTTTAATGGATTTTAAGCAAATAACTAATAAATTTGGTAATCCAATGTCATTTTGAAGAAGAGCATGAATATTTTAATTAAAATATTAACAATAAGAGCAATTTAATATAGTATAAAAGCACATATTATAAACAGTAATTGATTTTGGAGGGGTGGAGGGGGCGAGTAGATGAGTATCTTATCATAAAGCACAATAACTTCTGGTAATTTTTAAAGTATTTTAGATAATAATGTATACAGAATTATACATCACTAATAAGCATTGTTAATTAAATATATTTATTATTTTTCATTATTTGTCAAATTACTTTGTAATCCATTTAAATCATACGGAAAACTATATGACTGTAATAAGTTTTTTTCCTTTTCTTTTGTTTATGTTATAATTAAATGATTATTTTTCTGTAAGAGGTCGCTAAAAGAAGACTGCCAAATTTTGAAGAAAGTTTAGTCTGACTCTAGTTTTACAAGGAAGAAGCAGTACTGAAATTCGGTAACAAATTTTTTATTATTTTTTTATTGCAGAAATAAATATAAGTCCAGTAAATTTTTAATAATATCATGCGTGGCTAATCCTTTTTGATAAGATATTCTGTTTTCTGTTGCCATCTACCTATTTAAAGCTTTTTATATGCAAAAATGTACTATCTTATGCTAAAGTTCAAAATGACCGTATTGACTACAGCAATCACGGAAAATGTCATTATGTTTAAAATAAGTAATATAAGTAATTTCCAGGAAATAATCAATTATTGGTTAACTTTACCTTATTTAATAATCTTTTCGTGGTATAAAAGAAAAATTATAATTAAAAAGACATATTATAAAAGCCAAGGAAAGTTAACTAGAAAATTTCGCGCTCTTTCTAAAAGAAATTGTCTGCTTTGAAAATAATGTAAGTTCCCCATGTTAAAATATGTTTTATTCACTGAAAATTATCTAAAAATAATATTAATGATCAATGATATTTACTTATGCACCTGTATATTTTTTAAAAAGAAAATATAAATTTTCTCAAGGCAAATATCGGAAAATTTGTATGTGTGCATTTTACGGAGAATTCCTTATTAAAGACAAATTACAATTCCTAGAGTAGGAATAAAAACTACAAACATTAGTGACTTAATTATAACCATAATATAATATGTTATATTATACATCAACTGGAGTCATTAAAACTTTATATCCACGTAAGTCAGCTGCAGTCGTTATAATAATAGTATTTTGGAAAATTCACGCATTAGTTTTATTCCTAAGCCAGCTAGCTAAAAAATGATACGTATCGCCAATAGTAAAAAGAAAAGAATTGTATATGTGATCGTCTATCGTCAAATATTCGTCATGTTAAAATATGTATTGTTTTCTTGGATCCCCAAAATTATAGCAGTTAATTCAAAGAAGAATTAACATCCAACGCTGCTATGTTTTCTTTGCCTAATTTATTAATTGCACCAGAATGGAGGCAACTTTTATATAAATGAAATAATAAAATGTGTTTCTTATTTTAAATTTGCTTCGTGAACTACGAATGGATCAAGTTCTTCATCTAGATAAATTGCCCAACGGAAAAACATTTTTCTAGTGAGATAATAAGCACTTGTTAAGTAGTGATTGTTTTTACTAATTTGTAAAATTATGTGTATTTTTTTTATATCAACAGGTTAAAGGCTGTATAGTCAAATAATATTTAAATGACCTTGTAATCATAAAGGTATGTTTTCATATAATTATTCTAGGTTAAATGTATATTCAACATGAAAAAAAAAAATTTTTTTTATAAAATGGGTTTACTTATGATATGCATTATGGGTATAAATTTATATGTTAGATGCATAAAAGAAGAAAAATTCAGATACTTAATAGGTAAAATATCTAGTTAAAATTATCAGAAGTAATTAAAGAGAAGTGCTATACAGGATATTACTTATTTAAAGTTTGAAACAAATTTATACTATGTTAATTGAGGAACTTATTCCCAATTATTCTTTATTAACGCATTCACTTAATTTAGTTCAAGATACTAGACTACCATTTACTTGTTGAATGTTTCTTTGGCAAAGGTGAAAATTATTATGGTTTATTCTGTGTTATCCATTGATTTCAGACGTTGATCTAAGTATACCCCGGAACATAAAGTTAGTGTAATTAGTGTATTTGCTTGTCTTGCCCCGATATAGCATTGGTATATGCTTAATATTCGCATAAGTAATAATTGTAATGTACTTTTGTGGGATGGAAAATGATCTCCCCAAAAACTTTATTTTCCATGAGGGGAATAGATAAATCTAGTATTCGGGTATGTTTATAACCCAAGTGATCGCTTCTCAGAGTTAGGACGATCAGTAATTTATATTGTATTTAGTGTATTTCATTCGTTAAAATCCCAGGAGAGGATTATAATTGGGTGTGTGCTCCTATTATGCCCAAGTAAGAGGCAAGGACCCACCAAACTATTTTAATGTAGTAGTTAACTCTACAGACCTTCAGTGTTATTCCATATTCCTCATGAGAAAATAGAGATAATTCCACCACGGAAGGTGTTGATTATTGTGTTTTGTTTAGAAAGTTATGGCAAGATAACGGGTATATTGGAGGTTAATTCCTCATGATCCATTTAGTATAAATAGTGTGCTAGTATATATGATCAATGTCTGGATTGTGCGGCGGAATAGTGCTGGTAATCCACACGTAAGTCAATGGAGAGAGTAAGTTTAAAATTGCGTGATTTAAAAATTTTTATTTGCCAATGGAGGGTTCAAATACTAGGTTTAATTCGGGTTAATGATTAAGTAGCACTCACAATATAACTTATACTGAGAAAAACAGTGTGTATAACAACGTCAGTTGTTATTAAGGTAAACATTAAAATAATAAGTGTAACTTCTGATAAATAACCCATAAATTATAATAAGTTATCTAAATAAAAACTATCATTTAATTAAAGATATGATAATAAAAATAGTTTTTTTTTTTTTTACATATTGCCTAGAATCAGATTGTTTTTATTTTAAAACAAATAGTTAGTTAATAAAGTTAAGCAGCCGTTCATATAAGATACACTAAATGGATGAGTCGATGTATCGATAATAATATTTATTTTTTTCTATTCAATTTGCATAAATGTAAAAAAAAGATGAAGAAGTAGTTCGAATCCAGGTCTAAAAGTATAGACGAATTAATGTTAGTTATATTTTGTTTTATCCATATGGGATCGAATAAATTGTATATGTTTGTTTATTATGTTAATCATAAAGGATAGTTTTGTTAAACTGTAATAATAAATTATAATCTTGTTAAAATTTAATAATAAATTATAGTCTTGTTACAAGTTGTTTTGAGTCATTTTTTTTGTGTGCTAAATAAAAGTGTATTTGCATAATATTTGCAATACTTTTCTTGAGTCCGAAATCATTTGTGAACTTTTAAAATTCAACACATCAGATAGACAATTGTAAGCAGATCAGAATATTTCATTATATTTTAATTTAATAAGAATTATTTATGGAATTGAAAACTTCAGACCAAGACATTTTTATTTTATATGTGTGTAAAATCACTTTATTCCCAAACTAGTAGGTTTTGGTTGCACATTGTTTCGTACACCTTTAAGTGAGGTGTCTGAGTAATAAATCTTAGTTAAATTATTGTGTTGTCATGGATAATGGAAGGACACAAAAGCACCCTTGTCTTTTCATCATTCCGACTGAGATTCTGGAAAAAGGGCTGTATTATTCAAAATTATGCGTTGTTATTGAATATGGTTATCATCTCGTTAAATATTATAATAGTTGATGTGTGGATGAAGACACCTGGAATTTAATAAGGTAAATGTTTCCTATAGCCGACCAGAATGTCAGTCATATGCGACAACACAATATTGCCGAGCATTTTTCTTTAAAAATAACAGAGAACCCTGAGATTAGTGTCATTATTATAAGTGCTCTTAAATTAAGAATTGATTAATTATGATCAATATTACAAGCGTGGCATGGCTTAAGAGATTGAAACTTCTGATTGTATAATAATAAAATATTGAGATCATATTGGCAAATTAATGAATGTTTTGTTTTAGTCAGTAATATTAACAATGACATGAAATCATCATCATCATTGTCGAACAGTGCAAGTACTTGCAGCTCAGAGAATGTGTTTTGGATAGAGAAAGAATGTTAGTTTATTTTAAATTTTCTTTTTAAATTTATTTTATTAATGATAATTTTTTTTTAAGTCTATCTCTGTCTGAACTGCATATCGCTGTAGCTGAATTATTATAACTAACCAAACGTCGAGCTATATTAGGTAATATAGGGTTTGCTTTCCGTCCTATACGGAAGCGTATAGGCTTCCGAATTGATTTAATTTTAGAAAGATGGATACGTTTTATTTGGTTAGAATATATAAGATCATTCATGGTCACACGCACACTGGTGATATTTATAACAACTTAAAAAAAATATCAAAGAAAGTTAATAAGTTGGAAAAGGGACTTGATCACTTTTATTCAGTTTAGCTAAGTACATGTGTATTCCACGGGCACCACTAGATTATTTTAAACATAGAAAAATATTATCTATCCATAGTGTACCGGGTTCAAACCCATTCGGCACCTTCTTTACTACACATGCATTTGGATGAATAACAACAAAAAATGACATTCTTATATTTTATCCGTGTCAATAGAATTATAAGATCCCAATACCATAAAATTTATATATCCAACACTCCTATAGATATTACTAACTCATTTTAAGTATATTGATGTACAGATGCAAGTATTCTTACTAATGGCCTACAAGCAAACATAGTGCAGACCATTACTCACATATATGGCCATTAAACCTAGTTATTTAATTTAATTATTCATCGTAATATACTGATGATGATGATGATGATTCCAGTCACAGCCTTAGTAATAAACTCATAACAAATTTATCTTTATAGGCACTTTCTGAAAACCATATTATGTTTAAACTGGAATTCAATCACAACACTCCCTAGCACTTATATACGTCTATGGTTATTTACTTAAAATACTTTTATAGTTAAGAGATATAATAATTAATTCATGAATTATTAGAAATTCAGAAGACTATTGAAGAAATTAAAATTTAGTTATGCATAAGCGTTATCACATTGAAGAATCGCATGCGTTTATTTCATAATTTAGGAATTTTCTTTGGTTTATTTTTACATTTAAATACAGAACTTGTTATCGTTACTTTAAGATGTGAAGATATTCCTATGTAAATATTTTATTAATAAAGATTAGAATTTTATTTAAGCATTTATAGAAGAAGAAGAGTTATAATCGTATATCTGTCACATTGAAGATTATTATTATTATGAATGTTCATCATAAAAGATATGTGCAATAAAGTAAATACTGACTTAAATCAGTATTCCTTTGTAAATGGCGAATAGAGAAATAGAGAACATAAATAATACTAAATGACATAATTGTTAAATTCAAGAAGATTAATTTATTTACAAAATATTTCAAAGTATAAAATATAAAATGCACTAAAATGGATGAAGACACAAAGTTGAAGACAAAGAAATATTAATACTGATACAAAATAAATATCTTTATCTAGGTATATGGCTAAGTGCTTTTGAGGGCCAGGGTTCTCATATTTATACCATCTTGTGAATAAATAAATAGATTAAGAGTGATGCAAATTTGTGAAAATGAGATAGTTACAGTATCCCATTTCCTGGAGATCTTATAACAAGAGACTTTTCTGTTTATCGAGTTATCTCTAGCGATAAAGTAAGCTTCTTTTATCTTTCTCTTGAGATCATGCCGCTATCTGCAAATAACCACTGGGTCTTTAGGTTGACAATCATGACAAGCTCAGCTGCTGTGAAATGTCTGTTGGTGCTTTATTATAGGAGTATGAGTGTTGGGATAACCTAATGGACAGAGAGGCTCTGGTATCACCAAAATATAATGCCTACAATGTGTTTCAGAGCAGGCGATATTATAAACTACCTGAGGTATCAGCGAAAGTGATAAGCTGCCTTTGGTGTTATAGATTAGTTTTTTGGAGTTGGGGGGGGGGGTGAAAGCATAAATGATACTTATTATTATGAAATCTTTTATGCATATTCCGTGTTAAGAGAGTTGAAGCCTTTGTTTGTCCGTGTTAGTGGCATGGTTATTTATTTTGGAGCAAAATTGCCTTATTTTCTTGTCGATTAAATTTGGACTAAAACCAACCTTTATTAAATCGTTCCTATATGACACTATGCTAGCTTTTTGTCTGCCTCGAACTTACAAAGATGCATATTTATATAGAAAGAAACAATTTAAGCCGAATAGTTTGTGGTTAGTTAATGAATTGGAGAGGGGATGAGATTGGCCTCTAATCTCAAGGGTTTTGACAAGCATCCTATAATTAAGATATGTGTGCTCTTGCTGAAATATGTATGTCCAGGTATTTGACTTGTCTGCAACTGTTTTCATGTTCAATGTTGAAAGTAAGGTCTGTACTGCTTTGGAGTTCTGTTTTAACTTGTTTTGACTGCAGTGGGGACGGCCATGAAAAGGTCATCAACATATCTAGTGTAGGTATTGAGTAGGTTGTGTTCAGCTTAGTGTATTCGTGCAGTTTAACGCATTTTATATTTTATACTTTGAAATAATTAGCCACAAAGTGTAAACTCTTTGCTCATTACAAAAATATCCTAACGTTGTACAAGTCTATTGATTTTATTTAAGAATACATAAAGTAAAATCAAACTTTATTTACACAACTGTGTTTAACTTGAAATACGACAATCTAAAAAAAATCATTTTCCCTGCCAAAGAAAAATATTCATTTTGAATTACATTTATTTACTCAGATGAATTTATTCTACATTTTGAAATTAGATTAAAACAATTCTGGGATAATAATATATATTTTTAAAAGCGGGTAAGATTTGAATTACCCCTGGACAAGGTTTACGTATTATATCACCTTTACCCTTTTACTTCCATAAAGCAAAAGAAATAATGCAAAATATTCATATAATTTTAAAACAAAAAAATATCTGTATCTTTTATTCATTTTAGTGAAACAAGTTTTAATTACTTATGTTGTTACTGTATTTGGTTAACCCAAAATATAATTAAATATAGGCCATTTTAATAAATTGCTAATTACAAAACAATAATTAAGCTTTCTTTTAAAATATGAATATGCTAATTATTTCATCTGTCTAATAGAATATAATTATTTTCTCTAAGATGACAGTTTAGTCATTTCTCATATATCAGTTTGAAGTTAGAATAGGAATTACTCTTATATTTAGATTATTTCTAAATAATGCTCACCAAAATATCTTTTCCAGAATTAATTGCATTTTTTAATTAGCTGTTTTCTTGCTTTTTGGATAAATTAACAATGTCACGATACCTTACCTAGACAATATTTAAATATATTTAAATTGAATTTTGCTTGTGTGCAATGCCATAGAACTTTCGAATACATATAAGCTTACTTTCATAGAAGATATATATATATCCCTGATATTACAACTAAGTTACATTTAAATACATATAAGCTTACTTTCATAGAAGATATATATATATCCCTGATATTACAACTAAGTTACATTTAAAAATTAATGTGCACGGAACAACATTTCAAGATACTCAGTTATACATTATTGCTATACAAGATGTGATGTCAGTAACCAGGTTCTTTACAGAAAACATTTCAATAACAATAAGCAGAATAATAACGTGGATATAACAAAATTTCATGGAAATTATATCAATGATCAACTACATTCAAACCTGGAAGACCGAAGTTTACCCTAGATTTACATTATATGCTACAGGACTAAACATAAAGGCTGAAAACCCATATGAACACAAAGTTACCATATGACAAGAATTCTCAAGCATATCTCTGCGATAAACTAAACATGATATTTCAAACTATTTTATAACAATAGCAAAACATTCCTTAGAACTAAAATATTCAATTCCATCATAAAATTAAATAAATGCTTAATAGCAGGATGGAATATTCTCTAACGTATCTATAATACTCTAACACATTTCAAATAATATGAGCATACACAAAGCAAAGAAAGTTAACACATACAATAAGTGTTTTTAGTAAAGAATTTATTACACAAAATATATATCGTGACCGCTCTAATATCCAAGGCAAATATTTTCATTCAAAGGCATACATTCCTTATAACTTTCAAAACGGCAAATCGGTTAATATGTGAGAAATAATTTTTTTATCATACAAAAAAATAATACAGTAGGTGTTTTATCTTTAGATTTTAAATAGAACCATATTAAATATTTTTTCCTACCATATGTTAATATATATATATTGTAACGATATATAAATATGTCATTACATTAATTTAAAATAAAAACTTAAAAGTTCGCAAATAAAAGTAAAAAACTAAACGCTAAAATTAAATGTTTGTTAAACGTATATACATTCGCACAGAGGCCAAACTTTAAAAATATTTTTTTTAAAAAAAACAAATAAGTATTTGAACGTGTTTTTTTTTAAAAAATATTTTTAAAGTTTGGCCTCTGTGCGAATGTATATACGTTTAACAAACATTTTAATTTTAGCGTTTAGTTTTTTACTTTTATTTGCGAACTTTTAAGTTTTTATTATAAATTAATGCAACGACATATTTATATATCGTTACAATATATATATAAGTAATAAATTTACCGATAAGATGTTATTGTCTCTAATAACAACTTTCTCCAGTGAAGATCAATTTGAATAAAATCAATTCACGTTTCCCACACCTTCGATGTATATTTTCAATAATAAATAATTCTACTATATACCACACCCACACACATGTACATAGAATACCTTGTAATGTTCAAATACAAATTATAAAATCTTATATGTAAAAGTTCTTTTTTTATATTAACAACAATAATAAACTGAAAGTAAAGAAAAGTTAATTGTTTTACCCATATTTTCTTGAGATAAATCTTTAAACATACGTTCAACGAAATACAATTGGATGAACGTTTAATGAACTTTTTTTTAGTTCCTCTTCTACTGTCTTCTTTGCAGGTAGGAAGAAGTTAATCTATAAAATTTGCAATAAAAAATATTTTTCTCAATGTTAACACAGTCTCAGTGGGCATAGATAACAATCTTTAAACATTTAAAGCATCAATTTAAACTTCAGAATGAAAGCTTTTCGATGAAATGGAGTCCTATTAAAAATAAATGTTTAACTACAGCTATCAGACTTAAATTCCGGAACCTTTTAGGGTAGAAGCTTTTATACAGTTTTAGCATTTTATTCTATTTAAACAAAATAGAACAATATTATGATAGTCTTAATTAGTAATTTCAAGATGAGCTAAGCTCTTTGTCCATTTGGAGTAAATGTCACAATATGTATAAGCATAGTTAATAAAGTCATTTCTTTTATAAGTATTATTTTATGTGGCAATTATTAATAGGTAGTTGAATAATTTAAGGTAGTATAGCACGAAGAAATATTATATAACAGCTCCTTATCAATAACGTATTTGGAATAGAAGATATTCAATTCAGAATTAATGATAGGTTAGTTCAAAAACAAGGCAAAAAGTTTGTAAACACATAGAAAATCAATTCTAAATAGAATAAGTAAATTCTTAGTAAAACACGTCACGTTGTCTCTAATTTCCATATCGTTAAAACTTTTCGGAAGATAAAAATGAAGATTTAGATATTGTACCACCATTAAAGCCATTCATGTAATTTTTCCTTCCTTAAGTTGTTATGATATGCAAGTGCCAAGGTTCCGTTTCAGAAGAGAGGATTGTTGTTTAATTTCCTATTTTCATATTACTACTTTTAACAAAATAAAAGGTTTAAAAGCATTTGAAATAGAATATTAATGTTTCTTTTAAATTATATTTTCTTCTTAATAATTTTTAAGCAAGCATAACCATAACAAAAAATAAAATAAGCACACCATCACACTTATCTTTTATATAGCCAGTACAAATTGATCAGTTGACTATTGAAATCAATCATCCAATAAAATAGATTTTTAATTACAAAGTTTCAGTACTAGTTTTAGATTTAATTAAAGAGCGACAGAAAAAAATAAAAATAAAACATTTTAAAAATAATAACTTAACTTATCAAAGTGAAACTTTTAAATGTTTTTTTTAATTCAATAAGCAAAATTAAATATTATTCAAATTAATATTATATATATTACACACACAAAAAAATCATTTCTCACATTATCTATTATTTTTAAATGAAGCATTTAAAAATTAATTCAATTAAAATAAATATTTTAAGGTCAACTTTAATATTAGAACACAATATTCACGCATGCACATACACAGAATTGTAATTACACAAGTTTTAACTGAATGAGGCTTTTATTTCTTACCCATATTATTTAATAATTATTAGAAATTATTCAAAGCTAATTAACTAGTTATATTTGTAATTTATTTAAATTAAGTTTACTAAAGGTTTAATTTACACTCTATTATACTAAATATAAGCATATCATTTCTTTTAGATTATATTATCCTTAAGATATAAATGTACAAGAAATAGTTAACTTAAATATGACATATTATTTAATAAATTTAAAGCAGTTTTAGGCAAAACTACTTAAATTTAAATCTCCAGTAGCTAGTTAGCATACTATCAATCAGAAATTTAAATTTTTTAGGTATTATCATCTTATGCCAATGATAATGATTTAGAGCATAATTAACATGGGCACAATATATATAAACATTAAAAGCATAAAGCTAAACTAGTCAATAAAAAATCAAAATTGCCCCAAATTCACAACTCAACCTGACTTGTACAAAAGATAAACGCTAAAACACTACCAATGGTTTCATTGCTACAATCAGACTTTTCAAGTGTATAGGAGTACAATATAACATATTTATACTTAACTTTATCTCTCATAACCCCTTAATAGTAAAATAATTTTTAAATAAATAAGTTGCTATCAAAATTATAAAAATTAAATTTTTTTTGATAATGAAGCAATTAATGTATTTAAAAGTTCTTTTAAGATTAAGGGTATATGGGAAATAAGTGGAACTGTGGGTCATATTTAGTATGCATATGTTGTTACTTTTAGCAGTGAAACCATCGGTAGTGTTTGGAATTTAGTTTCTTCCTAGTCTGGTTGAGTTGTTTTTATTTGTTAGAACTTTGATTATATATATATATATATATATATATATATATATATATATATATATATATATATATATATATATATATATATATATATATATATATATATATATATAATATATATATTGTACCATTTTGTTTAGGTTAGAATGGATTATTTCTAATAATTTACTGAAAAATTTTAAATTTTGAAGTTAAGTAAGGGATGATGTATGTTGTGTGTTAATAATCTTTGAATAATTTAGTTAAAGCAAGTAAAATAATTGATGTATAATATTGGGTTGGTATTTGTAAGAAAACAGTTAACTAAAAAATCATTATAAGATTGTATGGTTGGGAGAACTGGCCATAATAAATACTGATTTAATTAGTCTTATAAATAATAATTAGGGTAAATTTTAAAAGTAATGCTTTAAAGTTAAATGAATAGATTTGGTAATAATAATTGTATTTAATGGCTATATTTTTAAAATCATTTCATTAAAAAATAATAATGTGGGACAAAAGTGTATTTTTTTTTTTGGTTTTATAATATTAAAATAATTATTTTAAAATTGTGCTATAATAGTGATTATGCAATATTTTATAAATTAAATTATTATTTTTAGTTTTATTTAAATTATTAGTGCCTTATTTAGTTTTGTAAATCACGTGATGCACACCTGTGTTTGAAAATAGAATAATATTATCTGTTATAAATGTTAAATTGGATTTTTAAAGTGAATATAATAAATAAAATCAGATTTATGTTTTTTGTTGAAAATAAATACGTTAAGTTCAAAATAAAGGTAGAAATGGTAATAAATATTGAAATGTGATTTTTAAAAGTTATTTTAGAGTCTTTAGTAAGTGTAAATAAAATGTGAAAATTAATTAAGAATTGAATAATATAATAAAAATAAATATTTAGTAAATTATTATTAACTTTAACTTTAAACCAACGTTTGTGGTCCCAGATAATTTGACGTAAGGATTGTTTAACGGACCAATCAGAGTTGGAATCATCTGGAGTATTTAATAGCTGTTCAGATTCTAGCAGATGATTATTGAGCTGTTATCTCATTCTACCAGACGTACTATTATAACATTGTTAGTATTTCAACAATTTCAGTAAAGTAGTTAGTAGTGTAATAATCAATTTTGTTTAACTTCTATTTTTATAAAAATAGAGTAGATTATTATTACAAGATCATGATATTGAGAAAGAGGGCTAAAAATTAAATAATTCTGTTATGTTATAGTATGATTAATATTAATAAAAAATACACTTGAAACTGTGTATACTTCAGAAGTTAAAAGTGTTAAATAATTACATGTGAAAGTAAACAAGTTGATTTAATAAAAACAAAAATTAGAAATTACAAATGGTTTTTCATATATATATTTTATAAAAAGCAAGGTGTAAAATAAGATGGAAGATCCGAATAAATAATTAATTAAATGAAGGATTAAAAATGTAAAGAACAATTTAATTAATTAGTTCAGAAATAATCCCAGAATACTTTTGCAAATAAAATTGTTAAGGAATAAACAATAGAACAAAAAGTAGATACAATCTAGTGGAGAAAAAGCTAGTCAGCGTCTGTCTTGTTTTTCTGAGAGACTTAACTGTAGCGCGAATTCAGAACAGGACCAATGATGGGAGGAGAACCAGATATTTGGGTCTGAAGATACTAAAGACTGACCTAGGGTAATTATACAGACTATACCTGTCTTATTATTATTTTTGTAAGCCTTACAGGTGCTAGTAAACTACTTATAATCCTGTTTATAAATGCTTGTTAATTTTTATACTAATAAAATCTTGTATCTGTTAAGTGAGATATCTTAATTTCATGCAAGAGAGTAATAGTTGCTTGAATTGGATGTGTTTGATTATTACTTCTTTCATAAAGCTTGAAAAACAGGTTTTCTCCTGACTGAGCCAAAATTGTAATGTACTTGATTTAATGTTACTTACGAGAAATAATCAAACACATCCAATTCAAGTAACTATTACTCTCTTGCATGAAATTAAGATATCTCACTTAACAGATACAAGATTTTATTAGTATAAAAATTAACAAGCATTTATAAACAGGATTATAAGTAGTTTACTAGCACCTGTAAGGCTTACAAAAATAATAATAAGACAGATATAGTCTGTATAATTACCCTAGGTCGGTCTTTAGTACCTTCAGACCCGAATATCTGGTTCTCCTCCCATAGTTGGTCCTGTTCTGAATTCGCGCTACACTTAAGTCTCTCAGAAAAACAGAACTTACATTGACTAGCTTTTTTCCCGCTAGATTGTATCTACTTTTTGTTCTATTGTTTATTCCTTAATAATTTTATTCGCAAAAGTATTCTGAGATTATTTCTGAACTAATTAATTAAATTGTTCTTTACATTTTTAATCCTTCATTTAATTAATTATTTATTCGGATCTTCCATCTTATTTTACACCTTGCTTTTTATAAAATATATATATGAAAAACGATTTGTCATTCCTAATTTTCGTTTTTATTAAATCAACTCGTTTACTTTCACATTTAATTATTTAACACTTTTAACTTCTGGAGTACACACAGTTTCAAATGTATTTTTTATTAATATTAATCGTACTATAACATAACAAATTCCTTACTTAGCTGATCTATTTTTGTTCAATTTGTCATTAACTTAAACATGAAGAAGTCATCACTAAATATAAAAAAAAATTAATGGAAGTATTCAAATGTTATTATCGTATAAAGTATATAATTTTGCCTGTGTTGACAAGTCATATTGATTTACAACTAAATTTCGTAAAAAGAACATCATGGAGAAAATATATAAAAAAAGATTTCATTAAAAGATATAAAGTGAAATGTTATAATATATTTTATGAAGAAAATTAATTTAAAATACAATGGAAAAATACTTTTAAAGGGAAAAAAACTTTAAAATTTGACCAAATAATTATGTTAGAACATTGAGATATTTCTTTCTGAAGAAATATTGGAAATATTTTAAAACTGGAATTTTTCCTAGAAAATATAAAAATTAAGATCATTTGCAAATATGACTTATATCATATTTAAAAAATATTCCAAGTTAGTAGTTAAAGTGTGCTGGACATACAGAAAGTTTCTGAATATTTTTGGGAAAATGAGTTAAGTTAGTAGCGGACATTGGAGGACGTTTATTGTTTGTATCAGAAAATATTAAACCTCAATAAATATGGAAAAGTTACAAGAATTTGGAAAATTATCTTGATGAAGAGTATTAAGAATATTTAAATTAAATATTTACCTAACAATAAATGCTTAAGTATCTTAAAGTTTTGGGGAGATAAGAAAAGTATTAATTATATTAGTTTAAATCTTATAGAATAAAAATAAACGTACAGTATTTAACTTGAATCGTCATTTTTTTGGGATTATATACTACAATGTTAAGAACTGGAGCATGCATGATTATTGATGTCAAAAGTGTGTAATTAATGTTTTTTACCAGGAGAAAAGATACTTCCTGCAATGAAGTTATTATCAAAAAAAGAACATTTCATCGCAAGAAATTCTAATAAAGTTATTATAAATATGGTTTTAAAATTATTTTTTACTAACAAAATTATAGTAATATTTATTCATAGTATAAATATAGTGTAGAAACATAAAACATTAAATTATTTACTAACTTAGTAATTAAATTTTTATTGTAAAAAAAAAAAATCTTTAATAATAATTCTTTTTAAAAAACTTAGTATATTTTAAAGTGTGATAATGTGGAATAAACGATAATAAAATGTTTATTTAGATCATAATCCAGAAGACATCACTAAGTAATTGCCAATAAAAATTACTTATGGTAATAATGTAAATTATTAATAGTTTTAAAATGTGTTTTATTTTGTGTGGATGGATGCGTATATAAAACACGATACCTACACATAATTTATCATTTGTTTAGTTATTTAAGAATATGCATAATTTTAGTGATATCATAAAGATATTTAAACATAAAAGAAATATAAGTATATGATTCTATTATAACTGAATTGCATGTTTTAGTTGAATAATTTAAAGTATTAAAAATATGACATTGATTCTGATTATTTATGCTTAAGTATGAGAACTATTAAAGAATGAAATAATCTTGTCTTAGTAGTTAGTTAGACTGTTATTCTAAAAATAAATTTATTTGTTATTATAGAAATGAGAAGATGAATTTAGCGATGTAAAGTTATGAATTTTAAATGCTAATATCTTAGTATTAGGTTATATAAGACCAGGATAATATTGTATGTGGGGTTTACTTGTATGGGAAGAATATATTATATTGATGTTTATACAAGTATAGATAACATAGCCCTATATCTTGTGTATATTCATGGCAGTGTTTATTTTTCTATGTGTTAAAGTTTAATGTGCCATATTGCTGAATAAATAGCCTGGACATTATACTTGGTAGTAGAGGTTATTAAACAAATAAGTTATACCTCATTTCGTGTACAACGTGCCCATGATGGTTAGTTGATAAAGGTGGTAAGTTGAAGTTATAGTTTATCCCATATGCCTACTAGTTTTGTGTGTTATTGAAATTTATTGGATTACATTGTAAAAGATGGTTGTTTTAAAATTGGAAATAATAAATAGGTTTGGAAATAGGGAATTGTTAAAGTGGATAAGATAAGTTATGTTGCTTAGAGTAAAATAAGTGTAAAAAAAAATTATAAGAACATAATTTCATCAGTGAAAAAATCATAAAACTTTTATATTTAAAAATGACATTTATTTATTTTTTTATAAAATAAATAGTTGATAATTTAAAAGGATTTATAATGATATTACTTAATTATTAAGAATTTTTTAAAAAAACATACTTATAATGCATATTTTTATTTATGATTAAAGGTAATAGACTAAATCGTGTTGAATGAATGAAAGTAGTCATAAGTTTTACAAAAGTAATTTCATAACAACACATTAAGACATACATGATATTTAAAGTTTAAAGTAATAATTAGTAAGTAGCTTAGTTTGATGGTATGTTATGAATTAAGGTTGTTCACATAAATATTATTGAAGAATGATTATACAGAATAATACAATATTTTAAAAAAACTAAATAACAAGAATAAGTTCACAGTAAAAGTATTACCTTATATGTTTTTAAAACCTATGAATTAATAAAATCTAATAACTGTAATAAAAAAATTATATAATGATATTTTAAAAATAAGAAATATTTCATTTAAGAAAATGTTCTATATCTTATATTTTAAGTCATTTGATTTGTCTTGAAAAAGTACCTGAATATGAATAAATAGAATTCTATCAAAATGTAAATAATGTAAATAATTTTATTGTCAAGTTTGTTAATAAAATTATTAAACTTGTTTTTATAAGTCTTGGTGTTGACTCAGTTTCTTCGCCTTACAATTACATAATCACAGATAATTATAATTAAGACATAATATTTGCACATCATAAATAAAATTTTTATTTAAGAATTATAATGTTTCATTGATATATTTTTTACTTAAGAAATTTTACTTATTATATCATTATGATGGTCATGGAATAATTACCAAAGATTTACATTAAATTATCTTAGTAATGATTGCCACATATTCTCAGATTATAATATCATACTAAATATATTTATCTAAGATGCCATATGGTTAATAGAAAATTATATTACATTTTTATTATAAGATATACAAGAATAACATTATAAATAGAAAGATAGGAGAGTGAATTATAGATTAAAGATTAGTATTACTATTTGTTAGAATTAGTATTATTAAATTGTAGTTAGGAATTGAAGTATCCATATGCACGTCTATATACATTAGGACACGATGTTATTAAGTAATCAGAATAGCGAACAGTCTGCAACAACTCTATCTCTACTTTATGTAATCGCAATTCCCATGCTGTTCTTTTCCAACGAGTGCTCTCCAACGAATCGGTCTGCAATGAAGCTCTCCAACGAATTGGTCTGCAATGAATGCTCTCCAACGAATTGGTCTGCAACAAAACTCTCCAATGAATTGGTCTGCAATCTCTCCACTGAATTGGTCTGCAACGAATGCTCTCCAACGAATTGGTCTGCCATGAAGCTCTTCAAACGAATTGGTCTGCAATGAAGCTCTCCAATGAATTGGTCTGCAATGAAGCTCTCCAATGAATGCTCTCCATATCTCCGCTGTAGTCTCTTTCAGCTACACCCGCGAACTACATTTCCACTGTGTGCTGATCATTAACCACCAGCACTGATGTGAGATATCTCTACTCTAATACTGTCCGCTACTCACTACTGCATGACTGCTCTCTACTGGAGTTGTCCTCTAATTACTGCCCTGTGTAGATGTTACCCAGTCTTCTTATCGCTTACTGACAACTGCAACAATTAATACACATCCAATAAGGTATCGTCTCTTATCCAGAAATCAGCAAATATCTCTTGGAATAGTTGATCGTCATTACGTCAATGCCTTAATTAAATTCCACAGTTATCAGCGTGCGATCTAAAACAACCTCTCAAATACATTCTAGTTTTTTCTGGAGTGCACAAAATGTCTGCCATTTTTACAAAACACTACACCTCCCTCCACTCCAGAAAAACCCTTGTTGCGATTCCTTGGTGTTGTTTTTCTATTCCTACTTTATTATTTCACTCAGAAATATACGATTTAACTGCTGCTGATACTTTTTCACCACTTACATTCACTGGTGACTGCGCAAGCATGGTAAACTCAGCTTCTGATGTTAACTGGACAAACGTTTTATTTCCAAACTTTCACCAATGTTTCATCATGTAAACTTATTCGCTACTTACAGGTTCCCAATGCAACTGTGCCATTGAAGTATCCATATGCACGTCTATATACATTAGGACATGATGTTATTAAGTAATCAGAATAGTGAACAGTCTGCAACAACTCTATCTCTACGTAATCGCAATTCCCACGTTGTTCTTTTCCAACGAGTACTCTCCAACTAATCGGTCTGCAACGAAGCTCTCCAATGAATGCTCTCCATATCTCTGCTGTGGTCTCTTTCAGCTACACCCATGAACTACATGTCCACTGGGTGCTGATCATTAACCGCCAGCACTGACGCGAGATATCTCTACTCTAATACTGTCCGCTACTCACTACTGCATGACTGCTCTCTACTGGAGTTGTCCTCTAATTACTGCCCTGTGTAGATGTTACCCAGTCTTCTTATCACTTACTGACAACTGCAACAATTAATGCACATCCAATAAGGTATTGTCTCTTATCCAGAAATATTTACAATCAGCAAATATCTCTTGGAATAGTCGATCGCCATTACGTCAATGCCTTAATTCAATTCCACAGTTATCAGCATGCGATCTAAAACAACCTCTCGAATACATTCTACTTTTTTCTGGAATGCACAAAATGTCTGCCATTTTTACAAAACACTACAGGAATGATATTAAATCCCTTATCATACTTGATTGCAAAAGTTATAATTAATTTATCATTATTTTAAGAGAACCTGAGATAATGTGAGTTAAATTAGTTTTAAGAAAGATATTTAAATTAATTTGTTAAAGGTAATTTACTTAATTAGTTTTGATTAAAGACGTAAGAGTACTATAAATGTAATATTTAAGTAATAGGAGTAGGGATAGTATTCTTATGCCATTAAGGTGATATCCATTGGGAGATTAACTTAATGTATTCACTCTGCCACTTGTAAACTCACTTCATAGTCTCATCATTTGATTAGATATTCATTTATTTCATTTTATAAAACAGAACTAAATATTATTTATTAATTAAGCTAATTTAATCATTGATATTTTTAAAATATAGTTATTGTTAATTTAGAAGCATTTTAAATAAACATAGTTATTTACCTGAGCTAGATCAAGTGATTATAGTTATATATTTCCTGGAAGTGAGGGTACAATATATATATATATATATATATATATATATATATATAAGAAATAACAGTATATATATATATAATTGGGTGTGTGTGTGAGAGCATGATTGATTACTATAACTGTGACTTGATAATAACAGCTCAGTAACTGTTGGTAGAGATAGCTAGTAATAACAAAATGCAGACTGTATCATTATATGTTGTTTATTTCATCTAATATAAAATTTAAAATCTAAATGAGGGAAGGGTGGTGGATAATTAATTTGATGATTTTTTTTTATAAGTTTATCATTTTTTCTGTATACATAAAAACTTTATCGGTTGATTATCTTTATTTAAAAAGTTGAATTTTTTAAGGCTGTAATTTTGTATTGACTAAAATAAAATAACGTCATTATACCAAGTTTAACAGTAGTACTATAATTATAACGAGCACTCGCAAGCCATTAAACTGAAATCTGTATTTATAACTTATATATATATATATATATATATAGTGACCTCGCCACCGCTAGTCTTCATGCCACACATTGGCAAGCACCATAATTGCTTCTGTAACATTCTCCCAGATCACTGTAATATAAATAAATCATACCACAAGCTTTAGGCATCATAATCACCACTGTAGCCTAGCTACAGCTAATCATCATTCCATCTGCATTGATCACCATAATCACAACTGTAATATAGCTTCCTAATCTAACTGGTCATCAACGAATCATGCCCCACATTTTAGCGACTAAATTCTCTTATGCAACCTATCGTGCTCTCATTATCACGAATATGAGCCTAAAGAAATGAAAATGTAAAACTAATGAAATGATTCCTGGATTGAATAAAACTAGCATGAAACTGTCAATCTAAAGAAGATCACAAGGTGACTAATAAAGACAAAAACTTTTGGTCAAACCAGCTTTGAAATCCACACCAACAAAATATGATGAGTTAAATTTAATGTTCGGCAAATTAATACATAACTAATAATTTATATCTCTGG
This sequence comes from Epiperipatus broadwayi, assembly GCA_028023455.1. NCBI lineage: Eukaryota > Metazoa > Onychophora > Udeonychophora > Euonychophora > Peripatidae > Epiperipatus > Epiperipatus broadwayi. Next base: position 751,099 of record JAQFVV010006506.1, read on the forward strand.
AATGATTATAAAATTAAACTTATGAATGACATAATAAGTAAATTATAATGTAAATGATTAAATGGGTGATGGAAAGAAGTAGTAATTAAATAGTGGAATGAAATGAGTCTAAGAATTAAGAGAAAAGAACGAAGATGTATGAGAATAATGAATGATTAATATGATGATAGAATAAGAGTTAATGAATAGGTGAAATGATAAAAGAATAAAAGTTAATGTATGATTAATCAATTATGATGATGAATTAATGTCAAATGAGAATGAATAAATAAAAGAATGGATCCAGATAAAATTGAAGAACAATGTTAATGATGGAGACTCAACTCTTAAACTATAAACTAATATGGAATTAAATGGTAAAAAAAAGCTAAATAAAGATAGGGATTCCAAGCTTGACACAACCAGAATATTTATCATGAAGTTAAACAAATTATCCATTTTATGCCAAAAGAAGTAATTTACATCTTAAGGCTTAGTTGATTTTCATAAAACTGTGAAAGTAATCTATTTTAAGTTCAACTATAATAATTAACTAACAATAAAATTTACTACAAATTTTAAATTCTATCTTGAAATTTAACAACTAATTCTTCTCAGGGTTCAAACACTCAAAATTGTTATACAACATATATTTGGGTCAGTAAGAGGGATTTTACCACTACCCAAATATAATGCACAAAACAGCTCTCAATCTAAACTCAAATTGAAAACTATATTTTGCAGTTCCACATAAACTTTATGAACTCCATAACTTTTACAACTTTAATATTTAAGAAATAGGAATAACTTTTTAACAAATAAATACAATAACTTACCAAATTCTTTTTCTCACATAATGCTAAACCATGCGATCAAGATCAGTGAATGATAGCTCTGCGGATTTAACTAAATCAATTAAATCAATATTATGTTTATATTTAATCTATTATTTGCAATAATCTGTGCTCTAAGTTATTAACATTTTGATTATTGTGTGATGATGAATTAGATGTACCAATAAATTACAAGACTTACCAAAATTATTATGATATAGCATAATATAGTTAATAGTGCTATATTGGTTGATGATGATTTCAATTTATAATCTTCTGATCGGTTGATAGAAATAACAATAATAGTGTATAGATGTGGTAATTAGCATTAAGATTACAGGCAACTTACTAAATTTTTAAATATAACAAATTTTATTTACACTATTTACAAAAATATTGATTCAAAGACATGACATGAAATAAAACTAATATATTAAAATAATTTATGGATGGGAAAATACCTGGTGTCCCATTGACCATACTTTTAGTCAATAAGACTAACTTATACAATCTGATTATAAAATGATATTCCAAATATTTATTACTCTTTATCCTATTTTAAAGAATAAGATAATGAAACTTTATTGAAACTAAACTAGCATTTAAGTTACTTAATAGCAGTATATTTTAGAACTTTAGGATATGCACAAAGTTTAAATTTAGAATTCCAACATTATAAAGTATTGCATTATCCCAAAGCCCTTTCTTTTATCAGAATATGATAAGGGCAATTATCACATTCTGTGCAATTACTAACTTATTTAACTTTGAAAGAAATAAGTTTAGTGCATTAAAATAAGATTAGACATCAAAAGTCAAATACACCTAGATCTCACTAAAACATTATCTATGTCCACAACTCAATTATTGAATACTTAACTGATCTTACCAATATATTGTCAAATCATTATTGATGAAGATGAATCTCCACAGCCAATGTGCATCTCTTACTTTACATTTAAAATTCTACAATTACAAATAGATCTTGGTTTGGCCTGTTTATAACTGATGATGATCATACAACATCATAAACACTATTTCAATTAAGAAAACACTATGCTAGATCAGTGTTCCTAACTTTAACATTATTTTTATACTTGCTATATGATTTTGACCTACGAAATCAAATAAAATGTTATAAAAACATATTTATAAACAACAAAACATAACACTTATATTAATTATATAAAAAGCCTTTTTCGGCAAATTTATTTTTTGCCCTTTTCAAACATGTCTTCCAAAAATACTACGACTACATATACATAGCGACATCTATGTTAATACATGATAAGTAAAAAATAAAAGACAAAAGAATAAAAGAAATATACAATTAGTATAAACAATTCATATAGAACAGCTGAAACTGAATTGGACAGCCTATATTATCATATAACTTATACAACTCTACTATAATTTAAATCTTCATTTCGTAAAATGCATTCCAAACAATCATCCACATCAGTTATCTATCCATTCTTTTTTCATCAACCATTTATTATTCATTCCAATAGACGCCTTATATATATTCATACAATTAGTTTTATTATACATAATATAATTTGTTTCATATAATCTGCGTCTATTAACATCTTTTATATAATTTAAAGCCCTTATACTATCAGTACAATTAATTTTATGTCCAGTTTGCAAATAATGAACATATAATGCTGACTTATCATCTTTCCTATCGATAGCACCATTATGTTCCTTAGCTCTCTTGGTGCTATCGATAGGAAAGATGATAAGTCAGCATTATATGTTCATTATTTGCAAACTGGACATAAAATTAATTGTACTGATAGTATAAGGGCTTTAAATTATATAAAAGATGTTAATAGACGCAGATTATATGAAACAAATTATATTATGTATAATAAAACTAATTGTATGAATATATATAAGGGTCTATTGGAATGAATAATAAATGGTTGATGAAAAAAGAATGGATAGATAACTGATGTGGATGATTGTTTGGAATGCATTTTACGAAATGAAGATTTAAATTATAGTAGAGTTGTATAAGTTATATGATAATATAGGCTGTCCAATTCAGTTTCAGCTGTTCTATATGAATTGTTTATACTAATTGTATATTTCTTTTATTCTTTTGTCTTTTATTTTTTACTTATCATGTATTAACATAGATGTCGCTATGTATATGTAGTCGTAGTATTTTTGGAAGACATGTTTGAAAAGGGCAAAAAATAAATTTGCCGAAAAAGGCTTTTTATATAATTAATATAAGTGTTATGTTTTGTTGTTTATAAATATGTTTTTATAACATTTTATTTGATTTCGAAGGATTAGTACAACATAAAAAACGAAAAAGAAAAAGGTATTTTCCGTTTTCTTCTGATTTTGACCTATTATACTTCACCGTACATTGGTGGAAAAATGAACTCTAGATCATCATGAGGGATTTTACAATAAAAAGGGAGGCTTTATAAAAAACAACATGACAGTTGTATACTAATATGGTTAATTCTACTATCTCTATGGGTATACACATGTGTGCGGGCTTTGCCTTATCACAAAAAAAATAGAATTCAAACCATGGACATCCTTTCTTTTATAGACTATTTATGCTAACAAGCATTAATTAGTACTTGGCCTTTACCAACTTTCCTCTCATGAAATCAGCAATATGTGCCTCTCCATCAGCCCATGCTCAATATAAATATTAATCTATTGGATGCCATTCTATTGGAACATCCTATCAACTAAAAACTGTCACTAATCATTCTCAAATTATAGCAAGATAAAACAATACCAACAATAACAGTGAAAATCTACATATTCCATTTTACAATGTAAAACCATTAATGTATCAACAGTCAAACCAAACTATACATTTCAAATGATCATTAATCATCTAAAATGACAACTATCTTTTTTTTAGAGAGAGCACAATGTATGTAAGCAATAAATATCAAACCCGTATTTGTATTCAAAGTTGACAAGTTCATTTCTATAGAAAATTACAAAATGAAAAAGGTTTATACCAAATTTTCTTTTATATAAAAAAATAATTCGGTCATTCTAATATATATATATATTTGATAAAATGCCAGCATATTTCCTTTTTAATAATATACATTATAATTGGTTTTAAAATATGAGAGAATTAAATATTTTTATCACTCTCTCTATATAAACGATATATATAATTTCTAGTTTTCCCTTAACTAAAAAAAAATATGTATAAAATAGATGTATATATTTTATACATCTTTTTCTTGAACTTAATATATATATTTTTCATGCCACAATAAAACATATATGTTTAATATATAAAATTCCCAAACAACATATTATATAAGTAATATAAATAACACAGCAGTAATAAAAAAATAAGGGTACTCTTTTATCCATTAAATTTTATGCTCTTCATCCAAGTTATTCCATTGTGGTAAGTTAAAATAAGAATTAATATTGTGATTAGCAAATATTCCAGATAATGCATATATATATATATATATATATATATATATATGCATATATCTGGATATACCCAACAGGAGAATAATATATATATATATATATATATATTATTCTCCTGTTGGGTGTGGAATGAGCAATATTTAACACTTATCCAAAAGCAAAAATTATTTAATGGTTTCAGTATCGATAGTTAACAGAGGGATGAAAATTCATACTTCCAATTGTAGCAGACTTAAAAGATAAGTTTATCTACTTTTCTATAGATAATTTCCTGAATAATTCTTTGAGCTATTGTATTCTTTCAAACAAACTTTTTAAGATCTTTATTGATTTATCCTGTAAGCATTTCAAATGAAGTATAACAAGAATCATTTATTACATTTAAAATCAAGATAATTTTTCCTTGAAAAATTAGTGGAATTTTATTACACTTAGCATATTTATTTTTCCTTTTCTTTTAAAACTCTTTGTTAATTTTATTCTTCCCTGCATGGTAATACATATATGTGTAGCAATGTTTAAACAGCCGGAATATATTATAATATTGTAAAACATTATTATAACGATGTATATTTCTCAATAAAAATTTACATGTAAATATTTATTTAATTCCATTCTTATTGGCAAAGTATGATGTGATTTTTAATATTAGAAAGAATTTATTCAATTATCACTATGACATCTTTAGCATTTTAATTAATTGATAATTGATTATTTTTATCATTACATAGGTTCCCGCTATAAAATTCAGCAGACAATATAAGGAATAAAATCATGCAATTATTTTTATGTTTACTTTATTAAAAGTTAGATGATTAAAAAAAAGACTTTGTAATTTATTTGCTATATATATCATAACAATTGTATTCAAAATTATTTCAAATTATTATTATTTTTTTTATTTTAATTTACAAGCATATAACATCGTTCTGCTAGGTAATAAGAAGGGCACGAAATTCAAACATTATCAACTTCTTAATTTATGACTAAATAATCTGTGCTTTATTTTTAAAGATAAAAGTTTACATGTATAAATAGAATAAAAGCAAACGCTTACTTTCCCTTGAATTTTCCTGGGTTTAAATAAGGTTTATGAGAGACAGTTAGGATGCATAAGGTTTCTATTTCTCCTTCTGTATAACTTCTTAGAACTATCAATCAATAGAAGAATGGTGTTTAAATGACTGTAAGGTTTTTATATTTTCTATTCCTGCATTTGTAGATAGCAAGATATTATCATTTCATTGAATTAGATTCCAGAATTTTCTAATATTTAGTTGTTTTTTTTTATTTGAGATCAGACTGGAATTCTGTGGTTACTTAGTTCTTGTTTTCTTAATTAGTCCATCCCTTCCAGCTAGGTCTGATAATATATAGCTTGTTTTTCTAATGCATTGTGGGAGCAATTTAAGCTAATAATCTTGGTATGCATAATTAATATTACCCCCTCTGTCTTCCATTTTAATAATTACCCATTATTATCCAAGACAACTTTGTGTTAAGTACTAAAAAAATATGCTCAAGTAATTTACTATAATAATTCATTTTACAAGATTTATAAATTGATTTAATTATTTATTTATTTTATTATTGCTATTCAACAACAATAAAATAGTAATATCATTTAATAACAATATTTTTAAATTGTTGTTTTATCTCTAGTTTCAAAGCCTAGACTGGGTTTGAAATCTCATCTCTACTAAAGCAAATTTCCCAGTGCATTCGAAACAATCTTTATTGAAAGCCACTTTAGTAAGACTTTAGCACCAAATATATTACCATTTAAAATTTTGGATTACTTAATCCAGGGACCTAAATAAAAGGTCACAATATATATATATTGAAACAGTCGACCTTAGTTCAAGGTCGAGTTTCACCTTCTAACACTGTCCACGTGCCATCACATTTTTTTATATATAAACATATATTATAGTAGCGTATATACTTAAGTAAAATTAGTAGGTAATTTTGTATATTTTTTAAAATTGTATTTTTCTATTTTAATATGTTGTAATTTATTTTTTTCATAAAATAAAATGTAAATTCAAGATAACTGTCTGAAATAAGTAAAGGGGTGGGGAGTTGGTCTTATGATTTTAAACCAGGAAATTGTAAATTAAAATTAAAAAAGTAAAAACTAAAACAAAGCTAATGCATTTTAGTTAGCTATTAACATTGTTTTATTCAAATCCATTTCCAAGCAGGAAATTGATTTGAATTGATTTTAGACAGTTATATTTAAACTGAATCTTTACTAACAATAGAGTAAAGAGTCTCCTAAAATAGAGATCCATTAGAGGCATGAAATCTATTTTAGAATAAATATTCTCTAAAGGGCCAAAAACTGATATAAATAAAGCTACAAATTTGTTATGTTAGAGTTGGGTCAGTCGTTGCTAGGTGACTTCACGTCTGTTTGAAATTTGGGAGAACCAAATTGCCATCCACCATCTTCAGCCGAACCTTGCCGCAATGTAGCCCCAAAGAATGCCACCTGCTGCATCAGATTTGCCAGTGCTTCCAAAGAATCCTGAGGTAACCAGCCAAAAGACTGTATAACCACCTTATCCAATTTTAACTGTAATTTAATTTGTAAGATAATAATTTCATTATATTTAAAGTTTAATTAAAGCTTTGTTAACCGTTTATATCAATTCTTTGCTGCCAAATTTTTATGCCATCCAACTCACGCTTATTATTATTTTTATTAGTTAGTGCGGTTATGATTTAAGTTTAATAATATTTTATATTTTTTTCCTTTATTTGTAAATGCCTCTAAAAACTTAATCTTACGAACTTCTATTAAACAGGGAAGGGGTGGGGAGTTAAAATGAGTTCTTATTAATTATTTTAAATACTTCGTAAATTTGGGTTATATTTTAAATGAATATTTTTTTATCTAAATGTTTTGTTGTAAATTTATATGAAACGTATAAATATTTTGCAATCCAGGATGGCTATTGGTGTCTGTTAGTGTTATAAATTTCTTATTGATCATCATCACCACTAAGTCTGGTGACTTAAATTTGTTTAATAATTTGCACTCTTATAGTTTTGCTTCTTATGTTTAAATATTGATTCAGAAAGTAGGGAGCACTGCAAGCTTCATTAATATTAGTTAATTCATAATCAATCACTTTATATTACGTAGGTCATTATACTCGCATGTTATTACGTATTTGTTAAACCATTTAAGGCTTTTCTTTAATAGTTAAATTTATTAATTTTATATTATTATGATAGCATTGCTAGCATATATCTAATTAATCATAAGCCATATACGGCTTCAATCTGATTCGCCTGTACCTCACTCCAGGGAATCATGATCATTTCGCTAGTTATTCTTCTCCTCAAAGTATATATATACTGCTTTGAATCGCCTGTACCTCACTCCAGGGATTCAAAGCTTCATCGTTCATATCCTCATCATAAAGAAGTCTACGTTTACTTCTAGATCATCCAGGTTAGAGTAGATGAAGCAATGTATAGTTTGCCGTGGTCTAGCCTATAGTATCTTCCTACGAACCCTCTTCTTCCTGTACCGTCTCGGTAGAAAGCTGGCGCGTACCATCGTTATATAAAATTGGAGAATGACCTTATCCTGGCCAAATGTGCCATTTCCTCTCGATAATATTATGCTAGCACCACCATTTCTTACAGTTAGTTTCAGCCTGTTTGGCAAAGTAAAATCGTAATAATATGCGATAATTAAATGTTCTGTTTTCTCTCTATTTGTTGGTGTTTAAACCCAACTTCTCACGAAGCTGCCCTCCCTCTTTACTGAAATAAACTTTTCTCGCAAATATTGAGTTTTCATTATATCCCATCATTAAATGTTGAAAATATAAAAGAAATAATGTTTTATACGGCCGATTAAAAATGTATCCGCATTGTAATTATTATAAATGAAATATATAAATAAAAACAAACTTCTGTACTAAAATCTTTTAATTAACGAAACTCGATTATATTTTATAAATGTATTTTTATGTATAAAATGGCTACCAAACCACTCCGACAATTCTGCCTCTTGTAACCGCCGCACTAACTTAATATTTGTCAATATCAATATAATCTTAATAATATTCTTCAATGTGGATAATCAAAATAGTTTTATAAGTGTGGAGTCAATTATATATATCTAAACTCATGATCAATTATGTTAAAATAAATATTTATATTTTAAACTTAATCCAGTTGTTCAAATCTCATTATTAATATTTATATTTATGTATACTCATAATTTAATATCTTGGGTTCACTCAATCTCCCATCATCATCACCAGTTGAATCTCATGTAAAACGTTGTAGCACCGGGCCGGGATGTAATGCATTTATGTGGTATCACCGTAGGTGTTGTTCATAATGTTATAGATTTGGAGAATGGGCAAATAGGTTAGAATTCATGATTGCTCCTGACCTGTGTATCCCACGCATGATTGGATTCGAGGTACTTTTTCCTGGATTCTAAATCTCATTGGATGGACATACATTTTCGACCTGTACAATATATATATATTTCTTAAAAAATAATATATAATTTAAATAATATATAAATTTTCAAGGGGAATTTTTGTTTCTGACAATGCATTTTTCAGCTCAACTCCGAATGGCATAGTGAATAAAAGTGATCGTATTTTCTAGGCTGTTGAATCGTTGTATTATGACGTATTCAGATAAGGTATATACTGATAAAAAAGGAAACTTCAAAATATATTTTTATGAATTTTACTTTGATTTCTTACAAAAAGAACATTTTTCTTCACTCTGGTTTCTTTTGCGAAGAACAGCCACTCCTAAAATATTGGTATTTAGTTTTTCTTGATTGTGAATCCTATTCATACATCAGTTTCAGAATATAAACTTACTAATGTCTACTTGTACAATCATTTCCTAAGCAAAAACAAACACAAAATGTAATAATATCAGTAAAGCTAAACTCCTACATGAAATAGGTATCTGATTCCGCTATTACTTCTATTACTAATATAATTTGGAGAGTAAATTGTCCAGAAGACACATTATTTCTAAAACGAAAAAATCAATAAAGGTTGCTAAAATTGCAAACTTCACTTTAGAAATGTAAATTATTTTTTATCATTAATATAGGCATTAATTTCCAGTCAAAGATAAAAGCTAAGAAAAACTTTAGAAAAAAAAAATATTACTGACCATTTCATCTTTACATTTAGACTCTGATTCTTTGGTTAATCTGACTAAATTGAATTAAAAAAATAGATTCTTTATTCAGGAATTAATAAGACTGAATAAAATTGAGAAATCGATCAGCAAAAATAAAACAAAATAAATATATATATATATAATTTATAATCTACACCAATTACACAATTTATTTAAAATGTACCTTAATAACATGATATCGTTGGATGTAGATAAGTAATAGTATCGGTAGAAAAGTGAGAAGATATTGATCTAAGCAAATTCTATACGATATTTTATGTCCAAAGTCATTTCACCCATGAAATCAAATTTAATTATTTTTTATTATTATACTTTATATAGATAGCAGCCTGTGAAGACATTTAAACTGTAATTTAGATCATCAGATACTTAAATTTATTTGTAGAAATATGTTTTATACTTTAATTTCAAGACTATCTTTATTGAGATCATAATTAAAAATTTTATTTATTTATGTAATGCGTTACTAAACTTAAAAGAAAATCTCCAACTGATTATTATATAATATACTTATTAGTATATAATATAGTAATTTAAATCTCCACCGATAGCTATTCTAAAAATCATGTCTCAAATTAACTGCAGTAGATAAGATCCTCTCCTCCCATAGTGACTGCTGAACGAAAAACTTTAATTGCAATTCAATTGCCTGTCTTCATTTGTGAGAGTGACTGAAAATAAGCCTGTACTTTACCTTCAATATTAATGAGTTTTTTTATAACATTATTCAGACGCAATAATATTTAGAATCAATTATTTGATAGTTTGCAAGCGATTCCTCGCGATTTATATACTATTTATTTTCTTGTAACGTAATTTAAAATGAAAATTAATGTTGTGTTAAGTCTACCTATATTTTATTTCCTGTTTAAACATATTTTAGGTATGTGTAGTTATTTCTATAGTTGTTTTTTAAGATTCAATATATATGTTGTACTGCTAGCGTTACATGTTTTATAATATTTGTGCTGAAAAATATAACTAGTTTAAAGATTTTAAAACGAAATTTTAAAAGAAATAAAATGCTTTGGAACCATTTATCATATATATATAAGAAGATGCAATTGTATATCATCCAAAACTCAACATATCTTGTAACAAAAATCAATCATCGATTTTGGTGGATCATTTATGTATAAAACTGCTAAATATATTCGTAAATTGTCACAAGATATGTTAGGTTTTGGAAGATATACAATTGCATCTTTTTATGAATTTACTGTTAAAATTTCTTTATATATATATATATATATAGGCAAGAATACAGACATCAAACTTAATTTATTATATATAATGTATGTTAATTAAAAAACCATTGTAATAACAAAATAAATAATAATAAAATGCAGGTTAAGGAATTAACCAAAAGTTCTTCTGCAGATGGAAAGATTGTTTTATAATAGTTTATTACCATTATATTTATTATTTTTGATATATATATACTATTATATGTTATACATTGAAATCTTATCACATATAATCACTAATTAATATAATTTTCACTATCTTCAATGAGTCTAGCAACAAATTAAGTGGTGTTTATTTTTGTTTATAAATTTATTACTAATTGTGTTTTTATTTTCACATATATATATTGCATGAGGTGTTTTGTTTACCACAGGGATATCATATTGTTATAATCTAGTTATAAGAGTCTCTCCTTTTTTTAATCACCAATCCAAATAAAGTGAAATATTATGTGGTGTTGGAATGAGTTTTGATGTGTTAAATCACCCTAGTGGTGATTTTGTTATTGTCAGCTCATCCCAAACATTATAGTATGGCCAATATGTAAACATGTTGATAAACCTACCCTTGGTTAGTATTGGCCAATTTGCAATGATGATATCTGAATCTGATGGTTGCCAGTAAGGTGGGAGATCTGGCAATAAATAGTCAGAAATTTTTGCAGGCAAGGGAGAAAGTGAAAGAGAGAGATAATGTCTGTCTAACCTGAATTACAGAATGTGCTCTTTAAACCATTTCAATACTAATATGTCTACCCAGTGAAGCAAATCAAAGATAGGACAGGAAGCTGCTAAAACTACAGCTGACTCAAGCCAAGCTTTCCAGAACAGCTGTAATATAATAAATAAATACATTTTTACATAGACAAATGAAGTTAATACCATGCTAGCCATGCCATATTCACTGTCAACAGTATATATTAGCTTGCCTCAAGAGTTTGGAAGTACTGGACAGTTTCGCTTGAGTCAGCCATAGACTTAGCAGCTTCCAGTCCTATTTTGGACTTGTCTCATTGTATAGGCATATTGATAATGACTATAGTAGAAACATCTTCACTATTGGAAGCAGGTTCAATTGAGAGCATTTAGGTTAGACAGAAATTTATCTCTCTCCCTTTCTTTTTTGGCTCCAAAAAGTTGACAATTTATTGTCAGATTCCCTACATTACTAGCAGTGATTGGATTCAGAGGGTATCATTTCCTATTGGCCTGTACTAATCGATGGTATGCTTATCAACATGTTTCCACATTGTCCATACTTAATGTTTTACTTTTTGGCCATGTTTATATATAAGTTAAACTCATTGTTTACACATTAGTTACCCACATGTATATACTTTGATTAATGGCAATGAAAACTCAATTAAATAAGATAAAGAAGTAATCTGGACTAGTCCACTTCTGAAGGTAAATAGAGATGTGACATTTCTTTCCCTGGCTAAATTTAGCAATGGGTAAGGTAGCCATTGAGGTGAGCTGGATGATATGTTGTCTGCTTTATTGGTTTCTCAAGTTTATAGCTATTTTTTTCTTGTTCATTATCCTTATTTTATGGTCTTGTTTCTGGGTGTTCTTCTGGGTTGTTGCTGTTTTTCATTTGGTAATCATCATTTTTGCTTGATGTACATGATTCTGTGTGATTAAGTCTGTTGTTTTAGGTGGTGATGATATTGATACTCATCTACTGTTTGAACTATTACAGTATAGAATCGTTTCAGTTGTGCTTTTACAGCTGGTATCCATTTTGTGAATCTAGAATACATTCTACAATACCTGAATGCCTATTTGTATTTTTATTTTTCTACTTTATTTTTGTGCATAATTGGAATCAGGTTTCATGTCTGAAAATTTATTTCACAGATCTCCTTTGGTTAGCAGTTTTCTTCTCTTCGGTCAGTACAATCTGCATGAAGTCTAAACCAGGGCCCTTAACGTTTAGACCACTGAACTGTTTTGTTATTTTTTTGCATGTTTTGATTCATTTTGCTTCATGTTGTGACCTGGTTCACTTTTGTCAGTGTAAAGCTTAAGTGACTGAACCAGTCATGGCCTAATAAATTACTGCAACTTCCTGATGTTACTACCTGTCTAAGATGTATAATCTTGTTAGGCAATGTAATTTTAACAGTAGTTTAGCACAACAGTTCTATTTTATTGTACCGATAGTCTGATATTGACTTCTGATAGGATTCTTTATTTTTATTAATGATAACCCAAGTCTTTTTGGAATCAATGGACACTGTAATCTTGTGTGAAGTTCTATTGTAACTGGTATATTATTAATTACAATACTATGTTTAAATGCAGACTGATCATTTTTAATATGATTTATACAGGCAATTTATATGTTTGTCTTATAATTGCCCATGCTGTTTTTAGGAATAGGTTTTTCTATTCTCATATCAGCTTTCTGTTTTTTAATTTCAGACATGCAGCTTTTATATGTCCAACTCACTTCCAACATGTACATGTTGTATAGTGGTGTGGGTATTCTGTAAATGTATTCATTTGTTCATTGCCTATCTTTATATCCATTGTTGGTCAATTATCTGAGCTGGCTGCGTATTTTATTAACCCATTGTTATGCTCAATTGTTTGCACATCAAAATAAGTTTTTTTGTATTGACTTTGCCTGACTAGTTATTGATTGTGCTATTACTGCTTGAGGCAATGGTGATTTGAAATGTAAATCTGGCATAATTAGTAGTTAGATTCTTAGGTTATGATTGTTTATGCTGCAAATAAAATAATGGATGTAGCACTATATTTAGGAAGTCTTTGAACTTGCACTTTAATGCCAATATGGGAATTACAATTGCAAGCTCTCTAGCTTTTCCCTCTACTCTTGGTTACAGAGATTGAAACAATATCTCTGTATTATAGTCATAGGTATAGGGGAGAAATAATATATGAATAACACCAACATTTTGTTAAAATCTAAGTCAGATGGGAGTTCTGATGAAGATTGTAATCTCAATCTTAAGTCTGACATCCAATGACTGTCATTATTTGATATGGTTAGTTTGTAGGTAAAATACTAATTGCTCTTTATAAATTGACCACTCCTCAGGGTAGGCTGGATCTAAGACTTCCATGGAATCTATAGTTTTTGCCATTTTGCAATTTTTCTTTGTTTTTACATAAGAGCAACACAATACCAATTTTTATTTTTTATTTTTCAAGTTACTGCTCATAATTTTAGATTTTGACAACTACTGTTTGTACATTTTCCAATGAAGCTAACTATCCACTAGGGCGAGCTTTTGTCATTTTATTATGAATTACATATTGTGATTGGTTAATGATTTTCATTGACATACCTAACATTTTTGCTGTCATTTTTTGTTATGAATCTGCTAAATCTTTTTTATTAATTGGTCAGATCTAAGTGATAGAATTTTTATCAACATTTTGTAAACAGAATGAGTCTGTTTTCTTTGTTGTTGTGTATTTTTTCCAAACTGCCAAATCTGATTTTTATTTAGGCAGAATAGGGATTTTAATATGACAAATGTCTAACTGTGTATTCCACATAAGTCTGACAGTGAGAATTCTGTTGTGTTTGGCTGAATAACAAGTTTCAGACTCAAACAGTGATTTGAAGTTAATATATATAATTTATTAGAACAAATATACATACATCTTATACAATCAATAAATATAATTTTATAAAGATAAACGTAGTTACCATGGTGCTGGACATGCCAAGCTCATTTTCAGCTGCATATATAAGCTTGACTTGTGAGTGCTAATAAAGACTATTCTAGCTGTACTGGACAGTTTGCCTCAAGTAATATTCAGGATTCTTCCACTTGTATTGGACATCTTGCCTTGATTTGGCATAGGTTTATCAGGTTTGAATCCTATCATGGGCTTGCTTCACTGTGTAGACATAATGGTAATGACTATAATAGAAACACTTTTGCTGTTGGAAGTAGTTTCATTTGATAGCATGTTCAGTCATTCAAGTTAGACAGATGTTATCTCTCTCTCTCTCTTGTCTCCAAAAAGGCTGAATATTTATTGCCAGATTTTCTACCCTACTGGCAGTCATCATATTTAGAGATTATCATTGTAGATTGGTCCATACTAACCAATAGCACATTTATCCACATGTTTACAAATTAGTCATGTTAATGATTTACTCTTTGACCATGTTTATATATTTATTATAAACATGTTATCCACATGCTTACCCATTGATTAGTGGCAATGATTACTCAATACAATCAGAGAAGAAAAAATGTAGACTAGTCTACTTCTGAAGGCAACAACAGATATGACCCATATGTATATCAGTTTTGCAAATCTAGAATGAAATTCATTACTTCAGTTCACAGCCTCATTTATATACACTTTAGTTTAACTTTCACGAGAGAATTCATTATTAATCCTTTTTAATAGCAATACAAATAAAGAATTTTTAGTTACATGGGTAATCACCTGAAATCTGACATGGCCACTTGATGGCATTGTTTATGTGTCAAAACACATAAAGATGCTGTTTCTGCAGCCGGCCTTATGGCTAATACAACATTTATATTGTATTACCTATTGCAGGCTGCTTTACCTGACATTGCATAAAAATAGTAGGGCCTGTTTTGTGCTTCAAAACTATTTATGCATATTTGTTCTATTCACATCTGATTACCATATTGCTTGAGGGTGTTTTAATTGCAAGTTGGTACAACTTTTTAAATCTCCATAGTAGAGTAATGTCATTTATATTTAAATAATGTTGTTAATTACTAATAATTGTTATATGGTCCCCATCTTCCATAAAAAATGTTAATATGTAAAAAATTGGCAAAGGGTATGTTCGAACACGCTTCAACAAAGCTCAAGCGCTAAGTCACATTTCAGCATGGAAAATATACCATACCAATGAAATGTCTGAGAACTTGCAATTTTTAAACTTTTCAGAATTTCTGAGTACAGAAAGTGAGACTGTGATCTTTTTTTAGGCACACAATGTTCTCCCAAATACTAGACTGTTTTTGTTACAGTAATAAAATAATAAATAAAAATAAGTTTAAAAAATTCAAAGTTTGTGTATTTTTTTTATTTCATTAGAAATTGACAAGTATTTGGATTATCTTTTTTCAGCAGTGTTAAAATAAATTACTATTTTTG
Source organism: Epiperipatus broadwayi (assembly GCA_028023455.1). NCBI lineage: Eukaryota > Metazoa > Onychophora > Udeonychophora > Euonychophora > Peripatidae > Epiperipatus > Epiperipatus broadwayi. The sequence continues at coordinate 766,934 of JAQFVV010006506.1, forward strand.
TTTACTTTTTGTTAATAATAATAAAGTATGAAACCTTTCAAAAAAGCAGTTTATTGTAGAAGGCAAAAAAATCAAACGAAATATAAAGTAAAAAATGAGAAAAAGTTGTTGAAAAAAAAAATTATTGACTTTTTGTTACAATTATTTATCCGAGAGTGAGGATTTCAAAACAATTTTTTACTCCCCAAAAACACAAAAGTTACTTTTGATTTGAAAAGAAGAAAATCAATTTAGTCAACCAAAAAAAGGTAGAACAAAGTCGAAAGAAGTCCCAAATAATTGTACAGTATTATATTTTTTGGCGGCTGTTAAAACAAGATTTTCAACATGAAACAGAAAAATAAACACAAAGTTAAATTACCAAAATTTGTTGAATAAAAAAAATGTCAGGTTAAAAAAAACAATGAAAATGAATATAAATTTTTTTTTAATAAAAAAGAAACCATGTTATAAATGAAATAAAAATTTGTTTAATCAAAAAATATCATGTTATATAAAAAAAGTTGCAGCCCAGTAACCTTACATTTGATAGATTTTGTGAAGCATCAGTGCCATCAAGTGGCTGTGCCCGGAAACATTACACATAATTTCAAGGTGCTGAAGAGTTTAATAACACAGTTTGGTTGATTATATTAAACTCCCAAAATTTACTTATATGATTAAGAAAACAGTGTTTAATTTTAATTAAGCAATAAAACAAGTATCTATTAAAGAAAGAATAATAAAGTAATTTAATAGAATGATATCTAATTTTTTATTACAATTTTTCCACAAACAATATTGACCTATTGAAGGCATTGCATTATATACATGGCAACATTCTCTCCTAAAGATGAACAAACATGAATCAACGGTACAATATCCAAACGATAACATTATTATAGTTCTATCGCTATTCTTGTCTTTTTTGAATTTTGTATTTTAATGTATTACTGGTTAGTTTATTATTAGTATTATTATATCTGCTTTTGATATTATTTCTGAATAAATTGTACATTTTTATAGGTACACAGAAATTTCGTCGACAAGGTAAGATGGATAAAACACTGCTGAAAGTAACCCATTTTATTAATTACTTTTATAAAGTTTAATAAATTATTTATTTAGTTAAAAATAATATAATAAATTATGAATACTAGTTTTAGTGGATCCATTTAATAAAGTAATAACAGACAATTCCTTGTACCTTACATTAAATAATGATCTTTTACATTTCAAACAATGTTTTTAATAGCATTACATGAATATAAGACAACATCTGGAATGTTCTATACTGAAGAAACAACCAGATTCCTATCTGAGAATTAATTTGACTTTACAGTCAGATAAAATGGGACATACAGTAAAATTGTGGTAGATCAATTATCTTTTCAAAAGTGTCTAATAACATGTGTAATCTATATACATGCATGTGCATACATTGGCAAGATTGTAATATAAATATTTTCAAGGTAATTACATTTGTTTCAATATCCAATTTATTTTCTATGAAAGCATTCACTTTGACGTGTTGGAAAACTGAGGTAATGAGAAATGATAGTCTATTTTCAATGTTTAAATACTCAAAACAAAGTAAGGGAATGCAAACATGTGCATGTTTACTAACTTCTAATAACATCAAAGATGATCATATATAAGTAGTGCTTTATGGAATACAAGTTTTTATATGTTACCTGCCTTATTGTCTTTTTATTTATAATAGCTTAACTGCAACATGACATACACTATTAGTGTGTCTGTAATTTGAGTCCTATATTCAATTTTGCACATATTGTTATAGACCTTGTTTGAAATTGCTTATATGATGCTGTCTTCTACCAATTTTCATTACTGTATGACTTCCAGACAAATATGCTTCCTCATTGCATTTGCTTCTTTGTTTCCTGTTTTTTTTCTTTTGTGCAGTCTTTATTGTCAGCTCTTGTTTTTTCTCAGTAATAGGAAAGTAATTAATTACTAATAATTATTAAATGACTAATGTTTTCTTATAACATAACTTAATCAGTGTAGTCATTATCTTGCCAATGATGCAAAATCAATTTAATCTTAAAGGAGAATCTGACAATTTCCTAGCATATAATTTTACCTCATGTTACATGCAAAGTTTATTCTCATTAACTTAATACAGTTTTCCAAAATTACTTAGTTTATATCCATTATTCAATTTATGGAATCCTTTTTTAAAATCTTTTTATTATGCAGTAAAATAATTTTTAGTAAAAAGCATTTATTTTAAGCACAAGAAATATAGAAAATCAGAAAACAATCGACATAATTATCAAATTTATCACTTTTGAATCATAAATTCAACATACTCAGTACTCCTGTCAAGAAAAAGTTTAATAAAAATGTTCATTTTCATTCCACACACACCAAACCCTAGTCACTCTTCTAAAAAGATTAGATGTTGGTAGATCAATAATTTAACTGATCACATCCTCCATCCAAGTTTCACAATGTTTATGCATACAAAGTAATAACAGATTTATTATTCATTGATTCAGATATTAGTATTTTATGCCATATATTGAAACTTTATAAAGACTTATTATGTAAAAAAGTGTAAGAAATATTGGAACAATTTTTGTTTAAATGTGCATCCTTGCAGTCGTCTGATTAGTTTATTTATTTTTTCACCATATTTGTATTTTATATTTAACAGTTCTCATCGAGAATAAAATAGAACAATTTCCCAAAAAAATATCACCTTCATATTCAAAACTTTTGGATTCTCAGATGCCAAGTTAGGTTTTGATTTTAAATCTCACAAATTAAAATCTCTCATTTCAATAAATTAATAAAAATCAAAACTTATATTTTATGATCTTGGATATATTAAAATTTTTGCAAGTATTTTGAGATTAGTCTTTAATATTGACAAGACTCTGAAAATAATATCTTCTTTTGATTTATTTTAAGTTATGATAATATTTGTTTTCTTCATCGTTCTTTTCTTTTTGTTGTTATTGATATTTCATTTTTTTACTTCAAACAAAATTAAAGTACAAGTTTTTAATAAATCATAAATATCAACAGCTTAATGATTACTAAATGAAAATAACTAAATCATAATTAATGATATAAACAAGTCAGTAGAAATTCTGCTTTCAAAATGACAGATAAATTAGATAGTAAGTTGAAAGTTGCCTCGATAATAGACCCTGATATATTTGTGATTTATTTAAACATTACTTGTAAAAACGTGATTTATATATAGCTTTTATAAATTAATGAATTATATATAGCAATGTATGATACATATATAGCTAAGTATGAAATAATTCGTCAGATTAGTACTCCAGATGAAAACATTAGATGGAATCAATAAAAAAAATTATACTTGGCTCGAGTACTTTTGGTAGCAAGAACTAAATATTAAAAAAATATGCCTATTTATTTAAAAATGATGGATTTTATTAATGCGTTTAACCAGTTTTTAATTATGGATCTGAGAATTGGACAATTAACAAAAAGCAATACAAAGACTTTAGACAATTTAAAGAAGTATGGAGATATGGATGTTTGGAGCTACAAGAAATTTGAAAATGTAACCCATGGATAAAAGAAACTAATGTTTACTCTCATCATTGAAGAAATAAGAGTTTGAAATGAGTTGACTAGACAACTAGAAGAGATAATTATAGATGGACAATTAAAATTTTAAACTGGATTCCAAGATATTGTAAAACAGGTAGATTGAGACAGCATGTCAGATAATTTAATGAAATAAGGAAATTTGTGGTAGTGATGTGGGAAGGAGAGCATGGAGTGCAGAGAAAATGGATTGAATTTTGAGAGACATTCTTCCCATAGTGGACTGATAATGTTTGAAAACAATGATAATGTATAATTTTTTGTACATATAACATTATTATTATAACAATTATTGATCCAATATAGAGTGAAAGCAATTATCCAAAATTAATCCAATTTTTTTCTCCTCCATATCAACAAAACACAATTTCTTATTTCATTTATCTAACTCTCATATGGTCTATTACTAGGTAAGTTACAATGTATTGGAATCCAGTTTAAGGTTTTAATTATCCACATACTATGATCTTAACTCTCAATTTATCCAGTGCAACTCTCCTTCAATCTCTTAATTGTTTCATATTTTATGTTTATTCTCTTCTTTTTACTCTTTAGATATATCTATTAAATTTTGTTGAGAGTCTAAAAGTTTCTGTATGTCTATTTTGTTAAGTATCCAAGTCTACATCCATAAATAAAAATCGGTATAATATTTATTAAAAACCTTGTTTTTCAAACACATATGCATATTTTTTTTAATGTTAAGTTATTATAATAAAAGTTTTTTTAAACCAAGTTTAATTCTGTGATTAATTTCACCAATTATATTTACATCTGTGTTAATAATTTGTTTCTTTTCTGATAAACTCCAATGACCATTACTTTAGTCTTTTTAACATTTATCTTTAACTCAATATTTTTATTTTCATCTGACATTTATTTGAACTCTGAAACACTATTTGCAATAACAATTACATATTTTGAAAAACATAGATAAAATAATTATTTCTATTTTCATTTACTTCCTTAGATTTCCATTTTAATATACAAAAATAATCCTTGCAAAATTGTTACAAAATTTTTTCGCATGTGGACTCAATTTATTGTAATTTTTTGTTAATCTTCTTAAAATCACTATAAAATGTAATCATTGTTATTCCATTTTGATAAATATTTTTATGTAGATAAGATTTTATAAAAAATGCAGTAACTTTTTATAATTATTAAGCTATAAAACAATATATATATATATATTAATAGTTTTTTTGATGTAAAATAATTTAATGTTTTTTCCATCTGTTTTATTTTGCTTGTTCTAACTTAACATTCTCATATTAATATACAGTATTAATCATATTCTTCAATCATTTAACAAAATCAATTATATCAATTTATTTTCAAAAATATATTGTGGCGTGTACATATCTTTATTTGATATTCTTCTATAGTTTCTAAATAATTAAATAAAGAGAACAATTCAAGATTGAAATGTTTAATAAGAAATGTAATTGTTTTGCATAAAGGTAGAATAATAGTCAGTTATTTATAAAAAAGTAAAAAATCTTAAATTATATGATAACAACAATGTTTTATTAAAATTAGAAAAAAATCATATAATCAAAACTAATGTTTAAAATTATAGACTGCATTGGTTGTGTTATTATAGAGACAGAAACAATTTTCAGAAAAAAGAACACATACTTTTTTTTAAAAATGTTTTGTATGTTAACCATATCTTATTCTAAAAATAAATTCTACATTTGTAATAAAATAAATGTATTGTGAGTAGAGAACCTTGGAGGCAAATGAATGGAGTTTCTCCCATTTAGTGTTTATGATTTAAGTAGAATAAGTAACAACAAAAATGCTACGTTGATTGCCATAATCTATGACTGAAAAGTGTGATTAGAATGTAATACTGACAAAAGAAAATAATGGAGTAATATTTAAATATCTCTGGAATCTTACATATATATGAGCTAGTACTAAAATGGTTGGAGTGCTTTTGGTAGAAATAACTTCATACTAAAAAAAAATATGCCTATGTATTTGAAAAGGAAGGTTTTTAACAAATGTATTTTACCAGTTCTTATTTATGGATCTGAGACTTGGACACTTAATAGAAGTATGGAGAAATGCATGTTGGGAGTAACAAGAAGAGATCGAAAATAACATATTTGTGTAGGAGAACAAACAGGTGTTACTGACCTCACTGAAAAAATTAAAAGATTGAAGTGGAGTTGGGCTGGACATATTTCTAAAAGAGATGATAATAGATGGACAATTGAAATATTAAAATGGATTCCAAGAGATTGTAAAAGACCCAGAAAGAGACCACATGTGAGATGGATGGATGAAATAAGAAAGTGTCCAGGGGTGATGTGGAGAAGTGAAGTTAAAGATTGGAGAAAATGGATTAAACTTGGAGAGACCTTCATCCTGCAGTGGATTGATAATGGTTGATGATGATGACTAAAATGACAAATGAAATAGTACAAGATAAAAAAGATAAACTGAAGTTATATATGTTGGGCACCATAATCACAATTGTAACCTTCTCATTGGTTTAACTGGTCATAAACGAATCATGCCGCATGTTTTAGCGACTAAATTCTCCTATGCAACCTATCATACTCACATTATCAAGACTATAATCATAAAGAAATAAAAAGGTTAAACTAACAAAATGATTCCTGTATTGAATAAAACTAGCTTGAAACTATAGATCTTAAGATCACAAGGTGATTAATAAAGATAATAACTTCTGGTCAAACCAGCTTTGAAATCCACACAAACAAAATGTGATGAGTTAAATTTGATATTCAGCAAACTAATAAATAACTAAAAATTATATCTCTGGAATGGTTATAAAATTAAACTTATAAATGAAATGATAAGTAAATTATGACATAGCTGACTAAATGGATGATGAAAATAAGTAATAATTAAATAGTAGAAAGAAATGAGTCTAAGAATGAAGAGAAAAGAATGAAGATGTATGAGAATAATGAATGATTAAGATGATGATAGAACAAGAGTTAATGAATAGTTAAGATGATAAAAGCATTAAAGTTAATTTATGATTAATCAATTATGATAATGAATTAATGTCAAATGAGAATGAATAAATAAAAGAACGATCAAGATGAAATTGAAGAACAATGTTAATGATGGAGACTGAAATCTTAATCCATAAACTAATATGGTATTAAATGGTAAAAAAATAAGCTAAATAAAAATAGGGATTTCAAGCTTGACACAACCAGAATATTTATCATGAAGTTAAAACAAACTATACATTTCATGCCAAAAGAAATAATTTACTTTAAAGCTTGGTTGACTTTCATAAAACAGTGAAAATAATCTATTTCAAGTCCAACTATAATAATTAACTAGATATAAAATTTATTACAAATTTAAATTCTACCTTGAAACTTACCAACTAATTCTTCTTAGGGTTCAAACACTCAAAATCATTGTACAAAATATATATTGGTCAGTGAGAGGGATTTTACCACTACCCGAATAGAATGCACAAAGCAGCTCTCAATATAAACTCAAAATAAGAACTATATTTAGCAGTTACACATAAACTTTATGAGCTCAATAACTGTTATAACTTTAATATTTAAGAAATAGGAATAACTTTTTATAAATAAACACAATAACTTACCAAATTCCTTTTCTCAAATAATTATAAACCATATGATCAAGATCAGTGAATGATAGCTCTGTGGGTTCAACTAAACCAATTAAATCAATATTATATTTATCTTTTAATCTATTACTTAAAATAACCTGTACTCTAAGTTATTACCATTTTGGTTATTGTGTGATGATGCATTAGATGTACGAATAAATTAGAGTGCTTAACGAAATTATTGGGATATAACAACATATAGTTAATTGTGCTATATTGGTTGATGATGATTTCAATATATAATCTTCTGATATGTCAATAGCAATAACAATAATAATGTATATATGGTGATTAGCAATAAGACTACAGACAATTAAATAAATTTTTAAACACAACAAACTTTATTTACAATATTTACAAATTTTAATTTAAAGACATGGCATGAAATAAAAACAATATATTAAATTAAACTCAGGTATGGGAAAATACTCGGTATCCCATTGATCATATTCTTAGTCAATACCACCAGCTTATACAATGATATTCAGTATCACTTATTCCTGTTTAGCCTATCTTAAAGAATAAGATCATGAAACCTTATTGAAACTGAACTAGCACTTAAATTACAAAAAAACAACAACAAAGTATTTAGGACCTTATGGTATGCACAAATTTTAAATGTAGAATTCAAAAGTTATAATGTAGTGCATTATACCAAAGCAATTTCTTTTATCAGAATAGGCAATTATCATATTCTGTGCAATTAATAACTGATTAAAATTTGAGATGAATAGGTTTGGTGTATTAAAGAACAGACATCAAAATTCAAATACACCCATGTCACTACATTATCTCTGTCCACAACCTAATTATTGAATACTTAACTGATCTTACCAATACATTGTTAAATCATTATTCAATGAAGATAAATGCACCCTGCCCATGTGCATCTCTTGCTCTTACATCTATAAGTTCTACAATTACAAGTAGGTTTTGAGTTTGGTTTGTCTATAACTGATGATGATCCTACAACATCATAAACACTATTTCAATTAGGCAAACACTATAGCTAAATTAGTGTTTCTTAATCTAATATTATTTTATTCTTGCCATATAATTTTGAAATATGTAACTTCATGGTACACGGTGGAAAAACTAACTCTATATCATCATGAGGGATTTAACACTAAAAGGGAGGCTCTATAAAACAACATGACAGTTGTATAATAATATGGGTAATTCTACTAACTCTCTATGGGTATACACATGTGGGCTTTTCCTCATCATGGAAAATAGAATTCAAACCATGGATATTCTTTCTTTTAGGATTATTTATGCTAACAAGCTTTAATTATTACTCAGTGTCTACCAAACTATCCTCTCATGCAATCAGCAATAGGTGATTCTCCATCAGCCTATGCTTAATATTAATATTAATCTATTGGATGCCATTCTATTGACACGTCCTATCAGCTAAAAACTGTCACAAATGATTCTCAATGTTATAGCAAGGTAAAACAACACTAACAATAACAGTGGAAATATACATATTCCATTTCACAATGCAGAACCATTAATGTATCAATAGACAAACCAAAATATATATGTCAAATGATTATTAATTATTTTAAAATGACAACTATACTTTTGTTAGAGAGAGCACAACATATTTAAGCAATAAATATCAACCTGCATTTGTATTCAAAGTGGACAAGTTCGTAGGCAAACTTATATTTATTCTTTCATATAAGAATGCAATTAGATCATTATAGTATATCTTTGAAAAAATATTTGTTTGTTCACCTTTAATAAAGTATTAAAATCTATTAAAAAAATACGAGAAATAAATCCTTCTTCCTCTCTGTTTAGATGAACAATATATAATATCATGTTTTCCCTTAACTGAAAAAATAAAAATACATGTAATAGATGTATATATTTTACACATTTTTTTCTCTTTAACTCAATATATTTTATACCACAATAAAACATATATGTTTAAAAAGAAAATTCTCAATTAACACATGATGTAAGCATTATAAGCTAACACAGCAGTAATTAAAAAAATAATAAGCAAACGTTTTCTACCATCAGAGTTTATCCTGTTTGTAAAGTTTAATTTATTCTGGTGAGCTAAAATGAAAAGAACTGATATTATGATGAGTAAACATTCCAAATAATGCATGTATATATTTTTATTATCCTGTTCAATGCATAATAAAGCAATATTCAACACTTATCCAAAGGCAAAAAAAAATTTAATGGTTTCTGTATCGATAATTAATGAGACAATAAAAATGCACTCTTCCAAGTGTAGCATACTTAAAAGGATAGGTTTATCTACTTTTCTATAGATAATTTTCCTTAATAACTATATGTTATTGTAGTCTTCTAAACAAACTTTTTAAATACATTTATTGATTTATTCAGTATTACATAGTGAGACAAGATTTAAACATTTCAAGTGTAGCATAATTAAAAGGATAGGTTTATCCACTTTTCTGGAGATAACTTTTCTTAATAACTTTATAGGTTATTATGATCTTCAAAATGAACTTTTTAAATACATTTATTGATTCTGTTCTTTTCTTCTGCAGTAATATATGTAACAACTTTAAGTAATTTGGACATTTTTCAAACATTTTACAAAATTTTTATATGCGTTGCACAGTCAAACTTTAAAAATAAATATTTTTATTTTATTACATTTACATTAGCAAAATAATAACTGTTTAACAATACTACAACGAATTTATCCAATTATAAATATGATATCCTTAGAATTTTAATGAATCTGTAATTTTCCATTCCTATCATTACACAAGTTCATGCTAAGAAAAAATATCAGATGAATGTTTATTTCTTAAGAAAAAATTAAGAATAAAATCACTTGCAATTATTTTTTAACTTTAATAAAATTATATGATATAAAATGACTTTTGATTTATTTATAATATCTTCTGAAATCCTTTAAAATTATTTTGAATTATTTTCTTGAAATTATGATTTTCAAACAAACATATGTTCTGCTTTATGTTTAACAGTGGCATGAAATAAAAATATTATCAGCTCTCTATTTTAACTGTAAATAATTTGTGCATCATTTTTAAAGATAAGATTTTAAACATATGAACAAAATAAAAGCAAAAGCTTACTTTTTCTTGAATTTTTATGGGTTTGAAGCAATATTTATGGAAATACATTATGATCAACAGGGTTTCCATTTTCTTTCCAGTATGACTCTTAAGAACTCAATGGAAAAATGGTGTTTAAAATGATAGCAGGGTTTCTAGATTTTTATTCCATGTTTTTAGATAACAATATACTATAATCCTTATCCAGTTAAATTCCAAATTTTTCTGATTTTTAGCTTTTTTCTCCTTATTTTAGAAGATCAGAGTTGAAGTCTGTTGTTGTTTAGTTCACTTTTTTTTACTCCACACCCCCCTACAGCTTTGTTCTATATTATATATCTTTTATTACAAAGCATTGTGGTAACAAATGCATCAATAATCTTAGTGTGAATATATTAACATTACCCCATCTGGCTTCATTTTTAATAACTACCCATAATATCGAAAACTATTTTCAATTCACTACAAAAAAATATGCTTAAGAATTAACAGTATCTATTCATTTTACATGATTTAACAAATTTAATTTATTTTTTTATTTATTTTAATTGCTATTCAACAATAAAATAGCAATATATTTATCTTCCAATTAATAATACTTATAAAATTATTATTTTATCCCTAGTCAAAGCCTACACTGGGTTTAAAATCTCATCTTCACTCAGGCAATTTCCTAGTGCATCCAGAAAAGTCTTTATTGAAAGCCACTCATTAAGATTTTCATGCCAGATATATTATTATGATTTAAAATTTTGGATTATTTAATACAGGGACCTAAATAAAAGGTCACAATATATATATATATATATATATATATATATATATATATATATATATATATATTGTACCCTCACTTCCATGCAATATAATATTAAAATATAATGGGTCTAGCACAGTTAATGATTATGCTTGGTTAAAATGCATATAATTGACAAAGAAAATTACTATTTTCAAATTAATGAAAAGTTGTTTAAATAAATAAATTTTTTAATCACAAGGGTGTGGATACAAAGTTAAAGATCATGAGCCACCCACGGATACACCCAAGCAAAGAACACCCCCCCCTATACTATCTCGTAATAATCAATATAGTTTGTTTGCTTCGTGATAACTAATCATTGAGTTGTCTAATAAATAAATTTTAATTCGTTTATCTAAAATAATTTGGCAAAATAATCTCGGTTCTAAACTAATTTAAGTTAATTAAAATTACTGTAGTCAAGCATGATAAGGGATTTTAATATCACACTCCACCACACCTAAATAATAACAATAATAATAAATAATAATATTCTTCATTGTATGATCCAATCTCACATATCTTATCCTCCACTATAATTCTTATCTTCAATAATAATAATAATAGTAAAATAATATAATATATACTTGTAACTTTCATATAATATTGTAATAAATATGTGGTAGTATTTTATAATCAGAAAAATGTGTGTGGCAATGGATAGCATTATAATTCTTTATAATATTATAATAAGAAACTTATGACCATAAAGATAATGTAAAATGTAACTTCTTAAAATAAATCTCAAGAAAATATTATAACTCTTAAATAATACTTTGGTTTTTTCTGTGCAAAAATGTTTATTTGGTTCAAATCCCTGTGGTTCTAAAAGGGAGGAGAATCAACTTAATACACAAATTTGAAAGTTTAACAATGTTATTACAACAAATAAATAATCATAATCTATTTACAATATTTACAGTTGTACAATAAGTCTTCACCATTATAAAGTTTATTCCCCTACATACAATAAACTAAATTCAAATCTTCACCCGACTAAAAATAAAAGTATAATACTTTTCTTTCCCCTTTGTTAAATTTTATAATAAAGTTAATTTTTTACATTAATACTATATATTATCTTTTTCTAAAATATCATCATATGGTTCCTTCAAGCATACATAGAAGCATAAAGCGGAAAACACAAAAATAAACAATTCGAATATGTCTTATCCAATATTTTTGCTTTTCAATTTCTTATTATTTTACTAATATCCATTTGTTTATTGTAAAATATTGGCTTGTTACTAATCTATTATCATACTCAATATTCTGAATTTAGTTTTTATATGGATAGTTGCTTATTATGTATTTAAAATTATTTAAAATTACTATGTTTTTTGTGTTTCTTTTGTACTTATCTATTTTGAAAATATCAATACTTATGAAATAAATAAATTTTGAAATATTTTAACTCAGGTAACTTTTCTTTATTTTTTTGTTTTTTTTTATGAAAATAAATAGATTTCTTGTTTTTTTCTTTTATTATGTTTTTATTTTTGCTTAACCTATTCTTCACAATTACCACCTATCTTATTATCCAATAAAATTTTTAAATTCTAAATTTTATCTTCAAAAAAGCAGTGGAAAAGGAGTGAATAGGTAAAGAGAAACATCTACCAATATATTATATAAATATCGGCCATTAGCATAAAATACCCATTTTGCTAACCCCACTACCTCTTATCATTTTTTGTTTCTAAAGTTTCAACAAATAAACCAAATAAAATTACCCTACTTACTATCTTTATACTCATTCAATTCTTCCTACCCTAATAAATCCTACTTATTTGGTTTCTGTTTTAAACCCACACCGTCCATTTTAGATTTCCCAAGTTTTAGTCACCAATAATAATCAACAAAAACAACAATCAATTATAAGTCTCAACATCTAAGAATTTTTATCTATATTTTTGATACAAAAAATATTATTGTCCATTTTATACCTAAAATATTAATTTGAAAAGAAATAATTATTCATCCATTATAGTACATATAAAATACACGAAATAATAAAAATCTAATCTAATTTTAATGTGTTGTATAAATCCAACCACCCATTCATATATATCTGATACCAAATAAAATACAAATATCTATCCACATTCCAGTGTTTGCATCCTTATGGTTCTTGCCCAATAAAATAATATGCATATATTACCGTCCTAACTATATTATTTTAAAATTATTAAAATATTTATTATAAAACTATAATATTAGTTACTAAATTATATTTGTGTACCATTCTACAATTAAAATAATTGATAATTAAAACTACTGTTAATAAAATAAATCAAGATAATTACTATTCTTATATTGATTATCCTTTACATAAAAAAAAATTTTTATTTTTAAAAGTTTTTTTTAAAAAAAATCGGGCAATAAAACCCCCCTTCATCGTACAAAAAACAAAAACCCCAGTATCCTTCCAGACAAAAGAAAATAAAAAAAAAAAAGAAGGAAAAAAAAAGAAAATAAAATATTTATATGGAAAATTTATAAATAATTATTTTATTTCCAGAACTTATTAACAATAAATAAATTATAGCTTAAATATTTTAGCCTCTAGGTCCAACGTTTTCTATTTATTCTCTTTTTTGTTTTAAATTTCCATATTCTATTTATTCTATTTTCTTCCTTTTTTTGTTATATTTTTTATTCATATTTTTTTTCTTTTATTTCGTTTTGGTTTTCTACAATTGATATTCTTTTAAAGTTATTTTTTAATCTTTGTTTATTTTTTTTATTTTTTATTTATTTTTTAAAATAAAAGTTTATGTTTTATTCCATATAAAATTTTATGTTTTGTCTTTATTTAGTTTTTTGTATGCTATCTTATTACTAAAAATATTATTAATTGTTTGCTATTTTCCAGTTAAATTTATATATTCCAATTTCTTTACTTATTGCTTTTGTAAACTTATATTGCTTAAATTTTTTTATTTAAATATCTTTAAATAAATAGTATTTGTGGCTTTTTTAGGGAATAGTTTTGTAACAAGATATTGCCTTTAGTTAAAATTATTATATTTTATTTATATTTTTGTAAAACTAGGTTCCTACTTGCAAAATAAGAGGTGCAAAGAAAATTTTTAAAAAAGTAAGTTTTATTTTTACCACCCTGCTATCATTTACCCCAACAAATCTCTCTGTTGGTGGTTTTTGTTACCCGTATTTTGTATATTGGTATCCTATTTAAAATAATATCTTTTTATGTAAATATTACAAATTTATTTAATATTTTATGTTTTATCAAAATTACTAAATTTTAAATATTAAATTCTTTATTTTTATGTATGTTTTTATTAATTTTATTTTACATTTTTATAAAAATATTTAATTTACTATATTTATTTTTTGGTAGTAATAATTTCCTCATATTTAAATATTTTGAAATTTGTTAACTAAATACATTTCTATTGTTGCTTACAACGTTAATTGTAAAATAAATTTATGCAAAATTATTATATTAAATAAATATATAATTAAATTTGTAATATTTTGAAAAAATAAATATATTTTTCCTATTTTTTAAAATACATTGATATAATTATTAGATATAATTTTTATTTAAATATAGTTTATTTAATTATAAGTTTTAGTTATTAAATCATTTAAAAATTTTAAATATTTATGTACTTTTATTTTTTCCCTATATATTTTTATTTTTTATTATTTATTTACCTTTTAGGTATTACTTTTGTTAATTAAGTTTTAAAAGATTATTAATATAATACAATCATTGTAAAAGAGAACATAGCCTAAATTTAATTTTTTTAGTAAATTGTATAATAATTAAATTGATAAGAAAAGGGATTATATATATATATATATTGTGCCCTTTTCTATAGTAGTGATGTTATAAATGTCATTACTAAAAAAATTTAAAATTAAATTATATATATTTAAAATTATAGATTAGATTAAGATAAAATTTTTTATATGATATATTTATATAAATATTGTGATGGTGAGAATTGTATCTAATTCTACATTTTTCTAAATGTTTTTCAAAATTTTATATAATTATTTTATATAATATAAGTAAAAATTTATTCAGACGTAAAAATAGACTAAAAGAAATACACGTGACTGTCTGAATATTCTATGTCTAAGTACTGTTTAAATTATCTATATTAAAATATTTAAATAGTATATTATAGAATTGGATGGAATTGTCCCTTATAAAAATATGTAGTACTTTTATTAATTATTGTTTAAAATTATTTTAAAGATATTAGATTTATAGTATAATTGATTTAAAATAATAATTATTAAATTTAATCTATTACATCATGATTTTAAAACTTTAGAAATTGTTTATCAATCCAAGTAGGAATTGACCAATAAAAAAATAGATCTTGGCAGAAAAAAATAAACTAATTGTATAAATGGGGAGAAAAAAATTGTTGATAGATAGAGGTAAAATTTAAATTTAAAATTTTTTTTCTTCTTCAATTTATTAGTCATTTTATTATAATTTTAATAATATCTTTGAAAGAAACAATGACAATTTAAAAATAATGAAGAGAATCTTAGAATAATATGTTTTAAAAATGTTTTTATAATAATGTCTCACTAACTTTACAGTACTGAGTGGATTCTATGAAATATAATGGAGTTTTAATAGAAAATGGTAGATTCTTAAAACCAAGTTGTAAATTTATAATATTCCAAATATGTTAATGTTATTTGTTGATATAGTTTATATAGCATATCACTATGAAAGTGTTTCGGTATAAAATAATAAAGGATTGTGGCAAAGTTATGAAGATAATGGAAAATAAAAATAAGTATTTTCGTATAAGAATAAATCAAAAAATTTTAATATTGAAATAGTTTGAATTGTTTTTTAAGATGACTTGAGAAAATACCAGAAAATAGTTAAAGATCGGAAGTAGTGTCTATAAAATAATAATGAATGAAAGTGAAGTTTATATTTTAGAAGAGAAATATAAAATATTTGATCAGGAAAAGAATTGATATAATTATTAAATAATTGTAATTTAACTAGAAATAAAGATAAATGAAGAGTATTCGCAGAACATTAAAAGCTCATGGGATAATAAATAAATGTTTTCTAATAATTTTGAATTAAAAATAAAACTAAAGATCGCTAAACATTTATTAATTGAACTAATTTATTTAAAACTTTAATAAGCATAAAGGAGAAATTGATAAAGAAGAAATAAAATATTATGGGACTAACCAAGATTTATGTTAGAAAATATGTGATTATGGTTTGAATTATTTTCTTTACTAATCTAAGTTAAATATTAAGTTTTAGATAGCGATAGGGAAAACAAAATACATTAATTCGTGATATAACATTATATGAAATAATATGTTTTTGATTTTGAATTTTAAAATAAAATTGTATGTATGTGGAGATATGTATATTTGCGATGCTCGAAAAGAAAGAAGCCTACTACGAACTCTGATAGGAAGATAAAGATTGTTTTGGTAACATTTATAATTATTAATGATATATAATGTATGTTTTATTTATTTAGATCAGCTGAGAATCGAATGAATGTAGCGCAAAAGTTTTATTGTTATTATTGTTGTAAAATGCATTTTTTAAAACAACACTCTAAAACACTTTGAGATGTGATTAGATTTTTAAAAATATGCATACGATAATCATTTTATGTGCTATTAATATAGTTCAATATAACCGATGGTTATGTGATATTTTCTGTTAATTTTCCGATTGGGATATTTAAATGTTATTTTAACAAAACGTAGATGTTGAACCTACAGTGTAATAAAGCAAGACAAATTGTTCTTATGGAATAGGGAAATGTTTTATATTAGAGAATTTTGTTTATTGTTTTAAAAAGTACTTAGTATTTTATCGATGTTGGATACAGTAAAAATCTTGAGAGATAGTTTGGGTAGTGACTTGGTAGTACGTGGTGATTCGGAAACCAAGAGGATGTATTAAAAACTAGGATGCTACAGGGAATGAAATAATAAGTAGTTTTAGATGTTAATCAGCATAGTTAACAAAGCCCTACGACTGGTACACATGTTGTCTTGGACAGTGGTATTTTATATATTTTTTATGAGTCTTACTAGATGTTTGGTAAAGTTGAGTAAATAGCTGCCACATCATGCTTATCGCCAAGGTTATTAGACAATCAATGTCGGACCTATTCACACTGTTCCATACATTTTTTGAAGTATATTGCAGATAAGTTATCTATCTATCTTCCCGATATCCTATTCATCTTTCGCTATCTTTATATGTATTTCTTGCAACTACATCGTTATATGATAAGTCTATTAAAAGGGAAACAATAGATATTTTAGAATGTATGTCATGCTATTATTTGGAATAAGAATAGTTAAGTATTAACGAAGAGTAGATTATGATTATTGAAAGAAAGATGCAGATATCCTAAGAAGGGAAGGAGTTAGAGAATTATTTTAATTTTTTTTTTAAGAAATGAACTATAATTTTATAAAAGTATATCCAAATAGAAATATACAAAAATATTAAATATAATTTCATGTTTTCTTATTGTTAATTATATTTTAAAAAATATAAGTATTGCATATTTAAAAAAATACAATAACATTCGATAATTATAGTATATGTGAAACTGTAACAGGTGATAATTAAACCCGTGTTATAGTATTATACATGAGTATGGCTTATGGAATAAACGTATTATAGTTTACGAGCATTGGAGAACAAACGTTAAAAGTAATAATAATATTTGAATAATATGTGGAGTGATTTATATAAAGTTACAAGAAAATGTAATTTTCTTTTAAAAACCATATTGATTGTAAAATTATGATGTTATAAATGATGTTTATCCACATAGATAATTTATAATACAGTAACTTTAATATTAAAAGGTAAAGAATGGTGTTACCATAAAATAGTTAAAATAAGTGATATGATAAACCTAATGAGAAATAAATAAATAACTTTTAAAAGGCATAATAAGTTTAATTAACGATAAAAGAAATATAAATGTGTATAATTCAGCTATTGTAGTGTAAAGAAAAATGAGGATATCCCTTGTAAATAGATGTAGATGGATTCGTTTGTTTTATTTATTTTATTGATGTTAATAAAATTTTAAGATTTGTTTATTAAAACTTGTGTCTGAGTTTTGTTTTCTCTACATCATTGCATGAATTCACAGAGTATGTTCACAACAATTAAACTAAGTATATGATTGTTTGCACAAAAGATAAATAGAGAAGTAGGTTTAATCTTAAATATTTATTGATGTTCTTGTAATTAAATAATTATAAAATTGCATTGCGTTACTGGTCATCAATCCATTATCATAAGATTTTGCTAAATTATATGCTATTAGTTGCCACTTGCTTTATTTATCAGACTATCTAAACACTGCCACTTATTAATTTATTTATTACTTAAAAATAAAAAAAGGGATATTAGATTATTAACTAATTTATTACGGTTATAAATTCACGATGAAAGAAAAGCTGTACTAGTTGGATTAGGCAATAAAGATTGTGATTATTATTGTTTTATTATTAATCTAATTTCAGAGTAGTAGATTATGACATAAAATCCCTTATCATATTTTGCTACCATATGTCATTAACATATGAATAAATTTAAGAACCTGAGATTATTTCATTTGAGCTAGATGATTATTATTATTGTTATTAGAGATAAAAGATTAATACTTTAATTGTTAAAAAAGTCTTAGTGATTAGAAGTTGCGGAAGTCATAAGAATACTATGTAGTTATTATATGTAATAGTAGTATAAGGGGGGGATAGTGTTCTTATGCCATTGAGATGGTATCCTGTGGGATATTGTCTCAATGTAATCTACCTTGTCACCCGTATTTCCACTTCTAGTCTCATGAATTCCTGAATATTTATTTGAGTTAGTTTAAAATAGAACCTAAGTTAATTTTAAGAAACTTGAGCTAATTAAAGCATTTAATTGAATATTTCATTAATTATTAGAGCTAGAACCCGGTCATGTGATTTTCACTATATTGTATTTATTTGGGGGAAGTGGAGATGTGGGAACGGGGCGGTTAGATTGGCCTGATGTGTTAGAAAAGGGCAGATTGTGGCCCTCAATGTGATTGGCCTGAGGTGTAGTGGAGCTGCAAGCGAGGATAGGGTTAGATTGTGGCGGCGCAACTTTAGGGGCCAGATTCATTTTCACAGGGTAGAATATATATATATGGTACTAGTCGAACCATGTTGATCCATGTAACATAAGCTGGAAGTCAAAAAATGTACTTCAAATTTAGTCAAAACCAGGATTTAGATCAGTGTCCAACCTGGAATAAAACCCATTCACCATGTCCCATGATCTAAAACTTAATGATGGAATATGAGAATTTAATCTAAATCAGTCCTCTAGGAGAGCAGACAAGACAATGAGACTGAATATTAACTAAATTAAAATATTCAGATATGTAGTTGTACATGTAGAAGTAGAAAAAAGGGGAATTTGAACCACTCAAACAAGTTAAGACAATAAAAATAGTTTAATATAATGAATTAATTGTATGCATTAGGAATTAATTATATACATTAGTATGTCTGTGAATGGGCAAGCGGTCTACAAAATGGTAGATAATTACATAGTAAAATTCATGCTAAGGGTTCTCATATGCTCTTTCATTAATTAAATAGTATATATACATTATCATACATCTTTGGGGGACACAGTATTAAAATGCCAATAAATTATTAAAAAGATTACATTACATATAATTGCTATTAACACATTGGTTTATGGTTCTGAAACATGGTGACTAACATATAATTACGAAGAACATTCTGGGATTCATTACAGATATAACATAAACTATTTTTCACACCATTAGAGTCATGAAAATAAGTAAAACCATTTGAAATTTACATTTAGTTATATGACAAAATACTTATTGAAAATTCTTTTGATTATCACTAGTAAGAAAAATCCTTAATTTTCCACAATGCAGAAAAATACAATTAAATACAGAAATAACAAATTACAATAATGGGATTGTATAATAAGACTGAAATAACATTAGGTCATAAAACTAGTAGTATTTAGTATATACATATATATATATTGTGCCATGCATATATGCATAGTAGTATTTAGTATATACATATATATATATTGTGCCATGCATTATCAAATGTCCATGCACAAAGTCTGTATTAAGCACAACAGATATACAAATGTGCTATATTAATAATGGATGTTGGGTCTGAGCATTAGAATACCCACACACACAAATTAAAAATATTGTACAGAAATACACACATAAAAAACTGATGTATTTTTCGTATTTTATTTTTATTGTTTTGTATATTTTCAATATATATCATTTTATGCATTTTGCTGTTCCCTGAAAAATTCAAATAGAGAAAAGCAAACAATAAACAAATTAATCAAATGTAGGAACAATTAGTAAAATAAATAATTAAAGCAATTGTTTCAACATACTTATATATATATATATATATATATATATATATATATATATATATATATATATTATATATATATATATATATATATATATATATATATATATATATATATATATATATATATATATATATTGTGCCATTACAATTTAGTCACTAGATAAATTTATAGTAATGTGCATGTAGAAAAGGTAAACCAAAAATCATCATCACAATTTTTATATAATCATAAATGAAGCTGTAGGGCATCCAAGTTTAAACCCTACAAGGTCCAGTTCTAAAAACTTTAGATAGAAAGAGAGTGGGTCAACAATTATATGCTTTATTTGTTTGTGTGTTGATAGAAAGGTAATACACACATTTAAACTATTTAATATTTAAATTTTCTGTTAAAAAGCAAAGTTATAATGCATACGTATAGGCAGTGTATGTGTAAGCTATTTAATTGTTTTATATTTCAAATATTCAACATTTTAACTTTCTTTAAAACTAACTTATGCTTGATCAATTTTAATGTGTTATTCTATACTTCTATTTTGCTTTTCTTTAATTATAAGTGGGATTTAAAAGTTACAGATTTAATTAAATAATTGGGTTATAATTACTAAGCTAGCAATTATAGTATTTAATGTTAGTTTATGAATGATTTGAAAGAATGAAGGATGTGTGTACATTACATACAAAAATTTACATTTACTAAATATTGAAAGAAAAGGAAGTATTAAATCTGTCAAATTATTTTTTTTTGTACAATTTTTTGTTAAAAGAGGAAATCTGTTTAATCAGATATCGATCTTTGTAGCAATTATTTTTTTTGTAAATAATTGTTTTTTACTTTGGAAGCTTATAATGGGTCAGAACTATAATTTTGAAATTGTCTTATCTCAAGATCTAAAGAAGGAAGCTCAAAGATTTGAAGTGTTACCTGGATGTTAAAAAGGAGAAAAAAAAGAAAAGAAAGGAAATAAGGATTGAGTCTATTTTTTTTTTAAACAAAAGTGTCTGGAAAAAGGATTAAACTTTTCAGTTGAAAAATACTTTAGTTGAAAATAAATTAGAGATCTAATTAAAACAAATTTGTCCAAAAATAGCAAGTGATGCTATCTCTGATTGGTTAAGTTAGCTAAAAATTGGATATAAAAAGCTGTCTTGAATTATTATTAGGATTATTGTTTATGATTCAGATTATTAAACTATCTTGAATTATTATTAGGATTATTGTTTATGATTCAGATTATTAAACTATCCAATTGAATGCTGAAAATATAAGAAATGTCTGGCTAGAAAAATTATATGTATGTCCCATCGGTTCCGGACCATCTGGGGAAGCTGCACATCACATAGGAAAGAAAAGATGTGTCTAAAATAATATTCTACATCTTTCAACTGACCAGAGAAATAAGATGTTTTTAATAGAAGGAAGAAAGCATTCACCTGCATTCAAAGAAGATGAATTAATCTACTGATAAATATTAATCATCAAGTCCAATTAATTGTTACAACAACTGATTTTAAACTCAAGAAAATTTACAAATGGGAAAACAACTGCTGTATTTCATCCACATGCTTGACAGGAAGAGAAGAAAATTTAATATAATGATTTCGAAATTGTCCACTAAAGCAAATAACCTCAATAGAGTCATCATCATCAAATAGTTATACACCTCAAGAAAGAGATTGTTCCCACATAAAACGGAAATAGTAGCTGCAGAAATATAGACATTATACAAGACAAGTTTAAACCCTTGGAAATTTGCCACAAACAAAAGATCAGTAATATGACTTTTTATATCTATTTTCTTTATGATATCAGTCTTAATAAACATTTTAGCAATAAAGTGGTATATTTTATTTAAAGAACTTTTAAAGACTATTCAGATCAATTAAAAAACAAGAATGTCTTACTAATAATAACTTTGAGCTTCATAAATTATCTTGAATGTATGAAAATTATTTGTTTATTAATTTTACAGTTATGAAAAATATTAATGTGTAAAACAATTTTTTTTTATGGTATTATGATTTTAGTTTTAACTAATATATTATTATTATTTTGGTTTTGAATAATATTTTGTTATTATGGGATAAAACATGCACATACATAATGGTATTTTTATATGTGTATAATTGCGACTGAATGTGAAATAATGAGTAGTATTAGAATATTAGATTATTTTGTTTCAAGATAAGGGAGGGGGAGATAATGATTTAAAACTCTTTTCTAAAACGTGCTCTTTCAATTCTACTAACATTTTTTTTTACATTCTATTTACATGTTAGATTTTTAAAGTATGTGTGCTAATGAGCAGATAATTTTTTTTTTTTTTCTTGAAATATTTTTTTCATGGAGTGAAAATCATGGTCAATGTGACGTCCAACTTAATACAAAATACATTTGAAGGGAAAGGGGGAAGAACTTAAAATTAATCTGAGGATTGTTGTATAATCAATTATTATTATTATTATTATGTCAATTTTCATATTTATCTAGAAATTTTTCTGTATATGTTAGAAAGGTAGTAATAAATATTAGTTTGTTTTATTAAACGAGGCGTATATCTTTCATTAAGTGTAGTCTTTGTTAAGTGTGATTATTCATCATCATCACTGGTTGAATATTAGTTATTTAAGATATAAGTAAGTATGCTCAAATTAAGCAATAATTATGCATTTCTTTATAAAATTTAGTTTTATGTTTAGGCTTAGTTCTAAAGCTGTAGTTGAAACCCTTGTCATTATTGTTATTATTATCATCATCATCATCATCATCAACATTTTAATTAATGAGCTGTTTAACTGTTTAAAGGCCATAAATAAATATTGATTTTATAATATTTAGTGATCTCTTAGTATTATTATAACCACATCCCATCATCTATTTCATGCAAGGATGAGTGAATTGCCATCCTAAATTAGTTATATATAATCTGAGCTAGTGAACTTATAAAAATATTGAAACACATTTGTTATGGTAAGATCTGAGAAATGATTTATGTTCAATTAACTCCACTGTGGTTTAAAGATGTTTTACTTTTACCTAACTATTATTGCTTATAGTGATATGGCTCAAAAAGCAAAATCTCTCATTTTTATTAGAAATAAAGTACCAAAAAGGGATTCAAACCCAGTACATGTGAAAGGTTATTAGATATAACTGTGTCTAGATTCAGATAATCTAGTGGCGCCCTGCTAGACCATATTCACTTAGTATTTGTTTAAACATGCACTTAACATCAAACCAAGAAATGAAAGTGGATAAAACCTACAGTCTGTATACCTGAGTTATATTTTATTGAAATTACTAGTGTACTCACTTCACGTGATTTCATATACCTGAGTTATAATTTTGTTATTAATAATTTGCTCATAATTTGCTTATAATTCTTGATATTTGGACTCCTTTACTTATGATCATTCTATGGACTACTCAGGTATGGTAATATCTTTTTTTTTGATTCTTTAATTATGTTACAATGGACACCCAACTGGGGCCTGATATTTTACCATATACCTGAAAAAGAGAGTCTATAGAATGATGGGAGATGTGTGGTTAAAAATAGAGAAATTTTTTTTTAGTAAAATTTTTTTTTTCAGTAAAAATTTTTTTTTAGTAAAATTTTTTTTTTCAGTAAAAATTTTTTTTTAGTAAAATTTTTTTTTTCAGTAAAAATTTTTTTTTTGTCTTACAAAATTTTCTTGGCCATACAGTCTTATTTTACATTTGTATATGATGATGTTTAATATGAAGTAATTTTTCATTGATGATGATAAAATGGGTACAGCCATAAAACAGCTTGTTTTTTTTTATCAATTTTAAAAATAGAGATGAATATCACAACTTAAGACAAAAGTGAAATAAATAATATAATTTTTTTTTGTGGAACATTAAAATGATTTATTGCCAGATAGGATAGGCATAGTAATAGTGATGGATTATGGAATAGTAGTCTCATGTGTGTTTGGGGAGTTCATTTTGTAAAAAGTCTATGATTTTAGAGGTTTGATTGGATGGTTGATCGTTGGAGTTTGGTTGGTTAGATTGCAGTTTTGATGATGAGTGGAGAGTTTTGTCATTGCCTTGAGAGCTGTAAATTTCGTGTAACTTATGAATGATCAAACCCATTCACTGCTCCAACCCAATTTATATGTTATTCTTATTTTATCATGAAGCAGTTAACAGTAGTCCTGCCATGATGTCAGCCTATAAGTCTCCAAGAGAGAGAGAGCAAGGTTTCATTTTTGTAGTCTATAATAAGCAGGGCATTCCTTGATACTTGTCACATAAGACTCCAAGAGAGAGAGCAAGGCATAGTTTATCTATTTTAGCCCCTAAGACTTAATACATTTTTTATTGCAACAGAGTTTGTTTCATCCAATCAAGGGTTGTAGTAGTTAATAGTGATCAAATGGGGATGACCATCTGAGTGCTCGTGATGCATTGTGTGATTATAGTGCTGTGATTGAATTCTTTTATTTATCTCAAGATTGTAAACTGCTAGTCATTCTGTGGACTCAATATCTGTCGGATTTCTGGGAGAATGGATGAATGTATAATTTGGGCTATTACAGACAGACATGCACTATATAGATTATTGTTGTGTAGTTCATTAAATAAGGATATTAAAATTTTTTTTGTTGTATTTGTAAATGCATAATAAGGTGAAAATCAAATCAGTCAGTTGGTCAGAATAGGTGTCAGACAGGGAGAAGATGTGTGGATTTTTGATGGTCAGGGAAGTACAGATGGGATATATATAGTTTTATAACATGAGTGAACTAAATTATAGTATGGAAGAGGTTATGGAAGAGGAGAGTGTCCCAATCCCAGGGATCAGTGATCATTGTTATTCTGAAGAAGAGGATAGGGAAATTGCCTTTAAAAAAGCTCAAAAAAAGAGGAAATAGACTCTAAAGTCAGTAGCAATAATAAGGCCTCAAGTACAGAAATGGTAGACGAGGAGCCAGAAGTGGGCCAGGCTCAGATAACAAAGATGGCACCATCAGACATGGACATGATAATGCAGATGTTCAAAAGTCTAAGAGAAGATAATAAGCACAATATAGAAAGTTTAAGAGAGGATAGTAAGCAAAATATGATAAATCTAGAACAAAAGATAGAGAAAAATAATAAAAGTATAGAGAGTCTAAGAGAAGATTGTAAGCAAAATAGAGAAAGTCTAAGAGAAGATAGTAAGCAAAGGATGGAAAATCTAGAACAAAAGATAGGTCAATCTATGGAGAAAAGTATAGAAGGTTTAAGGGTAAATCTAGAGAACTCTATTGACAATAACAACCAAATGATCATAGCTTTGGAAACTAGGATAGAAGAGTCCAATATAGAGTGTAAAAATAGGTTTGTGTCATTAGAGGAGAGGATAGAAGGAGTGTGTAGGTCTATGGAAGTCACCAAACAGGAGGGCTGTCAGGGACTACAGTCATTAAAGGCTCAAGTGGAGCAGTCTATCGAAGAAAATAAGAGAGAAATTGAGTTAGTTAGGAATAGGTCCATGGTTTGGTCTCCCAATCCATATCAGAATGCATAGAAAAGAATGCCGAAATAACTTCTGCAGGAATTCATATTAGATTAGAGGAGGTGGTAGCCAAAGTGGACTCATATAAGGAAGCCACCTTGGGCTGTGTAGATCAAACCATCACTATGAAAAATAGGTTTAGTGGCTTAGAAAAGCAAATACGAGAAGTTAAGGGAAGCATGGCCAATGAGTGTGTACAAATTGACCAAAATCTTAGGAAAGAATTGGGGAAACAAATGGATAGCTTTAGGGAGGAGATAGTGAAAAGGGACAAGTCCAGTTCTTTAGAAGAGGGACCCAGAATGAATCAACATGAATTGGGTGTTATGTTGGGAAAGGTTGAGGAGAACCAGAAGGCCTATGTTGTGGAATACATGAACCCCAAGATGGATGATCTCTACCAGAAAATAGGGGAATTAAAAGATCGTATTAATGTAGGGCTGCAGGATCAGTCAAACCTAAATTCAGGGCAGAGCGATGGTAGCACCAGTCCAGATGACTGTAGGGATAGCTCAGAACAGAGTCAGTCAGAGAAAAGGATGCCTACTTTAGGTAAAAATCCACAAGTTAAAAAATTAGTAGATAGGGCTGACCATACCAGTAAAGATGAATATAGAGTAGGAGGGTCAATGACCTCAAATTTAATTAAAATTAAGGCCTTTAGTGGGGAGAGCAGGGAGAACCCCTTAGAGTATCTGTATACCTTGGAAGAACTCTTTTCTGTGTGTAGGCTGAGTGAACAGGAAAAGTTGGCCATTGCATGTAACCATCTTTATGCCTATGCTAAGGAATGGTGGCGGTCCCTATTTGATAAGCCCACTACCTTTGGGGATTTTCGTTGTGTTATCTTAGCCTGTTTTTGGAGTGAAGATAGGCAGGACCAGGTGCGCTACCAGATTACACAGGAAAAGTATGGGGGTACCAAGGGTAGCTATACACAATTTTTCAGAGGGCAGGTGGTTAAGTTGAAAAGTCTGACTGCATTTCCCCTCTCAGAGCACCAAATCCTGAGAATACTCCGACACAATCTTCCCCGAAGCATTGAACAAATGCTAATTGCTGCTGATTGCCACAGTATAGAGGAAGCATCAGAAATCCTGGATGCTCTAGAAATTTCAGAGCTAGATTCAGAGACTAGGCCCAAGAGCACCAAGGACAGGTATAATTATAATGTCTCTAGTCTGAATCTAGGTGATCAAACAAATGATCAGAATTTTAGTAGATATGGGTATAGAAACAATTATAGGGCTAGGCCTCCTAATCAATCCTGGGGAAATTTTAGGGATAATGTTGGGAAGAAAGTAATTCCTAGAGACAAGCAACCCTCTACAAGTGGAATCACCACAGTGCTAAAAAGGCCAGGGGGAAAAGCCCAAAGTAAGACTCCATCGCTAAACTAGAACGGTCCTGGTATAATAGTTCCTCAGTGCTGGGGCCATATGCTAACAGTAAGAGGGACAATGAGATGTGGTTATTAAATACCCTTGATCTGGATGTGGATTACCTAGAGCCATTTGAACTAGGTGAACCACCTATCCAATATAACTGTCCTGTTCTTAAATTATTGATGGAGGGGATTAGTATAAATGCCTTAATTGACTCTGGTAGTCAAGCCTCCATCATCTCAGAAAAAGCGTATCAAAAGATGCTTCATGTAAATAGTTGTATACCCTCCTTGCCCATTAAACAGATACAAGTGACTCTGGTTAATGGGAAGAGAACCAGGCTGTCCAACAAGCAGGTTTGGATTAATTTTAGGCTTAACCAGTCTGAGTTTGGTCATGTCTTCTTGATTATGCCTGAATTGGTTCATGATGTCATTATAGGTTCAGACTTCATGATCAGAAATAAATGTAAATTAGATTATGAGAATGGGCTATTTTTATGTCGACAAGAACAGTTGCCTTTTGAATGGGAGTTACCGAAACTCTCTGGTCAATTGCTATGTATTCGAAGCACACTAATTGATGTTGGTATTAAAACTAAAATTAATCATGTTTTTCTTGCCAATCTGACTATAGGAGAAAATTTATACCAACTGATGTGCAATTATAACAGCCTGTTTTCCACTGTTCCAGGCATCATCAGTGGATATACTCATCGAATTAAGTTAAAGGATAATGAACCTTTTCAACAGAGAATGTATCCAGTTCCTTATCAATATCAGGCCGAGGTACAAAAACAGATAGACCAAATGTTGGAATGGAAAATTATTCGGAAGTGTTCCTCTGCTTATGTCAATCCTTTGGTAATTATCAGAAAGAAAGATGGTACAGTAAGAGTATGTCTGGATGCTCGTATGCTGAACCAGATAACCATTCCTGAACGCGATATTCCTCCACCTGTACATGAGCTGCTAATTAAATTCAAACAAAAGTCAATTTTCTCATCTTTTGATCTGACAGCCAGTTATTGGCAGATACCACTACACCATGAAGACCAAAAATATACAGCTTTTCGCTTTCAAGGTCAAACTTATGTTTTTACAAGAATGCCCTTTGGTCTCATTAACAGTGGTGCTGGTTTGATCAGATGTTTGGATATGATCTTTTCAAAACAATTGAAAGAAAAGATCATCATGTATGTGGATGACATAGTTATTGCTTCCAGCAGTCTTACAGAGCATCTAGAACACTTACAGATATTCTTTGAAGAGTGTTTAGCCCATAATGTCAAGATAAACCTGGAGAAATGTACTATAGCTGCAAAAGAAATTACTTTTCTGGGACATGTAATCAGCGAACAGGGTATCAAACCCCATCCCGAAAAGATTGCTGCTATTCAGGACTTCTCAATGCCAAAAACCAAAAAGCAACTGCGGTCCTTCCTCGGTTTATGTAACTATTATCATAAGTTTTATAGGGACTTTGCCGAGGATACCCAGTATTTGTCTGTGTTATTAAAGAAATCAGAAAGGTGGAGGTGGACCACTGAGCATACCAGAGAGTTCAATACCATAAAACAAACCTTTTTGAACCACATTATTTTGTCTTACCCTGATTTTGGTAAAAAGTTTTTTGTACAGACAGACAGTAGCCACTATGGTCTGGGAGTAGTTTTATATCAGCTTGATGAAGATCAAAGACCTCAGGTCTTATACTTTTTAAGTAGACATTTGAGAGGGGCAGAGCTGAACTACTCCATAACAGAGAAAGAAGCCCTAGCAGTGGTATGGGCCTTTCAAAAGCTATGCCAGTTTTTGCTTGGCTCTGAGGTCATTGTTTTGTCAGACCATAGGAGCTTAGAATTTCTAAGTAAAAGCTATTTAAATAATGAAAGATTAATTAGGTGGAGTCTATACCTACAACAGTTTAATTACAGCATCGTCTATGTTGAGGGTATTAAGAATATCCCTGCGGATGTTCTTAGTCGTCACCCTGTCTGTCTTGTGCCCCAACATCCTGGTACAGAGAATATCTTGATTAATAATATTAATGTTGAATTAGAGAGAGATATCTTAAAAGATTACCATAATTTGGCTGGGATTCAAAAACAAGACCTAAAATTGGGCAGAATCATCACCATCCTGAATCATCCCCTAAACCGCCACAGCTCCAAGAAATCACTCAAGAAAGTTTTTACCCAGTATAAATTCAACCAAGATCTTCTCATGTATAAGGTTAAGGTTAATCATGGTAACCCTTGGAGGATCGTGATTCCTAAAATCCTCATTAATAAATTAGTAAAATATGCTCATTGCAAATATGGCCATTATGGCACTCCAAAGATTTATTATGTGTTAAAGAATTATTTCTATTGGAATCAGATATATAGAAGTGTCAGCAATATCATTAAACAATGTACAGTTTGTGCCAAGACTAAGTATCATGCTAGGTCATTCGTTGGTATTTTACAACCCATAATCCCGGATCGGCCTAACCAATTGTTGGCACTTGATTTTTATGGACCACTCCCTGCCTATAACCGACAAAAGTTCATTTTAGTGGTATATGATGTATTTTCTAAATATGTCTCTGCATTTGCCGTGCCACGAACTGATGCTAAGGGTGTTATCAGGTGCCTCACCAAACACCAGTTGCAAGCCGTGGATAAACCTGATGTGATTTTGACAGATCATGCCACTGCCTTTGTATCGAAGACCTGGAAGAAATGGGTTCAAACTCAGAACATCAAACATGTTATGAGCTCTATACGAAATCCGCAGTCTAACCCCTGCGAGCGCATTATGTGCGAGCTTAGCAGACTTTATAGAGTCTACATTCCAGATGATCATAGACAGTGGGTGAATAAACTTCCTGAATTGGTAAATCTCATTAATATCACTTGTAATGAATCAACAGGATTCCCCCCTGTTAGGTTGCATTACGGAAAACAGGAACCCTTGCTTATTAAAATCCCTTTGCCTATTACCCTTGAGGAAATAAATAATGATGATGACCTTAATAAGGCTCGAGTCCAACTTAAACTCATGGGTCAAAAAAGGGTAAAGCAATCCAGAACCAAACCACATCCATTTAAGATCAATGATCTTGTGCTGGTACGCACCCCTCATGTTAGCAACCCCCAAAGAAACAAATTTAAAAAGTTTCTGCATTTGTATGAAGGACCATTCCAAATCACTAAAAAGA
Source organism: Epiperipatus broadwayi (assembly GCA_028023455.1). Classification (NCBI taxonomy): domain Eukaryota; kingdom Metazoa; phylum Onychophora; class Udeonychophora; order Euonychophora; family Peripatidae; genus Epiperipatus; species Epiperipatus broadwayi. Next base: position 797,602 of record JAQFVV010006506.1, read on the forward strand.
TAGGAGAGAATGCCTTTATGCTTGCTGCTCTTGATGGGAATAAGGGGACCTATAATGCTAGGAGTTTGATCCCTTATACTTCAGCAGAATAGCCTGGCAAAGATCTCCAAATAAATTACTTTTAGGTTTTCTAATGAAAAATATATTTAGCAGTAGTTAATTTTTTTTTATATATATTATAAGTGTTTATTATTATTAGTGTATTTATTAGTTAGGATTTTTTTTTTAAATATAGTTAAAACAAAAGTGCTGATGATTTTATCCGAAGGGGGAGAAAGTTGTGCCATTACAATTTAGTCACTAGATAAATTTATAGTAATGTGCATGTAGAAAAGGTAAACCAAAAATCATCATCACAATTTTTATATAATCATAAATGAAGCTGTAGGGCATCCAAGTTCAAACCCTACAAGGTCCAGTTCTAAAAACTTTAGACAGAAAGAGAGTGGGTCAACAATTATATGCTTTATTTGTTTGTGTGTTGATAGAAAGGTAATACACACATTTAAACTATTTAATATTTAAATTTTCTGTTAAAAAGCAAAGTTATAATGCATACATATAGGCAGTGTATGTGTAAGCTATTTAATTGTTTTATATTTCAAATATTCAACATTTTAACTTTCTTTAAAACTAACTTATGCTTGATCAATTTTAATGTCTTATTCTATACTTCTATTTTGCTTTTCTTTAATTATAAGTGGGATTTAAAAGTTACAGATTTAATTAAATAATTGGGTTATAATTACTAAGCTAGCAATTATATTATTTAATGTTAGTTTATGAATGATTTGAAAGAATGAAGGATGTGTGTACATTACATACAGAAATTTACATTTACTAAATATTGAAAGAAAAGGAAGTATTAAATCTGTCAAATTATTTTTTTTTGTACAATTTTTTGTTAAAAGAGGAAATCTGTTTAATCAGATATCGATCTTTGTAGCAATTTTTTTTTTGTAAATAATTGTTTTTCACTTTGGAAGCTTATAATGGGTCAGAACTCTAATTTTGAAATTGTCTTATCTCAAGATCTAAAGAAGGAAGCTCAAAGATTTGAAGTGTTACCTGGATGTTAAAAAAAAAAAAAAAGAAAAGAAAGGAAATAAGGATTGAGTCTATTTTTTTTTAAACAAAAGTGTCTGGAAAAAGGATTAAACTTTTCAGTTGAAAAATAATTTAGTTGAAAATAAATTAGAGATCTAATTAAAACAAATTTGTCCAAAAATAGCAAGTGATGCTATCTCTGATTGGTTAAGTTAGCTAAAAATTGGATATAAAAAGCTGTCTTGAATTATTATTAGGATTATTGTTTATGATTCAGATTATTAAACTATCCAATTGAATGCTGAAAATATAAGAAATGGCTGGCTAGAAAAATTATATGTATGTCCCATCGGTTCTGGACCATCTGGGGAAGCTGCACATCACATAGGAAAGAAAAGATGTGTCTAAAATAATATTCTACACCTTTCAACTGACCAGAGAAATAAGATGTTTTTAATAGAAGGAAGAAAGCATTCACCTGCATTCAAAGAAGATGAATTAATCTACTGATAAATATTAATCATCAAGTCCAATTAATTGTTACAACAACTGATTTTAAACTCAAGAAAATTTATAAATGTGAAAACAACTGCTGTATTTCATCCACATGCTTGACAGGAAGAGAAGAAAAATTAATATAATGATTTCCAAATTGTCCACTAAAGCAAATAACCTCAATAGAGTCATCATCATCAAATAGTTATACACCTCAAGAAAGAGATTGTTCCCACATAAAACGGAAATAGTAGCTGCAGAAATATAGACATTATACAAGACAAGTTTGAACCCTTGGAAATTTGCCACAAACAAAAGATCGGTAATATGACTTTTTATATCTATTTTCTTTATGATATCAGTCTTAATAAACATTTTAGCAATAAAGTGGTATATTTTATTTAAAGAACTTTTAAAGACTATTCAGATCGATTAAAAACAAGAATGTCTTACTAATAATAACTTTGAGCTTCATAAATGATCTTGAATGTATGAAAATTATTTGTTTATTAATTTTACAGTTATGAAAAATATTAATGTGTAAAACAATTTTTTTTTATGGTATTATGATTTTAGTTTTAACTAATATATTATTATTATTTTGGTTTTAAATAATATTTTGTTATTATGGGATAAAACACGCACATACATAATGATATTTTTATATGTGTATAATTGCGAGTGAATGTGAAATAATGAGTAGTATTAGAATATTAGATTATTTTGTTTCAAGTTAAGTATAGCATTTCAGAGGTAGAAGGGAGGGGGAGATAATGATTTAAAACTCTTTTCTAAAACTTGCTCTTTCAATTCTACTAACATTTTTTTTACATTCTATTTACATGTTGGATTTTTAAAGTATGTGTGCTAATGAGCAGATAATATTTTTTTTTCTTGAAATACTTTTCTCATGGAGTGAAAATCATGGTCAATGTGACGTCCAACTTAATACAAAATACATTTGAAGGGAAAGGGGGAAGAACTTAAAATTAATCTGAGGATTGTTATATAACCAATTATTATTATTATTATTCATGTCAATTTTCATATTTATCTAGAAATTTTTATGTATATGTTAGAAATGTAGTAATAAATATTAGTTTGTTTTATTAAACGAGGCGTATATATTTCATTAAGTGTAGTCTTGGTTAAGTGTGATTATTCATCATCATCAATGGTTGAATATTAGTTATTTAAGATATAAGTAAGTATGCTAAAATTAAGCAATAATTATGAATTTCTTTATAAAATTTAGTTTTATGTTTAGGCTTAGTCCTAGAGCTGTAGTTGAAACCCTTGTCATTATTGTTATTATTATCATCATCATCATCGTCATCAACGTTTTAATTAATGAGCTGTTTAACTGTTTAAAGGCCATAAATAAATATTGATTTTATAATATTTAGTGATTTCTTAGTATTATTATAACCACATCCCGTCATCTATTTCATGCAAGGATGAGTGAATTGCCATCCTAAATTAGTTATATATAATCTGAGCTAGTAAACTTATAAAAATATTGAAACACATTTGTTATGTTAAGATCTGAGAAATGATTTATGTCTAGTATACTCCACTTTGGTTTATAGATGTTTTACTTTTACCTAAATATTAGTGCATATAGTGATATGGCTCAAAAAGCAAAATCTCCCATTTTATTAGAAATAAAGTACCAAGAAGGGATTCAAACCCGGTACATGTGAAAGGTTATCAGATATAACCGTGTCTAGATTCAGATAATCTAGTGGCGCCCTGCTAGACCATATTCACTTAGTATTTGTTTAAACATGCACTTAACATCAAACCAAGAAATGAAAGTGGATAAGATCTACTGCCTGTATACCTGAGTTATATTTTATTGAATTACGAGTGTACTCACTTCACGTGATTTCCATATACCTGAGTTATAATACTTGTTATTAATAATTTGCTTATAATTCTTGATATTTGGACTCCTTTACTCATTTAATTTGTTACAATATATATATATTGTCTTTTTTTTAAATTACTTTTTTAAAAATTATCTTATTTTGAAATCAAAAAAATGTTAATTGCTTTGGCAAAAATCTGACCAAAAGCAAAATTTTTGTAAATCAAAGCTATAATTAAATTATCTTTTTTTCTTTATATATATAATAATAAAAAAATTCAGTTGATTTTGTAATCAAGTAGTCTGGGGATTCATATTTCTCAGAGGGCTATCTGGATTGGTTCTTATGAGTGGTTTTGATAAGTTTTAGTCACTGCTGTGGGATTCATTTCTTTCTTTAGCAGTCATTCTGGGCAAGTCATTCATTACTTTGGCTCCAGAATTATCCAATAATCCACTTATTTAGAGATTAATTTATGGACTAGACTATTAGTGATATTCTTAGAAATAAATCCATTATACAGTTCTTTTACGAACTCTTGTCTTTTTGTGGATTCGACTAACCATTCAAGACAGCCTATGAAAATTTAATAATAAACCTAATTATTATAATATATATAAAAAAGAAGATATGAAGCAATCTACTAGAGATTCTAGTAAAAGGACCATGGGGTAGACAACCAGCCAGTGCACTGCTCTTTCTCTGTCCCAAACACCAAGATGTCATCATGCCAGTTCCAATCAGCCATAAGTGATGAAAAAACCACATTTGCTTTGCCTGAATGAGATGACATCCTCATCACACAGCCAGTTGACTTGAAACCATTCAGAGCTGAGCCCAGTGGGGAGAAAATGAAGATGCTTACATAAGTTTCTTTTAAAAATATTTTATTATTGAATTAATTTATTCTAATCTTTCTGATAATTATATATATATATTATATATATATATATATCATAATTATCAGATGATATATTATATATATATATTATTAGTATTATTAATCATTTAAAAAAGAGAAAATTGTCTCTCATATATATATATTGGATTTACAGTTATTACGGGCATAAATGATAAAGCTTTTACTTAAATATTTTGAGTCATTTTTCTATTTCAAATTCTAATATTTTCAACAAAGGTTGCAATTAGATTCTTTTTTGTTGCCATTTGTTTGTCTTCTTGTTGTTATTTCTGAAACTGTCATACATAAATATAATGCATATATATGCACACATATACTTTAAATATTCGGTAAATATGATACCTCATGTTGAGTATCTATAATGTATTTATCCGGATATCCTTTTAAGTTATTTTTTGTCACTGCTGTATCTTATGATGAGTACAAATCGGGGTTTATTTATCGTAAATTTCCCATGAGCATGTCCATGAATAACTTTATATTTAGAATAGTAGTGAGTGTGTAATGGTGCCACACATATATACATGTATAAGAATTTATCGTAAAAGGCGAATAGATATTATACCTCATGTTGAGTACTATATAGTATCTGAGTTAATGCAATTTTATTGACATGTTGAAAAATATGATATTAGTGAAATATTTCATAGTGCAAATATCGATAGGCATAGTTTTTATTATTATATTTGCTATCAATAAAAAAGGTTTTAAAGTCCTCACTGAAAGTGTATGCCTGTATGACCGAAAATCTGTTATCTGAAAAATATATATTTCAAATCACACAAAGAACAACTTATTGCTACAGGCTAAAAAAAGCTCAGACCACTTCCATTCTTTATAAAATATTGTAAATAGCTTTAGGGATTTATTATTATTTTTATTTAAAATTGTATTTTATCTATTTCAACACCTCGAAGATGTATATGGGTTTGTGATAATTAATTATTTAGTTTTTTTTTTTTATATCATCATTAGTATGAAATGGTGGTGGGTATTTGGGATTAAATAAATATTTAATCATAATATTGAACTTGTTTCATTTTCCTATTATTATTTATTTGATAAAATGTATTCTTTTCTTATCAACCACATACCTGTAATAATCATTTAACTTGCCCATTGAAGAACCTAGATGTAGGGTACTGAGCTAACCACATGGAATATCGCTGTACTGGTGTGTCAAATCTTATTCTTATGCTCCGCTGAACATATGGAATTCCACATCCTTCTAGGAAGGGGGAATTCATTTTTTTTAATTCTTTTCTAGAAGTGGCACACAACAGTCTATTTTGTAAATAGATTTTTCAAAGGTGTGTACTTACCATGGTTCTAAATATTCGGGCATTCAAATAAGATATCAACTAAAGGGTGTTTTTAATTGGAAGAGTCCTATCAGTTCACTCTTTCTATCAGGTTAGCTGGAAGTACCAATATATATGAGTAGAGACAATCATCAAATTGGTATCCATTTCTTTTCCTGTTAAAACTTATTCACTTCAAGCTCAGTACAAAATTAGGATTAGGAAATCCATAGGTGAGTAAGGTCCTATACAATATATATATATATATATATATATTGTAATTGTATGCCCCCTCTCAACAAGATAAGTTAAGGCAGTCACATCTCACTATAGTCAGATTTAAGGTCTTCATATAGGATGCCACGAATGATGTGATTTAATTTTGATATAACACTATATTTGTTCCCAATAACTAATTTATTATTTTAAAAAATTATTATACCTAAACCACATCAAATCACTTTTCACCTTAATTAACTTTACCGTTATGCTCAGATTTCGAACTCAGGGAAGTTTAACACTTTACTCTCTTCAGGGGTTCCTATCAATATTTTAAAGTAATATTAACAAGGAATCTCACTAACTCTTTAATTCAAATAAAACAAAATTGAAGACTTCATTTAATATAAAAAACATAATTATTTATTTAACAATTAAATAATTTAAATTTTACAATATATATAAAAAATATTTATATATCTACCTCCTTATATTAAAAATATAAACATTCTCTTTGCTTACGGTAGATATATTTTCTAAACCTATAACACTACATGATTTTACAATGTATATAAAATATAAGTATCCTAATATTTAGACATTTATATTAACACTATTTTACAATTTTTAGATAATACAAAGAATAATCCAATCATTTGTATATAATACCTTCATTCGTTAAAATGGTTGTCAGTAAGTTATATTTATTAATATAAAAATATATACTTCACAACAATGTTAATCATTTATTCATTTATCATACATTACTGTTATTAGAATTATTTAGTTTAGTATAAACAATGTAGTGTCATGTCATGAGAAAATAAATATGTGGATTTAAAAATAATTTAATCTCTTACCTCTAAGTTCACATTATCCCATTTCCCAAATTAACATTTATTTAACCGATATTTAAATCTTTATTAATCATAAATAAAAACAAAAATATTCTAAATTATTAATTCTCTCTTATTATTCATTTTTGTAATAGAATCGATGATAAAGAAAATGAAATTAACTTTCCTCAATTATAATTTTCAAAAATCTTAAATGGTATTTATAAAAGTTAATGTTCCTCATGAATGAAAATCCTTCGAAGATGCAGTTTTTTGATTCCTTTGTTGTTAAACATTAAAGAGAATAATATTAGGATATCCTAAGTTGACATTTAGTTTCCTCTTTATATTCAACTTCTTAATACAAAGTTCCTTTATTAACATTTATAATTCCATTTTGAAGATCTAATTTCTTTATAATTTTAAGGCATTCATAATTCCATTTTGAAGATCTAATTTCTTTATAATTTTAAGGCATTCAGCAAATGATGTTATTCCCACATATATATTTGATTAGGCAAGTGCATTTTATCTATCCCATGATAAATTTGTGTTCTAGCCACTTGGCATTTTCTTTATAATGTAAAGTACATTAAATTTGAATGAAGTTTTTATAAACATGTTCTTTTTTTTAAGACGCTGTTTAGATTTTAAAACGTAATTCAAACAATTTTTTATAGAACACAAAATATATATTTAGATTACTTTCTTTGAACAAATATAAGAAATTTCTTCTAATGAGTATTCAATTGTTCAAAATATAAACTTCAACTTACACTATTCTTTGAAATCAAACATAGTAGAAGTTTTTATGAGAATATAGCTGATAAAAATAGAATCCTTATTCTTCTAACAACAAGAATAGAATTAATATATCATATCTCGCTCCATCAGCTCGCTGAAGCATACACATTCTACATTGTTGCAATAACAATTAGATATTAAAACACTAAGTTAATTTCATTTCCTTTAATTCGATAAACTGTGAACCCAGAGGTCATTTATCACCTTGTCAACAGTCTTTTGTCAACAACGTCTTTTTTTCATTTTAAAGAATGAAAAATAGTAACTTAACAAGTTATATATTTATTTTCATAAGTATAATAATAATGCAAATATAACATATACATATTGATTACATGTATGTATGAGTATATATATACTCCTACATTTCCCCTCGACTAAGAAAATTAAAATAAACTAACATTTTATTTTAATTCTTCATCTTTGTTATCATTTATGCATCATTACAATTCATAAATTTTGTTTTATTTTCCCCTCGACTGAAAATCTTAAATTCTTCTTCAATTATTAGAGAAAAAATATTATTAATTATTATATTTAATAATAATTAAATTGTTTTATGGGCAATTGGGTTTCTTTTTTTTAATGTCTTAAATATGGTATATCTAATATAGTCTGTTTTAATCAAATCATAGATTAAATATACTGACTATTTTATTTCAAAATTATTATCTATTAAAGTTAAATAATGTAATACTTTAGTATGCAAAAATCATTATCTAGATTACTTTTTTTTTTATTCACTTCTTTCAATGAATTTCTATATAATGTATCCTTATTAATATACTAAGTATTTGAAATGGTATATCAAAATAATTATATGGTAGAAAACCTGATTATTCTATAACTAAGTTTTAATTAGTTAGTTCATAAGTGTTTTATGTATAAATCAATTTAAAATGCCAATCCTGCTCCTTATTGAGACTTACTAGATTATCACTGATATCTAATAAATGAACATACATAAACTTATTTAAAGGTGCCAATCCTGCTCCTTAGTTTTTGAGACTTACTAGATTATCTTTAGCATCCAATAAATATATTAGTTGGAATTCATTTGTGAACTTGCCAACCTATAAGTAACCAGTCTTCCATTTCCACATTAATGATATGATCCATCTTAGTTAGACACAATTATATATAGTATTTCCTTCTCTTTCATATCTTAATTCTTTACATTTTCTCCCTATAATCCTAATAATTATTACATAATTTAGGTATTACAAAACTCATGCTAATTGTTTATTTAAGACAATTATTATATTTTTCCTCTATAGGGCTTTAATATATGAATAAATTATAATTTATTAACATTATCACCATCAATCAAATTTGATTCAACAATTTTTGATTTTACAAGTGTTTCTGATCTGTTTGAAATCATACAACCAATTTCAAATAAATCATACTCTGGAGATAATGTCATCTTTAAAACTTCATCACCTACATTAACTATTTTATTTTTAAAATCAATCAAACATTTGTTCAGATGTAAAAAATCTACTCCCAATATCATTTCATGAATAAGTCCAGTTAATATCAAAAATACATGATAAATACATGTTTGATTAATAGTTAGTTTGATCCAGATTTGCTTTTGAATTAATTTTGCCCTTTTATTATTAGCTAGGGTAATCTGTACTGATTTTAGAGGTAAGGTTTTAATATGTGGATTTTTATCCATCAACCTTTTATAAAACTCTTCAGATATTACAGATATTTGGCTACCACTATCTAATAAGGCTCTAATTTGCAAATCTTCAAACATAATATTAATTAATGGACAATTTTGAACAGCATACTTGGGTTCATCATCTTCCTCTGAACATATTATGTTGGTGATTTGTTTAACTACAATTTTATTTTTGTTCCTCGTTTTAAATATGGGTCTTTGAGGAGAGGAACTATTTCCGAAGACCCTCTTTAATTTAATTTTGCTGTTGTTTTGGGTATATTTTTATTATACCCTATTTTACCTTTATTCAATCCACTAGTAGATGCTATACTCTTAATTTCTGAAATTTGATGTGTATCAGAACTTAATTTAACATCTGCATTATTATCACTCTTCGTTGTTTTACTTTGTGAATGATTAAAAGTCTTATGCTTTCTTTTTTTATAATTAATAGCATTTACTTGAATATTTTCTTTCTTTCTTTCAAAATAATTTTGATTAACATTTTGGTTATTTGAGTCAATATTATTTAAAATATCTATAATTTGTTCGATATTTTGTGCATTAGAAAATAATAAAGACTGCTCAATTTTCATAGGTAAGTTATGTTTTACAATACGAATAATTTGATTTTGGCTAAAATGATAAGTATCAAGGGTTTTCAGTTTTGATACCTGTCTTCTAAAAAATTTAGTAAGAGTTTCACCTGGCATATTTTTATACTTTTCCTGAAGTATTTGATACAACAGTGATTCTTGACGATCACTATTCCAAAAATTCTTTATCAATAATGTTTGATATTCTTCAAAAGTTTTAGGTATTTGGAATAATGATTCCCACCATGATAAAGCATCACCTTGTAAATGACTGTATGCTACTATCAATTTTTCACCTTCTGTCAAATTAGTATTTACTGAAAAATATAAATTTAAACTCTTTAGATGCTCTATTGGAGCTTCATTTGTAAACCCTTGAAAATGTTTTAATTTTACAAATTGATTTACAACATTAGATTGTAATATGTGATTTGTATTGCTAACATTTTCTTTTTGCAGATTTATAGATGATTGTTGATTGTGATGGTGAGCAAAGTCTCCTATAAAATAACTAATATTATCCTCATTATTTTGTTCCCTTTGCATGTTTTCCATCTCAATCACTATTTCATCTTGATGTTCCTTTTTATTTGGATCTTCCCTTATCCTATTAATAGCTTCTAATATTTGATTAAATTTATCTGAAGTAGTGTCTTCTTTGATATTAGATAATTTAATCCTTTTACAAGCTTGGGTATAATTTTCCATCATTATTTTTCTTTCTTTCTCAAACTCATCCTTCAAAACTTTTATGGTTTGATCTACGGTAATATTTTTATTTTCCAATTGATTAAATATCTCCGATTGATTCTCTAATAATATTTCAATATTATCTTTATTTAACTTTACGTCTGAATCAATCAAATTTTGCTTCACATTTAAACACTGAAAATCTTTTTCCATAGACTGAATTTTCTTGTCTTGGTTATTAATTTCTATGTGGACATCTTTTATTTTCTCATCTAAAACCTTTTCAGTCTCTTCTTGGATTTTATACATATCAATTTGGAGATGATTGTATACAGTTTTTATTTCTAAAAATTTGTTTTCTACTTTATTTTCTAGCTTTGTTTCAAATTCAAAAAATCTTTTTTGACACTTAAGATCTGTTTCTTCAATAACCTTTTGAATTTTTTGAATTTCATTATTCATATTTGTTTGTATTTGTGATACCTCATCCTTCAAATCTATTTTTATATTATCTAATTTTATTGATAATTCATTTGTAATATCTACTTTCATACTTTCCATCTTGGTATCCATATTTGTAGACAAATCTACTTTCACACTTTCCATCTTGGTATCGATATTTGTAGACAAATCTACTTTCACACTTTCCATCTTGGTATCGATATTTGTAGACAAATCTACTTTCAGATTTTCCATCTGAGTATGCATATTTTCCATTTTGGTATCTATGTTTGTATTTAAATTCTCCATCATTTGTTGCATCATTAACATCATTTGACTTAATGATGGATTATCACTGGTTTTACTTTCTATAGATTTGTCAATAATATCCATAGTTTCTGGAACATGAGTATCTAATATAGAATTACTCTCAGACACACCTATATTTATTTGTTCATTAGTACTATTCATAGTATCATCAGCTATATTTGAACTAAGTATCTCAGTTTGCATTTCTATATTATTATCAGTATTAGAAGAAAATATTTTATACTTACTTCTCATAATCATAAAACTAACTTTATCTTAACTATAACTTTATTTATACGATAATATATTATTTTTCCTAGGATATTAATGCGATGCCTTTCTCTTTTCAAAATATATATGTGTTCTTACTCTAATGCCTAATTTTAAAATTATATTTTTAAGCGAGTGATCTATTCATTTAAATTTTAACTATTTAATTTTCAAAGTCTCCATTATTTTATTACCTACTATTTTACAATACATTTAATATGAGATTATTATTAATAATATTTATCCCTCAATGTTTTGTATCGCTATACAAACAATATAAAATCTATGATTCAATATAATAATGATATGGAATCTATGATTCAAGGCCCTAGTTGTGTGCGCCATATGTAACGGTATGCCCCCTCTCAACAAGATAAGTTAAGGCAGTCGCATCTCACTATAGTCAGATTTAAGGTCTTCATATAGGATGCCATGAATGATGTGATTTAATTTTGATATAAAACTATATTTGTTCCCAATAACTAATTTATTATTTAAAAAAATTATTATATCTAAACCACATCAAATCAATTTTCACCTTAATTAACTTTACCGTTATGCTCAGATTTCGAACTCAGGGAAGTTTAACACTTTACTCTCTTCAGGGGTTCCTATCAATATTTTAAAGTAATATTAACAACGAATCTCACTAACTCTTTAATTCAAATAAAACAAAATTGAAGACTTCATTTAATATAAAAAACATAATTATTTATTTAACAATTAAATAATTTAAATTTTACAATATATATAAAAAAATATTTATATATCTACCTCCTTATATTAAAAATATAAACATTCTCTTTGCTTACGGTAGATATATTTTCTAAACCTATAACACTACGTGATTTTACAATGTATATAAAATATAAGTATCCAAATATTTAGACATTTATATTAACACTATTTTACAATAATTTAGCGTAATACAAATAATAATCCAATCATTTGTATATAATACCTTCATTCGTTAAAATGATTGTCAGTAAGTTATATTTATTAATATAAAAATATATACTTCACAACAATGTTAATCATTTATTCGTTTATCATACATTACTGTTATTAGACTATTTGGTTTACTATAAACAATGTAGTGTCATGTCATAAAAAACAATAATATGTGGATTTAAAAATAATTTAATCTCTTACCTCTAAGTTCACATTATCCCTTTCCCGTATTAACATTTATTAACTGATATTTAAATCTTTATTAATCATAAATAAAAACAAAAATATTCTAAATTATTAATTCTCTACGATGATAAAGAAAATGAAATTAACTTTTCCTAATTATAATTTTCAAAAATCTTAAATGGTATTTACAAAAGTTAATGTTCCTTGCACAAATGAAAATCCTTCGAAGACACAGTTTTTTGATTCCTTTGTTGTTAAACATTAAAGAGAATAATATTAGGATATCCTAAGTTGACATTTAGTTTCCTCTTTATATTCATCTACTTAATACACAGTTCCTTTATTAACAATTATAACTCCATTTTGAAGATCTAATTTTTATAATTTTAAGGCATTCATAATTCCATTTTGAAGATCTAATTTCTTTATAATTTTAAGGCATTCAGCAAATGATGTTATTCACACATATATATTTGATTAGGCAAGTGCATTTTATCTATCCCATGATAAATTGGTGTTCTACCCACTTTGCATTTTTTTATAATGTAAAGTACATTAAATTTGAATGAAGTTTTTATAAACATGTTCTTTTTTTAAAATGCCATTTAGATTTTAAAACATGTAATTCAAACAATTTTTTATAGAACACAAAATATATATTTAGATTACTTTCTTTGAACAAATATAAGAAATTTCTTCTAATGAGTATTCAATTGTTCAAAATATAAACTTCAACTTACACTGTTCTTTGAAATCAAACATAGTAGAAGTTTTTATGAGAATATAGCTGATAAAAAATAGAATCCTTATTCTTCTAATAAAAAGAATAGAATTAATATATTATATTTCTTGCTCCATCAGCTTGCTGAAGCATACACATTCTACATTGTTGCAATAACAATTAGATATTAAAACACTAAGTTAATTTCATTTCCTTTAATTCGATAAACTGTGAACCCAGAGGTCATTTATCACCTTGTCAACAGTCTTTTGTCAACAACGTTTTTTTCATTTTAAAGAATGAAAAATAGTAACTTAACAAGTTATATATTTATTTTCATAAGTATAATAATAATGCAAATATAACGTATACATATTGATTACATGTATGTATGAGTATATATATACTCCTACAATATATATATATATATATATATATATATATATATATATACATATAAATACATATATAAAATTAAAATTACCCAATTCCAAAATTCAACTAGACCAGCATAAAAATAATATTAAAACACAACCAAAGGTTTAACTGCTACAAGCAGAGTTTTCAAGGGTAAAGAACTACAAAAACTATACAATACATATAATATTAACCATTGCCCACAAATCCATTCACTTCCCATCCACCCTTAATATTAAAAGAACTCATAAATAAGTTAATTGCTTCAGAATAATAAATTTTCAATAATAAAGATTCTTTAATTTTTATTTTTGATTTCATTTCTCTCAAAGAAGACAATCTTAGCTTCATCAAAATTAATAATGTGGCCTGTATCTTTTTCATGGACATACAAAGCAAAACTAAGATATCTATTTTTAACTCTACTTTCATTTAAACTCAAACTACTTTGATCTATGTAGACCTTCTTACATTAAACAATGGATAAAATATACTACACCAGGAATAGTCTTTCTATCAAAAATTTCTTTTGTATTATTTAATAAATTATTCAATGTAACACACCTTTTCCAAGCAATTTTCTTATTTCCAAACAATTTACTATTTCTACATACAATTTTATAAGAAGACAATTTAAATGGCAAAGAAATAAAATCATATTTTTCTTTATCCTTTACATCTTTACAAATATTACTATTAAATAAAATACTTTTAATAAATTTATCAGAGTAACCAACCCTCAGGTAATCTTTATAAAATTGGCATTTCTGAAACAAAACTACCGTACTAGAATTATTTAATTTAATATTCCTATGACAATAATTCCTTAAGGCAGCTACTTTATGAGATACAGACTGATAGCTATCAGGTTTAATTATAGATCTTAATTCTCTACTTTTAACTAAATGACTGCATAGAAAACAATTAGTTTCTACATTTCTAATCACCAAAAGATCTCCTTTTAACATAAATTTTATAGAAGGATCAAAACAATTAAACTTATTTACAAATTCCTTCAATTTATCATTTTCAACTATAAATAAACAATCATCATCATATCTAACAAATAACTTTACATATAAACAATTCTTTTTAATAATAATTTTCTCTTCCATATAATTAATATAAACTGAACATACTAAAGGAGGAATAATATAACCTATTATCCACCCTTCCTTAATCTTATAAAAATTACCTTTATAAGTAAAATACATAGAATCTACCAATAACAAAAGCAAATCTTTTATTACCTTAATTTTGTTTTTTGATAAAGAACTTTTCTTAATCAAAACAGACATAAGAATATCAATACTGCTTAACCTATTAACAGCCTGATACACATTTTCAATATCTAAACTGCCAAATACCCAATTACTTTCCATATTAAAATTATTAATCTTATCAAAAGCCTCAAAATAAAATTTTGTAAAAGTTTATAAATTTATTTATGTATATAAAAGAAATAGATATTATTTAGACAGGAAGCAAGATTTTAATTAATTCTCATGGATAATTCAACCAATGATGTATTACCCTGAAGGCATATCAGTCTGATGTTGCAATTTTTAAGATAATGTCTCCAAGGTATCTGCAGACACATGTAATCGCTAAAATGTGTCCACAGATCATGTGAACATGGTACATTAAAAATCACAAGATTAGAGTGATATGCCTTCAGGGTAATACGTCATCGGTTGAAATATCCAGGTCACATGATAAAAGCAATTCAAAAATGATAAAAATCTGATGCAGGTCAGGCAAATACTAAAAAAAATACAAAAAAAAAACATGTACATGTATGCGTCAAAATATTATGCTCAATTATAAAATACAGTGCGTATTGCTGGAATTGCTGGGGGGAAGCTCAGATGTTTTTGATGAGCCGAAGGCTCAGCATACATGTATTTCAGACATTGTATTACTCTCATAGCTGTAATTTTTATAATTGCCGTGGAATTTACGAAAAAACAATTTCTGTATGATATAATTCAGAAATTAAAAATAAAATTAAAACGTAATTCAATGTAAGTTTGATAATTGTAGAAATATTAACAAATATTTTTTGTAAATAAATTTGAGAATTGTAGAAATATTAACAAAATTTTTTTGCAAATTTAAAATAAACAAATAAAACACTTTACCTGAATTAATGCAAATCTGGCATTAATGGCGTCCTTTGAGAAAACGTGTTATCACATGCATTTGGTAATTTTAAAAACGTACTGTATATTGCTCATTTGTTTTAAAAAAATATTGAAAATTATTTACTCATTAAATGTAATTCAATGTAAGTTTGAGAATTGTAGAAATATTAACAAAAATTTTTTATAAATTTAAAATAAACAGATAAACAAAACACTTAAAAATAAAATTAAAACGTAATTCAATGTAAGTTTAATAATTGTAAAAATATTAACAAATATTTTTTGTAAATAAGTTTGAGAATTGTAGAAATATTAACAAAAAACTTTTGTAAATTTAAAATAAACAGATAAATAAAACACTTTACCCGAATTAAGAGATCAAAAAAGTAACTGTGATGCCGTGGATAGCAAAATCACAATAGACAGAAAAATCAAAAAATTTCCCAAACCTCTCTACGAATTTTAAATCTCGTGGGTGAAAAAAAATTGACTCTCTGATGGATTAATCACACCAGTCACTTGGTTGCCATGACAATGTTGTCATGCAAAAATTGATGATGTCTACTGGAAGGGAAAACAGTAAGTGTAATACGTCATCAGTTGAATTATCCATAACTACCTTTTAATTATTCAATTTTGAATTTTTTTGTGAGGCAATTTAGACAGAATAGGTCAAATTTTTATTGTAAAAAAATATAAAAGAAAATTAAAGTGGTTGCTTGGGAAAGTTAGTAAAATTTATTGTAGTGATAAAGGGTATGAGAGTAATGTTTCTGATGATAGAGTTGTTAATCTTTCTGATATTAAGCTAAATGATAGAGAATTAGATATTCTTAGTAAAGGCCTTAATTTTGTTCCATTTCATTCAAAAATATAGTTTTTGATACGATTTTGTCCATTGAATCTAGTAATTTGAGGGCTGAACAGACAGTTGGTATTCAATCGATTTTCAATAAAAGTTTAAAAAAGAAAAAAAATTTGTGATTAATCCTGCTGAGGTTAGACATTTTAAGTTTAGGTTAATTACTAATGATGTAATCATTGCTCATGAAGACAAAGCTGATAAGTTTGTCATTATGAAAAGAGATGAATTCAAAGTGAAAATGAATAGGGAATTAAATAATGGTAAATATATGGTTTTAGATAAAGATCCAGGTAATTTGATTAAAAGAAAATTGATAGATATTATGAAGAAAATGGTTAATTTAAAATTTTTAATAGAGTTGATTATTTATAATGCTATCCAAATGATTTCATATCAGCTAAGATCTTTGTGAATATTAAAACTCATAAAGATAGTTTTCCTTTAAGATTTATTTTTGATTTTACAGGTAGTGTTGTAGAGGGTATTTTTAGATAGTTGAATAATTTTTTAAAACAATTTGTTGATTTTGGTCTTTACACAGTTTCTTCTTCTTTTGAGGCTTTTGATAAGATTAATAAATTTAAAATGGAAAGTAATTAGGTATTTGGCAGTTTAGATATTGAAAATATGTATCAGTTTGTTAATAGGTTAAGCAGTATTGATATTCTTATGTCTGTTTTGATTAAAAAAAGTTCTTTATCGAAAAATAAAATTAAGGTAATTAAAGATTTGCTTTTGTTATTGGAAGATTCTATGTATTTCACTTATAAAGGTAATTTGTATAAGATTAAGGAAGGGTGGATAATAGGTTATATTATTTCTCCTTTAGTATGTTCAGTTTATATTAATTATATGGAAGAGGAAATTATTATTAAAAAGAGTTGGTTATATGTAAAGTTATTTGTTAGATATGTTGATGATTGTTTATTTGTAGTTGAGAATGATAAATTGAAGGAACTTGTAAATGAGTTTAATTGTTTTGATCCTTCTATAAAATTGGTGTTAGAAAGACGGGGGTTAGATTTTGGTACGTTAAAATTTTTAGATCTTTTGGTGATTAGAAATGTAGAAACTAATTGTTTATTGTGCAGTCATTTAGTTAAAAGTAAAGAATTAAGATCTATAATTAAACCTGATAGCTATCATTCTGTATCTCATAAAGTAGCTGCTTTAAGGAATTATTGTCATAGGAATATTAAATTAAATAATTCTAGTGGGGTAGCTTTGTTTCAGAAATATCAATTTTATAAAGATTATTTGAGTGTTGGATACTCTGATAAATTTGTTAAAAGTATTTTATTTAATAGTAATATTTGTAAGGATGTAAAGGTTAAAGAAAAATATGATTTTATTTCTTTGCCATTTAAATTGTCTTCTAATAAAATTGTATGTAGAAATAGTAAATTGTTTGGAAATAAGAAAATTGCTTGAAAAAGGGGTGTTACATTGAATAATTTATTAAATAATACAAAAGAAATTTTTGATAGAAAGACTATTTCTGGTGTAGTATATTTTATCTTTTGTTTATTTGTAAGAAGGTTTACATAGGTCAGAGTAGTTTGAGTTTAAATGAAAGGATAAAGGTTCATAAAAGTAGAGTTAAAAATAGTTCTGCTTTGTATGTCCATGAAAAAGATACAGACCACACTATTAATTTTGATGAAGATGAGGTTGTCTTCTTTGAGAGAAATGAATTCAAAAGAAAAATTAAAGAATCTTTGTTATTGAAAATTTATTATTATGAAGCAATTAACATATTTAAGAGTCCTTTTAATATTAAGGGTGGATGGGAAGTGAATGGACTTATGGGTAATGGTATATATATATTATAATAGTAACTTAGTTATTATTATTGGTCTAACGTGTTTTATCTCTTGTGAAATTATTTATAAATATAAATTTTTATTTGACTATTTTATTATGTAACATATACGTACTATTTATATATACATTTAAGTTTTAAATAATACATACCTTAAGCTTTTGAGTAAAATGTCAGATTTGAAGTTAAGAATAAATACTTATATATATTTTTTATTTTATTATTAAATCTTAATGTCAGTGGAACAATTGATAGTTGAGTTAAGCATGAACTTATATATAACACACGAGCAGATTCGTTCGTTCTCTGGATATAAAAAAACGAAAGAAAAAGAAAATCTTTTCTCTTTAAAAATAGAATTTTTCTTTTATCAATACTACTATTTAATGATTGGAATTTAAATATTAACTTTTCCAAATTAAAATAATTTGTGGATTAAAAGTCTGCAAGGAAAATATATTTAATTTTCTACTCAATCTTAAAGGAATAGCAATATAAAAAAAAAGAACATCTGTTTAAGTTTTTTTGGAAACTACGTTGTTTTAATACTTTCGTGATTCTTCGGATATATATAAATTTAAGATAATTATATATATATATATATATATAGGATAAAACAATATGTTTGGAGTAAAACAGCTTTATATTGTAAAGGTTTCGAAACCAACCTTGCATGCTATTTTAAAATATTTTGAAATATTGAATATATAGAACGTCTAGTGATAATAGAGAAATGAAGATTAAGAACATCTACATTCGAAGAATATTTATTTTATTTCACATTAATCCGATCATTGGATGTTATTAACAGTTTATCGTTTAAGGATAAATGGAATCATCATTGTACAAACGGATTGGTGATATGCTTTGTAAGAGATCTTCATTGGGATGATGAACTATAGACTTCAATATCTACTCTCAACTCTCTTATAAATAAGTTTCCTTTATTATTTATTTATGTATATTATAACAATGCTTATATTATTTTAATATGTTTATTATTATTATTATTATCTTTATTTCAAATTTGGCATCGCATCATATATATCTTAAAAGGAAAATTATATTTATTATTAAATATAATTAATTGAAAGCTTAACATAATTCATCAAATTAGATGAGGGATATAAAAAATAGTTATTATTTGACAGATATCTTAAACAGGATTATATTGTGTTTACTACGTAATATTGTAAACGTTTAATGTATTTTTATTTATTAAAAATACATATAATATATAAGTTATACAATGGCAAATAATACTTATATATGGGTAATTGTGAAGCATATAAATAAGAACGATAAATAAATTAATAAGTTACATAAATTATTAATTTTTGAACCCAGATATTGTTTTTATATATCTGTTAATTTAAGCTATTTTCTTTAATTTTTGAAAGTTTATTATAGTATTGAGTTTTATCATAGGGTATTAAATAAAAAAATATCATTTATTAATATTCTTTTAAAATGATAAAATTCATCCGTATTTATTTATTAATATTTTATTATCTATTCTATTATATTTTTTTATTGTTTATTAAATATTGATTTGTTAACGTGATCTCTTTGTCTAATCATTATTGAATTATATTATATATATGCTAGTATTATAAATATCATATGAATAATAGTTATAATTAATGCTTATATAAAGGCATATGAAATAACTTGTTTTGAAATTATTCCTGAAAAGAACTAATTGCAAATTCTCCGTGAGTTTAAATATCGTGGCATAATAGTGACTGAAAGAGGGATGAAAGATGGATGACCTGGTCTAAATTGTATTTAAACTTATTTAAAGATTAGTGAGCTAGCATAATAAAGATATATATAATCATGGATTTAGTATTTCATCGATTCATTTCTAGCATTCTAATTGAAGACCCAAAGTCCGATTGTAGTGAAATGCATATCCTCTTTCTAAGGAATTTAATCATCTCTTTATATTTAACAAGACCAACTTAGATTTTAAATATAATCCATTCTGTTATATTTGGCGAACCTAACTGGGAAGCATTAAGTTAATGATTTCTAAACATTAAATATAATTGATTATATTACAATTAATACATCAACTGGGATGATTAAATGCCGTTCCGTTATATTTGATGCCTCAACTAAGGCTATCAAATAGGCTGTCCCATTATAATATATATATTGTATAGTTTTTGTAGTTTTTTACACTTGAGAATTCTGCTTGTAGCCGTGAAACCTTTGGTTGTGTTTTAATATTATTTTTATGCTGGTCTAGTTGAATTTTGGAATTGGGTAATTTTAATTATATATTGACTAGTTGAGCTTTATGCTTGTAATATATATATATATATATTGTAACGGACAAATGATTTTTGATTTGCATATACAGACCACAAAAGTGCCACTAGTCCAAAAATCGAAACGAGATATTTATTTTAAGGGTGTACAGGATATGCAAAACAAAATGTGCCGAAGTAAACTCAGAGAGAAACAAGATATCTTAAATATTGTTTAGACAATTGAAAAATCAAAGCACAAAGACAAACACATCAGCCAAATTAAATTTAAACAAATTTTAAACTTTTACTGAAGAGCAAAATAACTTGTAAGAAAAAGTTTACATGAAAACTAATAGGGTTATCTCAGGCATGTACCAGAAAGATGAAAATGGAATATTCTGGCAGACAGATGGATCTTCCAATAGTGAATTGAAATAGGGAGTGGCAAATTTATTTCAGGTGAGAAGTCACCTAAATGTTGGTTTTCCTATTCACAGGTATGAAAACAATACATTCTTGAAATAAATCAATGAAACCAGTGCCAGTGAGCTTTTTTAGACCCCCAAAAATGTGTCAGGACCCAAAATGTCATATGCCAGTAGAATCTACATCTTAAAACTACATTCAAAGCAAAGATGATTCATTTACCTCAATGACCCACGTCAAATATGCTTCAGAATGAAAGGAAAACAAACAACTAAAACTGCAAATCCCCAACTGAATGATTGGCAAAACTAATCTAAGAATTAAAGGTCTCAATAGGATACAAGTAAACCATTAGAAAATCAGTTACATCTGCCCCAGCATTTAAAGAAAATGAATTACCAATACCTATTATTAAAAAAATAAATTTATGATACAAATTCTGAGTACACGCTCTGATAAATTTTAAGCTATACAAGTAAATACAAAATAAATCTATCAGAGAGTGCATATGAGTATGAAAATAGGAAAGCTATAAATACTTTAGCAGCAAAAGTCTCTCTCACCTGTAATTTACAAAAGAGATAAATATTGTCTTCCTGCTGGTGACTTAATAAATTAGAAAGCAAAAACAATTATAGTTTCCACTTTCAGAGATATAAGAAATAGAGACTATGAAAATAATTTCACCAGCCAAAAAATTTGGTGGTTTGCAAAAGCACGAACACAGTATTTAAAATTGATTCAGGCTACAAAATAATTACAGGTAAGCATTCAAAATATACACGACTGCTAAAGCATTTAGTAAAAGTTAGGCATAAAATAGAAAAACTCGCACATCACTCTCCAATAAACAACAACTGAAAGTAAACTTGGAATCTTAAAACTAAGATTCTAAGACACACAACAAAATACAATAAAAGAGAATAAATATAGCTAATCAATATGAAGTTAAATATTGATTTATGAATACAGATTTATAATTAGAATGAGCAGAGATTTAATGGAAAAAAATTTACCCTGGAAAGAATAAAAGAAAATTTCATCTTATGATAAAGCACAGTTCGCATAGAGTGTGCAGGTTTATCTTTAGTCCATTTTCAGGTCCTTTGACAGTGGCAAGGTAGAGGCAGTGTTTATTTTAGAGGCTCATGCCATGACTGAAGGAGAGCAGGCAGGCATGGGCCCATCATTTGTTTAAGTCAAAACTCATAATAGTGGTAGATTTTGACATCTTGCACAGTAACAAAGTTTGTCAATAATTGTTTCAGTTTTAAGCAGGAATTAAATGTCCAAACTGCTACTCAAAATGGTATAACCCTCTGCAGATGATAATCCAAGTGTCTTCACTAACACTGAACTCTCTCCTCTCTAAAAATTGGTTGCTATCTTTTCCTCGCTACATTTCCCGTGAAAAACTTTCATTAGTCTCTAATTCTATATCTCAGGCAGGGCAAAATTAATTTCCTGCTCAATCTAATTTAAGAATTCCAACCAGGGATTATTGAAACAAAAACAACAACACAATTAAATCTTTCACTTTTTAGAATTAATTTTAAAAATTATTAAAATAAAAGCAACAGGAATATATAATTAGCAAGCTTGCCTGTTTTTTAATCAAATTGATTAAAACAGGTGGTGAAAGTAATCTATTTTAAAATCAATTTTATAAACAAAGTAGTGAAAGTAAACTATTTTAAAATCAATTTTATAAACATGAAAATGATCAAAATAAATATAAACATGTATGTGTTTTAAGTAACAATAAAATTTTTAATATTAGATAAGATTTAACAAACATTAAGTTTTTAATTTTGGCAGTAAAATTTTTGAATCTGAAGTCAAGCCGGTTCAATATATATATATATATATATATATTGTACCAAAGTACATTGATATTTAATTAATTTTATATCTTTGTACTACATATATATATATATATATATATATATATTGTACCAAAGTACATTGATATTTAATTAATTTTATAAATCTTGCCTTTTAAAAACATAAAAATTGAAGGAATAAAATGTAAAACTAAAGACCAGAGGGAGATTTATTATTAAATAAAAATAAACCATAACCTCTTTTAAAAATGATGAGATTTTTTTGTTTAAAAAAGAAGAAAAAAAGTCTTATAATAAAAGGATTTAATATTATTTTGATTAATTTATAATAAAATAATAAAGAAAATTCGTTTTATCTTATAATAAAACAATTAAATGTGTACATGTGTGTGTGAAAGTTTTAAAGAAAATAGAAGCAAAAAGCTGATAATTTCATGAGACAATAGACACTGCTGTTAATAAAGTTTTTCCATTGTTTAAAAACAGTATAAATATCTCAACATTTTGCTATTCGGAACTTTTATTTTTTTTTAAATAATTATTGAAGCAACAAATATTACACTTATTTAAACTGTTATATTTCCAAACATGATGCAGTGGTAGATCATTGCAGTGTGCAGTCAACCGGAGCCTCTCTATGCATCAAGATCTGCAATTAGTTAGGAGGGAAACCATGTTCAAATAAACTAAATAAGTAGTGGAGTGTTTGTATGCTAAACAAGCCACAAAAATTATTTAGTATCACAGGATCCAAGGAGGAGTCATTAACTGGTCGTAAATGATTTTAAAGGAATTGTATTGTGCTGTGTACCTTATATTGAACTTATAAAATCCTAGGTAATTATTGACTTTAAAATTCTTTCATTCCTGATTTTCCTTTTAAAAATAAAAGATAACTGTATTAAATAAACGTTAAACTTTATGAATTAATCTTTAAGAAAATAAAACTTTAAACTTCATTAGATAATATTTTGGAATAATAATAATAAACGATATCAGCTTCTATACTGAATAATATTTAAAGACATTGCACGCACATATGTGTGAGTTTAAAACTAATGTAACGTGTATATTAAATTTATTATGTTGATGTATTAAAATGCTAATTTTAATTTAAAAAGAAAGTGTGCATGTTTTTAATTATAAGATAATACGATTGATTTATTTTAAATAAAAGAAAATACTTAAACTATTTCTTTTTAAATATTTATGCTTATTTTTAATACGTGTAGGTAAGTTTAATAATATATTTTAATAAAGTGGGAGAGAAAAATTCTAACCATTGATAATAAATACTTGATTTTAAAAGGATAAGGAAATTATAATATTATTTTAAAATAAAGATTTGTTGGTTTAAAGATGTCAATAATTTCTGCATTTAGTATAATAGTATTTAATATTTATCTTTAAAATTGGAGTATTAGAGTGGACGTTTTTTCATTTAGCTAGAATGAATCGTTTAATTATTGTAGTATTTTTTATAATAGTAGTAGTAGCTTTGGGCAGTGTATTTAACATGAGTTGTTGTTTCCTTAGAGGTTGATTAGAAACCGATTGAGCTAGCAGGAATCTCAGGTATTAAATTGGGCTGATCAGATGGACATGTTAATTACACCATAATTAACTGGTGCCTAAAGGGTTTTTCTCCTTTAAAAAATAAAGTGTTTATTTGGTCAGTGTCTGTTTGGTAGTTGAGTGTTGGTGTTGTTGGTAATTTACTACTGATAATAGTTTACACTTTACATGAGGAATAAACACCTTTGAAGGCTGGGTAATTCAGTAAGGCAAAGTAAAGAAAAGTAGTAATTGATATTTTAGTTGTTGTTTTTCATCATGGTTTTATTTGAGGTGTGAAGGGAAGGTGGGTGGTTCAATATATATATATATATATTGAGCAGAGCACAATTTTAATATTATTATAGCACTAAAAGTAAGTCATAAGCAAAAAATAATTATATGAAGACGTGGTGATACTGACATAATGACAGAGAAATCAAAGAGAAGAATCATGCTTTTGAACAAAATACAAAGTCTAAGACCCCCTTTTTGGGGCAGTGCTTAGAAAAAAGTAGATAGGCATAGCATGTGCCTAACATACAGGAATCACCAACATCAAAGACCTTTTTATAAAGAATAAGTCCTGGGAAGTTCAACTATCTACAGGACAGGACATGAGAAGAAATCTATGGGTTTGATCTTGTTGCAACCTCCAGATTAGAAGCTTATATGTAAATTCATGAAGCGGAGCCAAATTTCAGTCCTGCAGTATAAATAAATATTATTAATGACATTGAATAAGATTTACTGCTGTAAAATAAATGACTCTTATTTGAATGGCATAATTTAGACAATAATTATGCTATGCCACTATAATATATACAATATTTTATTTACAATAGAATGACAGCCTGTTAAGCTAATTGCGCAGATGCTGTGAGAATGTTATTAATAAATGAATACCTCCGAACAACCACATGATATAGTATTTGTATAAGAGTAAAAAGGAATCCTCTTACCCTTACGACTCAAATGTTTATAAATGAGCAAATCTGAAGTAGTTGTAATGAAGGCATGACTACATAATAGTCACTTTAAATTACTATATATAATGTCTGTATGAATGACGCCAATGAAATTTTCTAGAATTTACTAAACGCCACTCTAAACGAAACTAAATCATATACATGAATAAACATTTATTTTATAATGTCTTGCGTGCGATTATAATTACAATAGAATGACAGCCTGTTAAGCTAATTGTGCAGATGCTGTGAGAATGTTATTAATAAATGAATACCTCCGAACAACCACATGATATAGTATTTGTATAAGAGTAAAAAGGAATCCTCTTACCCTTATGACTCAAATGTTTATAAATGAGCAAATCTGAAGTAGTTGTAACGAAGGCGTGACTACATAATAGTCACTTTAAATTAATAAAAAACATTTAAATTTACCCCTTCCCTTTTTTGCTATTTAATGATAATTCAATCCAACCTTTGTGAATTTTATAATAACTGTAATATTTAAGTATTTGATATTTTAAGAGTATGAACAAAAAATAAAAACTAGCATTTATAGAGAAAACAACTAATAGGCCACCCTTTCAAAATTTAAATAAAGAACATTTTAAAAGAATTTCAGTGTTAATTAGCTTAAATGATGGATTTACCCTAGGTAGAATTACTTATTCTATTTGGAGTTGAACAAATAACAATTTTTATAATAAACCAACAAAATGTTTTTTCATAAAAACAATTTGGTGAGCATATTAATTAACCATACATTCTATTTTAGGGGATGTTAATAATTTTAATTCATAAAGGTTTACTTAAAAAGAGAAAAGAATTTTTTTTTTAGAAATTTAGCTCATCATGTTGCTTGAGATTGGCATATTAATAATAACTAAAATAGACATATAAAATCTAGTATAAATACATATTAATAAATGACTGTACCAAATTAATAAAAGTTAGAGCATATGAGAGATATTAGATAAAAAATATTTGAGCAATTTATATATTAGAAAGAGATAAAGTTAAATACTATATTAGGAGAAATCTTGATAGTAGGGTTTGAGATTAGTTAGGCTAGATTTACTTTGAGGTGGTATGAACATTTTTATCTCACACAGTTTTAAGAGTCCATTTTAAAAGTCTGGCTCTTGCATAAAAAGAATCCAAGTGAGTCAATGGCAAAAAGCTTCCATTCATCATTCCATAGTTCTCATTTCAGACTTTTCCTTCATTTTTGAGAAGCAAGATATCTCAGTAGAGGAATAAAGACCCACAAGAGTCTGAAAAATGATGAGCATCTACTCTATCATTATCTTAAACTTCAAAGTTGCATGCAGTATTTATAGCAACACAGTTCTCTTAATAGTAACTAACCATTAGTATTTAAAATCAATCCATTCCACACCCTACTCAGGCACTTACGGAATTTTTCAATTTCCCATTTCTAGCTCATAATCTAATCTTTGATCATACATTTTATTTGTCCATTGTTTCTGAAGATGCAATTATGAGATAAAGTTCCAAAATATATTCAAATCTATATCCAGATTAGAAATAGATTTGACAAAAATGTTTATACAAAAGTAAAATCTACTAATCCTAGTCCCCAATTTTATTTTCAGTAAAACTTTAATTGAAAATACCTTCCCAAGATTAAAACAGTATTGTTTTCACATCTTTAATTATTTTTGGACAGTTAATGGTCACATATTCCATCTTGGATTTTACAAAAATATACAATTTAATAGAAAAAACAATTTAAAAAAATGTTTTAAAAATGATGTATAATAAAATATTTTTAAAAAAATTAATATTTTGTTAGTATGTTTGCTCCTGTAATGTGTATTATAACCCTCCCCCAACACCTATCCTAACTTTCCTAACAGCAAATTCCTGGGGTGCCAATTGTAGTGCTAATAGAAAAAACTACTAGTCTGACCTTGCTTTAATTTATTAATGAGACTTTTATATTATTGTTCTATCATAGCTGTGCTCAATTGGGAGCTACTGAGATCTATAAGGTATAAAATGTATACTACATACAGAAGAAAACATTTCAAAATACAGCAAAACTTTCCATATAGTAGTGATCATGTGATGTTTAGAAGAAAACATTGTGATTAATAGGCATAAAACATCTATTATGTTTTAAAATAAATAAATAATTTAAATTGGTAAAGTTCTACCATTTAAATTTTCAAGTTATAGTCTAATCTTATCTGCCACCATCCACATGCACTGAACCTTTACTTAGTGATAAAATTGAACTAA
Organism: Epiperipatus broadwayi; assembly: GCA_028023455.1. Classification (NCBI taxonomy): domain Eukaryota; kingdom Metazoa; phylum Onychophora; class Udeonychophora; order Euonychophora; family Peripatidae; genus Epiperipatus; species Epiperipatus broadwayi. The sequence continues at coordinate 825,499 of JAQFVV010006506.1, forward strand.
TAAAATAAAAATGTAATGCTGATTGTCTATACTGTATGGTAAGTTAGAGTAAAATACAAAATAAAAATAACATTACTTTTAATTGTACAGTAATTTAAACTAAGTATCTGAATTAATGTCTAATCTAAATAATAGGAGAATATCTCAGGGAATTAATTTATTGTATGGCTTAATTTTAAATCTATACTTTCTAACAACTACTGATTACTATCATAAAAGTAATGACATAAATTAAGCATTATCATAATAAAATCATAGGAGTTAGATAATGCAAGTAATAGTGTGCATTTTGATTTTTATTCATCTAAATCTGTTGTCATCAACCTTTTCACACCTGTGGACTGGTAAAAGTAAAAATAAGATTTTGTGGACTGGCAGAAGATTGCAGATAAATTTTCTTCAAGATTAATCTTGCTCGAGTTGTGTAGCCATACTGCTAAAAAACAATACAATAACAATCATTCTCATTAATGTGATTGCAATTCTATGTTTATTATTTTATTGTTAAATCATGCAAGAATAAAATGTTATTCACCTGAATGTTGGAGAATAACACAGCTAGTGTAATTACATGACAATGATTATGATAAATGTAATATCTGCATTTAATGTTAAGTATACAAGATGAAGAGATGAAGTTATATATATATATTGTAACAAACGGGTTCGAATACACGCATATGTAAAATATGACATAATTGATAGTGTTAATGTAGGGACCATGTATAAACAAATAAATAAAAGAATATATGTAAACGGTCATTCGAGCCCGGTTACAAGTAATGTAGATATAGCGTATGTGTGAGTATAAAAAAATATGTAGTTAATATCGGAGGGGTTGCGATCACTTATATATGTAGAGCGGTATAAAGCGCAATTAATTATTCTTAGATAGATTTTATTCACATAGTTTTTTTTGAGTTTATTAATAATTTTGGTAACACGTGTTTTCTTTTGTTGAGTCACCTTGTGAACATGTGAGAACTGAAATAGGATGAGTGAATTGCTGTAGGCAGTTTGGTAATAACTGGCGCCGGGAAGGCGGAAAACTGGTCTGTGGATATAGTTTTTTTTGTGTTGAAGAACAATGGAAGGACTGGTCAGCGGCGTAGGAATATGCAGAAAGATTTTGGAAAAGTTAAAGGTGAATACAAAAGAACTTTTTTTTGTCTTGCGTTCGAGTGGAAAAAAAAAGAAAAAGAAAAAAAGGGGAGAAGCAGCTTGAATCCTAACAAGGAGGACGCAAAGATTTTTTTCTTAAGAAGTTAATATTTTTTAGTCAGAAAATGTCGGGGTAATTGGATTGTGCGCTAGTCGTTACTCGACTCCGAGGATACTTGTCATGAATTCACCTGACCGGATCTGCGAACTGTCATAATAAATCAAGAGATTTTGTTCCATCGAGGAAATCTTGACCAAAATCGTTCGAGATTTAGACCTTTGCGAAAGAGTGCACCAACTACTCCACCTCTGAAACTTGTCGCCGGACCTAATGACCATTGGAACTGTTTGCCTTCCGTGAGATCCACCAGATTAAGTTCATGGCCAGACGTCAATACAGACTTGTTTAATCGAGTGAGTCCAGGTAAAGTGACACGTCACCAACTATTTTCTGTATATGTATCTCAATAAAGAATTCGTGTTACCTCAGTTAATTGCTATATTAAAATTTTATATTTAAAGTTAGATATATGACTATATTAATCATACCGCTCACATATATATGTATTTGCCTTATTTGATGTGTGGATGAATGAGCGTGATATATATGTGTGTATGATAATGGATGGCCTGAGTGTTTGCATAGCAATCATATATGTAGGTCCGAATGAGATTTATTGGGAGGGTATATGATCAAGTAGAATAAATCTCATCAGATCCGGGTTAGATTAAGGATTTCGCGCTTTAAGCTATCGCAAAATAACTATATGCGTAAGACAGTGTGGGTTAATTTATAGCCTTGTTCTCTAGATAGACAGATGTCCCCAACCTTGAGATTGAGCTAGTTCGGTGCGGCACCACATCAGATAGACATCAGAACCTATATATATATGTTTTCGAGGAGGTAATTCCTACCTACTGGTAAGATTGGCGCGTGAGATGGGTTCAAACCATGCTCATAAATACCTCTCGTTGAAGCTTCGGGTGAGAGTCCATAATGGAGAAATATAGAGATGTCGGTGGGTGTTTTAATATATATATATATATATATAATTATATTCACACCAATTCAAGAAATTATCTATATCACTTTGAAGTAAAAAACAGTCAGTTGGTGAACACAAAATAACAGAGGAACAAATCATCCAGAAGCTTCAATCCTATCCTGAACATGTGCATTCTGGTTTACATGGCATTCCCCGATTTGTATTGTTGCACCTTGGCCATTTCACAGCTCCGATAGTACGGAGAGTAGTTGATATGCTGGCCGGGGACTTTCAAAGTGTTCCTGGCCTGTATCCAATTGCTCTTGTACCATACATGAAAAAATTCACCAATCCATCCAGTTTATCTAACATTAGACCTATCTCAATGTCCCCAATAATCATCAAGTCAATTGAATCATTGGTTAAGGATAGGATCCAGCAGCAATTACTTACCAGGATCTCTGTTCACCAGTTTGCACGCAAAGGCACATCCACCATTGAGGCGGTGCAGCGCTTCATGCTGCTGGTGGAGCATGTAAGATCACATCGAAAATCAGGGCCCATTGCTGTTCAAATAGACTTTGCAGCTGCCTTTGACTCCGTGATGCCAGCAAAACTACTATCCATATTAAGGCACTATGGAGTACCTATTGTCTATGTTAAAATCATTGCTAACTTGTTGCTAAACAGGTCAATTCACACATCACTTGATGGCTCCCTGGCACCTGGTTTCAGACCACATCTATCAATCCCCAAGGGGTCCCCACTAAGCACCCTTTGTTTCATTACGTACCTGAATCCACTACTAGAAAATGTGGAAAAAGAACTACCAGGAGTCTTTGTGCCAGCACTAAAGGAGGAACTCCACCACATTTCATATGTGAATGATGTTACCATTTTCCTCCCTTCTGAGAAATGCCTGCCAAGGTTATACCAACTGCTGGACAGATATGCAGCAAATTCAATCTGGCTGTCAACCCAGACAAATCTGTTGTCTGGAAAGTCAGTAGGGGTGTTACAGTACCATCAAGATATACAGGAAATCCACAGAAATTCCTTGGGTTCCCAATTGCCCTCTCCAAAACAGCGATGAGGAGGGCCATCCAGCAGGATCTTTTGAACAAAACCAAGAAGGTAACAAACTCCCTCTCAATGATCTCCCTCTCACTCCCAGGCAAGGTGTCATTGTTAAATATGATGGTGTTTCCACGTATAAACTACTACCTGCCCATCTTCAAACCAACCAAGGGTTTTCAGGATGCTATAAATTCAGCCTGCACCAAGATGATGTGGAAGAGAAAAACTGTATGCATCAGTCTGGCCAAGGTGCAGAGACCACATGACCTGAATGGACTTGGTCTCCATGCCGTCAAGGTGTTTTTTGTTCAAAGAGCTCTTTCAGTGCTCAGGAAAATCCATAATAAAAAAGAAAAGGATCAGAGTGAAGACACTGTGGAGCCTACAGATACACCACCACCCATACACAGTAAATGGGTCAAAGAACTGCAAAAACAACTGGGGACTCTATTTTCAGTTTCTGAGCAATTAGAAAAAGCTAAGCAAACATATTGGGAAGTATACAAAATCCTTTTCCCAAATCAAAACCCATTATCTACCCGATTAAGACTGTCTGTAAAACAAATGCTCAAGAAGTCAAGATACTGGTGCATAGGACCAAAGCTGGTCGATTTTATAATCAAGTTTAACTTGACCTCCTTGGCCACCAGTCACTTTTTGGAGATGCAAAGAGGATTTCGTCAATTAAACCCCATGTGTAAACTCTGTAATATGCTTGAAGAAACACTGGAGCACATCTTCTATGCCTGCTCATACCTGAGTTGCACTAGAAATAAAATTATTGCAAACATTTCCTCTGGCTGTGGCATTGTCCTGTCAATTGTTCGGGCAATTAAAGAAGGAAACTATGCAACTATCAGGCTAGCGGCATGCCTACTACATGCCTTATGGATCACCAGGTGCCAGCATATCTTCAGACAAGGACATAGTTATCCTTGGATAACTTTTAAAACAATAATAATAAGCATGTAGAACAGAGATAGACTCCTTGTGCCAGAGCGTCTCTTTGTAGACACATGGGCACAGATTATCATTTGTGATGATGAGATGATATCTCAGACTACTGCAGTAAATGTTATGACAATACCACACAAATTGTTTGCAAAACTTTGAACTTCTATATGAAACTATTATAATTATCAAATGTAGCTTACCTGACACTGTAAATTTTTTCTTAATAATAAAAAAAAAAAGTAAAAAACAGTCATTAATACAATAAATATGCCTAAAAGTTTTGCAATCATCTACATAACATAGAAGATCTGAAAATTTAAGGCATGTTTTTAGGTCATCAATGTATACATTAAATAATAAAGGTGCAAGAACACTGCCTTGAGGCACTCCAGTGAAGCAATAATATGGTAATGACAATTTATTGTTAAATCTCACACAAGACATTATATTCTTAGGAAAAAGGTCAAACCAATTAATTAATAATTTGGAAAAACCTAACCTACAAAGGTTCCGAAAAAAAAATTATGATTTAACTCTATCAAAAGCCTTGGACATATCAAAATAAACAACATCTAACCTAGATTTATTCTCAATTGAATTTGAAATGCTTAGCAAATTTGTTTCAATAGACCTATTAGGCAAAAATCCATGCTGCTCTGGTGCCAAAATCTTAGAGACATCCACGATAATTTTATTATATAAACATCTTTCAAAATTTCGAGCAACAGTGTGTAGAATTGAAATAGGGCTATAGTCACTTACCAAATCTCTAGATCTTTTCTTAAAAATAGGAGCAACTTTAGCAATTTTAAGGGATATAGGAAAAGTACTATTTGCTGAAGAGCAATTAAAAATATGCAAAAGAGGAGAAGCAATGTAGTCAGCACATACTTGATAAATGAAAGCTAGAATATTGTCAGGGCCCACACTAGAATGTAATTTAAGCTGCCTAATAGCAAAAATAATATCAGATTCAATAAATGAATTAAATGTTATCCTTTCTTTAAATAGATCATTATTTTCAGTTAAATTAGTAAAATAATTAGATTGATTAAAAAGCTCTGAGAAATAATGAAAAAAATCATCTGCGACTAGATTAGAATTATTGCTCTGTAATTTTTTTTGTAATATCTAAATCCTTAACTAGAGACCAAAATTGCAAAGGATTATCAGAAATATGACTTTCAGTATTTTGTATAAATTTTTGAAAATCTCTATGATATATAATCTTTGACAATCTTCTATAATTAATAAAATTGTTATAGTAATTTAAGGTCTTATTTTTCCAATATTTATGATGACGAAATGATTTCCTTTTAATAATTTCTTTAAGAGAGAGACTGAAAACCAGACAGGAAAATGGTCAGGTAAAAAATTTTTCTTAGGAATGTATTTGTCAATTAGTTCACTATGTGAATGTTCAAAAAACTTCATGCAGAAATCTATATCAGATGAAGAATACTAATTTTTCCAGTTAAAATTAGATAATTGTAAATAAAGACCCAAATAATTTCCTTTTTTGTGGTTTCTTTTCCTAATTTTAAAGGGTCAAAGTCTATTAAATTTAATATTAATATAAAATTGTAAGGGAGGATGATGCAAATCAATGGAAAAAGGAAGAGAAGAAGTAGTTAAACATTCAATTGTAGGAAAATCACTAAGAATATAATCCAATGTGTGATCATTAAAATTGGTGTATGGATTATATTGTTTTAGATTTAACAAATTGCAAAACTGAATCATTCTCAATGCTTTCTGTGGAAACGAGACTGAATCTATGATAGTAGTACATGAATAAAAATCAAAAATATTAAAATCACCAGTAATAACTATATATGATTCTTATTTGATTGAAAAATCTTCAGGAATAGAAACAATAATGGTTGTAATCAATGTGAGATCTTTTAGTATTGAAACATTTTTTTTTTAAGTATATCCGCTCTTATATTAATCTATGTATCAAAAATCTAGACACTGATGTAAAAAAACCAAAGAATTTACAAAATGTAACATCAATTTAAATTTTTTTTGAGTTAATAAAGTGCCTTTTGAAACATAATAATAATAATAATAATAATAATAATAATAATAATAATAATAATAATAATAATAATAATAATAATAATAATAATAATAATAATAATAATAATAATAATGATGATGATGATGATGATGATGATGATGATAATAATAATAATAATAATAATAATAATAATAATAATAATAATAATAATAATAATAATAATAATAATAATAATCCAATTCTTTTATTTCCTATGTGGCATATTAAATGTATGGTATAATCTGAAATAATATGTGACAATAAGAAATATACTTGGTAATAGCAGTATTTTAAATAATAAATTATGACAAAAATAATATTAGATTATGTGATATTTCAGTATCATACTCTGAATAATAATTATCATCATTAAATAAATCATTTAAATTTATAATGAGCAAAATATGTTCAATGTTAGATATTCTGTGGATCGAATTTTGTGGAAGTGAATGGATCAGTAATAATACTGACAACAAGTTTTATAAAACAACTTAAACAAATTTATTCTATCTAACAGAAACAACTATGTATAAAATATTTACGATCTTTAATAAAACTACCAATATAAGATTAAAATTAAATAAAATATATACAATATTACATTAATCTAGACCAACTGATGATTGCTGGTTTAGCATGAAATACGTATATTGGTGATTATTTATCTTTTCAACATATATGTGTTCAAGTGTATCAGTGTTGTGAGATAGTGTGGAGCATGGTGGGTGGTGTGAAAGTATGTGCTCATATACCCTATATATTACATATATAGACACAGGTATATAATAAGCCTCTGTGTTTCACTTATTTCATAGTAGAGATGTCTGCCCATCCCTTGTATATATATATATTAAATGGATTATGTCCTGTACATGAAAGGTCAGATTGACATTAGGTCAACATGTGTGTGACAAGAATCTTGGCCTCAGGGTGGCCTTTGAGCATTCCATCATCAGATTTTCAATTGAATGGACAGTTGAAGTGTTGGAGTATGGAGCGGATTGAAGCCTGTCCATTAAAGTATGATGATTGGCTATCTTAATATATATATATATATATATATATATATATATATATATATATATATATATATATATATATATATATATATATATATATATATGAGCACTTATAGCATATATGTGTGGAGATGGTAATCTGGACCAACTGATGATTGCTGGTTTAACATGAAATACATATATTGGTGATTATTTATCTTTTCAACATATATGTGTTCAAGTGTATCAGTGTTATGAGATAGTGTGGAGAGTGGTGGGTGGTGTGCCTGTGTGTTTTACCTAATATTACATTGAGTTTATTCTAGATTAATAAAATACAAACTAATTTGCTTGTCACTATTCTAAATTTCATGATGTATTTTAAAGAAAATATAAAACATTAAACAAAATATAAGCATTCATAATATACTTTACATTTCTCAATTTGATGTTTCTTAATAAAATGTGCATTATTTCAAAAAATATTGTCGATTTATATAAAAATTGTAAAATATCAAAAAAATGTTTGAAACATACATTCGGAATAGTTATGATTATTTTATCATCAAAATATTTGATAAAAATATTAAGAATAATTATGATTCTTTTGTCAGTGTCATCAGCAATAAACATTATAGATCATTTGTATTTTTACTAGACTACATGATATAAGGTATAGGATACAAAGGAATAACTAGAGTAAAGACTCAGTAGTATAAAATAGTTCAATAACCCACATGGAAAGCAGTGTGAAACAATAGGTATGCCCTTGTCTAATACAGTATGAAATAATGTCTTCCCTTTCTTTCAGCACTTTCAGAACATTTAAATATGAACATCTAACACTGTCCATGGAAATAAATATAAAATACAGGGCTATGTTAACTGTACTTGCATAACATCTGCATTGACATAATATATGCCAATACTTCTATCATTTTGACATATCCTACAAATATGAAGATCCAGGGTTTCATTTCTTTACTCCCCTATTCATTATCATCTAAAAAATTTCAAATAGATTTAGACAATCAATATTGTAAAATAAATTAGACAATTTTTCCAATAATAAACAAAGGTTAACACATTAATTTATCAAACCTTGACTACTATAAGAAAATGTTTTACACATTTAAAATTATTCACAAATAAATATTATTTTGACTAAAATATTAGATCATTATTCATATATTTAACATAAATATAATATGGTTTATTTAAAAAGAATCATATAAAATTATGGTCATTAATAAAGTCATAACAAACTTTATAATTAAAAAATGTATGTATATTTTTATTCAAAACTTATATCTCTTAATAAAAGAAAAATCGGTATGTGTTATTAATTCCCACATTCATATGTTCATTCATTTATGTAAAATAAGATGACTATTTTGAAATTCCAAGAAATTTAAAAAAAATATATACATCATATTGTAATTAACACAATTTAGATTACCTATGTGGTTAGTAATCACATTTTAATGTCTTCTGATCTAGTCTACATAAAATATAAAAATTACAAGGATCATTCATACGGTGCTGATTGTCAACTAATATACTTTAAAGAAATGTTTTTCATAAATTTAAAAAAAAAGTTAAATGTTTTTAAAATAAAAAATTATTAGAATTAAAAATATCTAAAAATGTAACTTCTACTATAACCTATAAATAAATTCTAATGTTATTATATTTTTTTAAATATTAAATAACTAATAATAAAATTTAAAGTTACTTCCCCATTTTCATAAAATCCTTTTATAAAAGTTCTGTTAATAACTTGGGGACTGAACGTGTTTGCAAAGTGATGAATATTGTCGAAAAGCTGTTTTCTAACTCTCCTCCCCATCATGTAAAGCAAAACACAATAAATAATAATGTTGACATTTATAATGTGCAGAAAGCTTGAAAAATAATGCCCATCCTGTTTTTAAAATATATTTTAGCAGTTCATTTCTGTAAATCTTTTTAGGAAAACACTTATTTACTCAATAGTTTTTTTTAAAATCCATTTTGAAAAGTAAATCATATTTTCCCATATATCTATGTAGATTCTAATTTATTCAGCAACAGTTGCATGATTTGTGGTCAGATTTATTAACATGTAATCCTATGATAAAATTGACATCTTTCTATTTTCAACATATATATCAATAAAGAACATATAAAATAAACAGACAAATCCAAGGTTTAAATATCTAAATGTTTATTTTTTCTGATATAATAATAATCTTCATTTTATTGTCCATTTTTCTCTTCTTTGCAATTAAATCATAACAATTAAAACAACATATTTTTATATTTAAATATTCATTTTTTTTGGTAATCATTTGTATGACAATCCATCCAGCTTGGTGGCATTGTTCTTCCAACAAAATGATTTCATATAACGTTACCATTCCACTACATTTTATTTACATATTATAACAAATAAAACAATACAGAGAAAACCTTTTTAAACATTTTTTTATTATTTTCAAAAATAAAAATTTCTTTTTTAAATAGTTAATGTTTTTCAAGAACAATAATAAATAAATATTCATTCACTTTATGTTCCAATGAAAAAATGCAATTTTAAAACAAAAAAAAATATTGACTGCAATTCTCAACTAACGTTACATTTACTACATAAAAATTAAAACATAAAGAAGTAAAATCAAACAATTCCTAATTTTGTGAAAGCTGTAGCCTCATCTCTTCTCTGATGATAGGGTTGGTCTAGACAAATTCAACTCTTGCCACAGCAGCAGAAGTTATTTTTTGCAGCAATGGAAAATCTTGCAAGCTACCAGATTTCAGCTGAACCTCCTGAAAACCAAGAATTTCATATCTCATTCACATGAACAGGTTAGTAGAAAGCTTTGTTACAGTGGGAAAATTTTGAGACTGTATCCTACTTCCTTTACTGTTAAAAAATAAAAACATTAACACATATTAGATAAATAGTATTCATTCTAAAAATCCAAGCACTATCATGAAAAAGTAATGACATGTTAAGAGTCAGAATTTGTATAGTTAATAAGCAACACCTACCAAATGTATAGAGTGGTCTAAGTGTGAATTGCAAGAATAAATGATCACAAAGCATGCTGGCAGGTTAGCATTAGCCAAAACATTCAATTGTTGCTAGTAATTGAGATGTTGTGCCTGAAATACAGCATTATAAACTAGTTTTGGCTAATATCAGTAACATCAGATGGGACAGATTGTCATAAAAATGAGAACCATTTATAATATAACTTTTGTTAGCAATTATATTCCCTATAACAGTTATATTTCTTAAAATATTTTACTTCCAAATATATAAATATAATATGCTTTAAGGATAAATATTTCTTTTTTAATTAATATAATCCTTTTGAATAATGTCAATATTCTAGAGAGAGAGAGAGCAATATATTTTATAGCTTATCTAAAAGGTTTTTGTGAGTTTCAGAGGGAAATTCCACATTTTAGTCTTTTTTGATAATTTTTCTTAAAAAAAAGGTTTTTAAAAGTTTTAAAATTTATGACTACAGAAACTTCTCTATATAAAACATACCTCTCAATAATATTTGATTGCAACTCTGAAATACTCTGCAATAATAAATAAATATTTTTTTATATAGCAGTAATAAACTGTCCTCCTATAAATTCTTTGGTCTTTCATTACTGATCTCTCTTTACACAAGATTACATTCATATTGGCCTTTCAAGCCAATTATGCAAATGCTTTACTTGGTGTTAAATAATAAATGAATACCCTCCTGACCAATACAAGATACAATTGGCTTGAAAGGCCAATATGAATGTAATTGCGATTATATACAAGGCAGCTATAAAAATAAATGCTTATTTACACAAGATTTATAATAGGTTCCTGTTCCAGGATTTACTGACAAATTTTAATTAAGCTTTTAGAATAATGTGATACTGCTTATAACACCAATAATTTTTAAAAACAATAACCAGAGAAACTTCATTACACACAGTATTTATAATTGTTCTTTTAAATGATTTTAATTGGCTTACAAATCATCAGATTACAAAACTCATTTACATATATTTGAATTTATGTACTTTTAAAAATTGAAAGTAAAATTGTGAGTCATCAATTTAGATAATAAATATTTAATACAAATAATTTGTTTTTATAACAAACAAAAATATTTAAAATAACATACTGCAGGAAAGGAGTTTTGCTATTAACTGGAAAGAAGACCCTTTGATTCCTCTTGGAGGTCTTAAAGGAAATGAGCAGAATTAAAGTCCATTCCATATACTCTTGTCATTGCAACTGCTATTACTATGTGATTATTCATATAGTATATGAACATGGATGGGCTGCTCACCAGCACACAATAGCCAGCGTGGTGAGTTGATTGGCTTTTTACCTCCGAGGTTAAGAATATTTTTTCAATAAAGTACAATCATGACAGACAAAAATAAATCATGGCCCTTATTCCCAGGAGACTGTAAAGTCATCAACCAGGCCAGTGGTTGATGGCCAAAAGTGGAGGGTGCTGAGAATCCTTTGATTGCAGACTCAGGCTGCCCATTTGATGATGACTTTTTATTGGGAGGTGCTTACAATTGTAGATCATGTTCAAGTGAAGGAAGATTGCTAAAGTTAAGAAAAAGAACTGTCTTATATTAAATGGGACATTATTGGACTTTGTGAAGTTAGAAGAAAAGATTGAAGAAACAATTAATTTAAAAAGTGAACATATGTTTTTATATAAATGCACAAATATTCCAGATGCAAATGGAGTAGAATTCGACATAAATAAAAAATGGAAGAATAACATTGTAGAGATTGATGGTGTTTGGACAGAGTGGCACAATTAATTTTATAACTAATAGCAGATACCAATTGCAGATAATTCAGGTTTATGCCCCAACATGTTCTCATAGTGATGAAGTTGAAGAAAGGTTTTTCTATGGATGTACAAAAGGGTTTTGATCAGAGTAAACAACACTTTAAAATTGTTATTGAAGACTTTAATGCTAGAATTGATAAACAAATGAAAGATGAAAATGTTGTAGGTAATTTTGGTTATGGTTATAGGAATGAAAAAAGATATAGACTTATGGAGTTGCAAAAGAACTTCATATTATGAATTCTTTTTTTGGGGAAAAATGTTAAAATGAAATGGACATGGAAGCATCCAAATGAAAGTACAGCAGAATCGGATTATATTTACACTAACAGAAAATACATATTTCAAGATTGTAATATTTCTTAATAAATTTAACACAGGAAGTGATCACCGATTAGTAAGATGTAAGATACATGTTAATGCAAAACTGTAGAGACAAAATTATTAAAGAAAACAACATTTACAGTTGATATTCCTAATCTTCAGAAACATTTTAATAAATTTAAATTAGAACCACAAATTGGTTTTAAATATTAGTAGATTTTTAACTTATGATTTGGCGAATTTGAATGACATTAATAGGAAAATAACTGATGCACTTTTAAAAACTGCAACAAATTTATAACTGGTAGAAAAAAGCAGCAATTGACCAATAAAATTTCTACTGAAATTACAAAATTTATGAAGAAAGAAGAATAGGAGGATATAAGAACAATGATGCTCAAAAAGATTGAATATCTCTCGAATTTTTGTAAAAAAATGGTGCAGAAAAAGTTGAAAATGATATGAGAAAAATATAATTGTGAAGTAGCAAAAGCATTGTAGAAGAGAATAAAAGTCTAAAGAATGTAAAACTACATTTTAATTATTGGTAAGAAATTTATATATGCAATAAGAAAAAAATTAGCATTATTACTAAAAGAGATGACTTCGTGAAATGTGTGAGAAGATTTCTATCAAGAATTAAATAGTAATAAAAACAAGTGCTCCTACTTTATTATATCTTCCAAAATTGCCCACAATTTTAAATGAGGAAGTGAGACAGCCACAATTAAATTTATAAAAAGGGAAAGGATCCGGAGTAATGATGTAATTATAATTGATATATTAAATAAAGCAGGTGAAGAAATAGAAAAAAAGTGTAAAGTTATGTACCAAATGTCTAAATGATAAAGATGTACCAGATGATTGGAAGAATGCAGTATTAATATTAATATTTTAAAAGGTGATAAAAAGAATATATTAGAAAGTACAGACCTATCAGTCTTTTATCAGTTTTATACCAAATTTTTACTAAGATAATTACAACTCACTCTACACAAAACCTGGATTTCCATGACAAAAGAAGAAGCTGGTTTTAAAAGTGGTTTTAGTACAGAAGATAATATCCCAGGTATTGAGAAAAAATTATAGGAAAGGGACAAATGAATATGAGTTGCCATTATGTAAGGATTTATAGACTATGAAAAGGCATTTGATTCTATAAACATTTCCCCAGTGATTGTTACTGATCATCAAGGTATGATCCAGGATATTGTCGTATTTTTAAAGAATATGTATAAAAATTCAA
>JAQFVV010006506.1:839665-1067724 GCA_028023455.1 Epiperipatus broadwayi
ATATATATATATATATTTTACCCTTATCTATAGGTCATAATAAGGTAGAATGGTCAATTACTAAAAAATTTTAAATTTTGAAGATATGTTTGTATGATATATAAATAATAGTAGAATAATTAGATTTTATAGTACAATTTAAGGCTGAAAATACCTGGTATATAAAAGTGTAATGGATTATTTTAAAGGAACAGTTAAATAAAGCTTAATTATATCCTTGCTTATGGTTGTAAAAGCTGGCCATATAAAATAACACAGCTATAACTAGTTAAAAATATATTAATAATTCGAGTATGATATTTTAAAACTAATAAATTAAATAAATGCTATATGTAGTGTTATAATTATATTTAATAGTCAAAATTAATAGAGTATATTTTAAAATAAACTTTATGATGGTGAGAATTATATTTAGTTCTACATTTTTAAATTATTTTCCAAATTTTTATAAAATATATCAGTTTTGGTAATTTAGACCAAGACGTAAATTAAAAAATCATCTGATAAAGTTAGTAATCATGTGACTGTATATTATATATCTTCACACACACGCTTGTTAGAATATAATAATAAAGTTTGTGAATTATGAAACTAAATATAATTGCTATCTGTCGTTAAAGTAAAAGTTGAAATATTAAATATTGTTTTAATAATTGTTTTTAAAGTTTAAATGATTTTGATAAAATTATAATTGAATTTAAAAATACTATTCTAAGTAGTATTTAAGACATGACGTCATAAATTCTTTATTTTAAAGGGTTTAATATATTATAAAACTAAAATGTGTAAATTTGTTCATGCTAAAAGTCATTAACCAATCAACGGAGATAATTTAGCAGACAGAAAATAGGAATTAGATGAAGCGGGAGAAAGTAATGTGTAAATGAAGAAGGAAGTAACATAATTTTTAGCTGAATAAGACCGTAAGCTAGAAAAGTGATATAATTTTAAAATTTTGTATTTATTTTAAAAGTTTTTTTTTTAACATATAATATTTTGACTGCCTTTACATAAAAGGCTAATTTTTAAAAGTTTTCTTGCCAGTGATTTTATTCAAGTTTAGCCAAAACCTTGCAGTAAAAATGGAAGTACTAAAGGAAAAAATACCTAAAAATATTGCTAAAGGAAAAATATTTGTAAAGTGCCTCGATACAGCTTTATTTATGCTCAACCAGAAACTTATTATTGTAACTCAGAGAAATATAATTTGGACGCTATACGGAAAACTTAAAAGAGAAGTTATTTGCCGTCAGGAAAAATTATGATGCACAATTTATAAGGCTACTCTGAAGTTTTTTTTTTTTATTCTTCTCTATGAAAAAAAAATTAAGATGCGTTTATCATAAAGAAAAAAATATGTAAAAGTTATAATGAAGAAAGAATGTTTATCTTTTTAAAGGAAACATTACAAAGTATATAGTTACCAGAACTTTAAAAGAAAGGAAAAAGTTATAGAATAATAATATGAAAGAGTCATTATTTTTTTTTATGAAAAAAGAACAGAAAAACTTTCTCTAAGAGAAATTGGAAAATATAAATCTAATATACTTAATAAAATGGATCCATGGAGACAGAAAAATTTACTGAATATTTAAATCAAAGTACCTAGAAGATGCATCATAAAAGTCGCACGGGAAAATATTAGCAGAAAATATTAGAAGAGAATATGTAGATGTTTTTCTTTATGGGATTAATTGATATCATAATTAATAATTGTATTAAATATTATAAAAAACTAAGGATTGTCATCTATGAATATTTATTAAACAGAACAATAATTGTTTTGCCTTAAAATTGAACAAGAAGTGACTGAAGAAGAAATAATAAACATTTTTTTTTAGCTTTAATATGAACCGTTTTCAAGAAAGTTTGATGAAGAAGTACAGTAAATATAGTTTAAATATTTTTTACTAAATTATTTTAAAAATATAAATGTTATGTGAGATTAGGGAAAACATATAAACATAAATTTAGTAATATTGAGATTTAAATATAATAGCTTGATAAAATTATAGAAATACTGTTTAAAAATAAAGTGTATGTATGTGAGTCTTATATCTACAAGAATCAAATGGATGGTGAAGCCTACGGAACACGATCGAGAAGATAAAGATCGTTTGGTAATACTGATATTTATTTATAATGCATAATGTATTTTTTTAGATCATCTATTGATTAAGAATGAAGTGTGAAAGTTTAAATTATATGTACACATTTTATACAACATTTTAACATATGATGAGATAGGAGTAATTCGGAATATGCATGCAATAATGTATTTAAAGTATATTAATAATATAATTTAACAGAACAATTGTGTGATTCTTTTGAACTTTCATGTGATAAAGTATTCAGATATTTAAATAGTTATATATGATTAAATATATGGAGGAAAGTAGTAAAAAGATTTTCTTATAGAACAGTGGAATAGTTAAAATAAATGAATTTTATTATTGTTAGTAATGCAGATATGTATTTGTCAATGTACAGTATAGAAAAATCTTGAGAAATAAGATTGGATAGTGACTTGGAAGTACTAGTGGAGAGGAAACCAAGATGATGTTTTTTTTAAGAAATAGGAAAATAAAGGATTTGGATCATAGTTAGTTTGTGTGATTTCAGTATAGTTAACTAAGCCCTATGACTGAACACATATGGTTTGGACAGTGTTTTTGCATATCTTTAAATTTTTGATGTTATAATAAAGCTGAAGAAATAGCTTTAGCATCGCTCCTATAATAGAGGTTGGTAGACAGGTAAAGGTCACTCCTCTATAGTGTCTTTTAATTCACTGTGCCATGATTGTCAAGATATATGATGAGTAATATTCTAGTTGTATTTTGATCCTATGCATCTATCTTCGCTATCCTTATTTCATGAATCTGCATCGGTCAGAAAGATATTTTCAAAGAAATAATGAATAAAATAGAACTGAAGATATGTTATCATTTATATAAGAATAGTTTATTTGCTTGAATGTATAGAATTGTGTAACTTTAAAATTGAAAGTCCAAAATATCATAAAGAGAGAAAGAATCATATAATACATTGTAAAACTAATTCAGAAATGAATATAAGATTTTGAAAAGAAATCTAAACTAAGTATTTTAAAAATGATAACAAAATTTAAATGAATTTTTTTGTAATATATTTAGAAAATAAGTATTGCATATTTATTAAGAAAATAGTTCAATAATGTATAATAAACATATACTTGTGCATGGTATACTAATAGTTGTAATTATATCATCCGAAGTAAGGCTTGAATGAGAATATTAGGATTAATAAACATCGGATAGTGAACAATAAAAACCTAATACCGAATGTAGAACAATGTTTTGACTTTGTAAGATTCCATACAACCAATATAAAACTAAAATTTGTTATTTTGTAGAATTTTACTACGAATGTAAATTTTGTAATTAAAAATATAATTTTAATAATATTAGGGATGCAAAGTGTTTGTGATAAGCATATAAAAAATGCATTTTGTAACAAGCTAACCATGATAATAAATCAAGTAATAATACTGTATTTTCTTAAGTGTTAAAAAGATAAGATTTAACTGGGAAAAATAAATAGTCTTTTGGTTTCATTTTATAAACTAATAAACTAAGTTGAGGTAGGAGAGTAAGGGATATCCAATGTATATAGTGTAAAAATATTGTTAATTTATTTATGTTGTTAATAAACTTTGTTTTTTAATTTATTTTAAAGTTTTGTGTCCGCGTTGTTATTTCTCCACATGGATGCATGAAATCACGATACATTTATAATTGAAACAGACATATAGTTTTTGCACAAAAGGTAAACATAAAAGTGTTATAATAATTTTGAGAATTTATTGGTATGTTAAAATTAAAAGATCATAATTTTATATTATTTATTGGTCATAAGTCGGTTGCCAAAATATTACATTAAATGATACGCTAATGTTGCCACACGTATTCTGTTGTCAGATTATTAAAATACTACCATGTACGTATTTATTTATTTCATTTTAGGAAGTAATAAGATTATATTATATTATTATTGTTATTATTATTTTTATTATTATTAGTTGCTGTGTAGTAGATTATGACATAAAATTCCCTTTTCATATTTTACTACCATAATTTTAAATCAGTTAGAATACAATTTATGAACCTGAGATTTTATTTTATTTTATTTTACTTCATTTTATTTAATTAAGCTAGATTCTTGTTATAAAGAAGATTAAGATATAATTATTATTTTAATCGTAGTGAATAGAGCTCAGAAAGTCGTAAGAATACTATGAGTTAGTTATTTGGGATAGTAAAAAAAGGGGATAGTGTTCTTATGCCATTGAGGTAGTATCATGTGGATAATAGCTCAATGTAGTCTATCTCGTTCCCCGTATTGTCACTCCATGTCTCATGAAAATAGTAAATATTTGTTTAATTCATTTTAAAATTGAACCGTATTTGTATTTTAAAAAATTAGAGCTAGTAATCATTTTAATTAATGCTGAATATTTCATTTATTTATTTGTTAACTGAGCTAGAACCCATAATATTCGTAATAAACAGTATGTTTTGGGGTGAGGACGCGCGGGGGGGAGGTTAGAATATATATATATATATTGTACGAAGATCATATAGGTATATATATCTAATTTTGTCTAAAAATTATTAAAATACAGTTCGTTAAAAGAAAATAGTATGTAAAAGTTTAAGAGTTTTTTTTTTTTGGTTGCAGTTTGTTTTCAAAACATAAAATTAAAAGTCAAAAAATTTTTTCAAATAAAAATATCCCTTTCTCTTCGTTTAAAATGTTAAAGAAAAAAAAGTAGTTGATTTTCAAATAATTAAAACAATTTTTTTATTTAAGTTAAAAAAAGTAATCTTAAATCTAAATAGTGAGTTGACTTTAAAATATATATGTGTGTTAATCACGAATGATTGTAAATATAATAAATATGTGTGTGTTGAAATGAAATAAATGAAAGTTAAAAAAAGTAAAAAACACTCAGCGATGGCTACTAAGTTAAAAATCTACAAAACCAGTTTTGTGCCAGCTATTAAGTTAAACAAAAACAACAACAATAAGTTTGCAATGGTTTCTAATTAACATCTCCAACCACAGGATTAAAAGATTATCAGAAAAATGCAATTAAAAACAAAGAAGGATTTTGAACAGCAGATATTGCTGGTGGATATCAAAATGACAGCAGGTCTTATTAATAAATAGCTCAGTTTTTCATTGTTCAGTTCAGTTGAGATTACAGTTGGGAAATAGTGCAGTTCAGTGAAATCACATTAGATTAAATCAGTCAATCGATCAGATGACAAATGCAGTGTTAGAAACCTTGGAAACATATAACTTTGCTTTAGCCTGAGACTGATGAAACAACTAAACCTGCCCATGACAATAATGCCTGCCTAACAACTTGCAAATCCGTTTTCAATATCTAAATTTCTTAAAGAAAATACCTTGGAATACTAAGCACTAAACCTCAACAAGTAAACTTTAAATCTAACCAGTGAGAAATGTTTCATTAGAAGCAGCAAACAGTAAGAAGTATCCATGTTCTAAAATCCTAAGTAATAACATTTTTCTTATTCTCATTTGTAACATAGCCATCACATTAATTTGAGGCCTCTCAGATTCAAGTCATAATGAACTCTATAGCATACATAAACGGACTATTGATTTATGTGTTTTTTAAATGTCAAATATTATTTAATGCTTTGTTATATGATATTCTAGTGTGTGAATTAAGAATGTGCATGATCATTATATAAAATACCAGTGTTATGTTAGTTAAGATTTATAAAAGTATTTAAAATTAGTATAATAAATATTAATTAAAATAAATTGTCTTTTAAACGTAAAGCTTAATTTTTCAGTCAATTCTTTTTACAACTAGTTAAGGAATAAGTTGTTATTGAATTAAAAATAGACTGAGCTAGTTAAGAGATTTTTTGAGCATTGGATTATAGGCCTATTGTCCAAACATGTTAGTTCTAGAAACTAGCTGGTGGCCGGGGTTTACTTTGACACAAATAAAGTATTTGGATAGTGGGATTTGAATCTTGAAGTTGAAGTAGACCACGATCTTGTAATGTGATCGTATTATGTATTGCATATCTCTGTCTGATTATGGGTATTGTTGACAGCTCTGCTATCAATAATATTCTCCTCTCTGCTTGAGGGCTGGTTCGTCCATGCAATATTTATAATATAAGATTATAAATTTATAATAAAAAAGATTTAAACCCAGCCAAACCTACGATGAAGAGTATGTTGGATCTTCTACAGACTGAACCTGGTACAATATATATATATATATATATATATATATATATATATATATATAGTAACGGTATATAAATATGCTATTACATTAATTTAAAATAAAAATTTTAAATTCGCAAATAAAAATAAGTTCGGAAATAAAAACTAAAAAAATTAAAGAGTTGTTCAATACATATATATTTGCACAGATGCAAAACTTTAAGATCATGTCTTTTTTAAATAAAAAAAAAAGGTATTTGAATGTACTTTTTTAGAAAAAAGTACAAGAAAAAGATAAAATATTTTTGTAAATAGAAATAATTGTTTTATAAATTAATTGAAAAGCAAACTAGCCCTTGGGGCTCCTTATACAAAAAGTCAGTTAAAAAATGAAGATAAGAGAATGAAAAGAATTAGCTTGTCCAATATAGAAGCAGCAATAAAGGCCCAGACCATAATGAAAAAATGGAACAGTGTCATCATTTGTTCATTGAATCCAGAGGATCATTATAAAAGAAAAACAATTAAAATTAAAACAGTTTCCTGACAGTTCCAACTTAATTTTGTGAGAAGAGCAATAAGATGCACTTGTCATTCTCTCTCACTTATTTTAAAAATGAAATGACTGTGATACCAGAATGGAACCAGCTAAGGCTACCTCCAGAATATCAGACCGGTCTTCCATGAAAGTCTTCATGGGAATTGATACCAGGAACCGGGAGCTCTTCTACTGTAAGGTGTAAATGGAAAAATTTTAATACAAATAATTAAGAACTTTAAAGATTTAACAAACTAAACATAATTGTTTTTTTTAAAAATGAACTTTAATCTGACTTTCCAAATTAATAATTAATGTTTAAATTTTATATAGTTAAGTTTGCTAAAATCATTTCCATTTTCATTTTTTTTCTTATTAATATTTACTGTAGAAATTATTAAATGCATTATGTTTAAGTTGGGCATAGACGCTTGCATGGATTCATTCATGTTTAATTACGTTTTTGTTTTTATATATGAATAAAATATAAAGACATTCGGTAAATAATGATATCTTACCGTGAATATCTAAAATGTATTTATTCGGATGTCTTTTTAGTTATTGGTGTCAGTGCAGCATTTTATGATGGATGCCATATGAGTTTCTTATGAAATTCCTCTGCAATTACATCAATGACTTTATATTTTGATCATTTATGTTTATTTTGAAATGTTTTTGAGCATGTAATCTGTGTAGTCGATCTATGCTCAACATTAAAAAACAAACTTTTATAAATCCACCTGTGCAAATTTAAATAAATATTAAATTTAAGTTGGACATGAATGGCTATATAGATTTGTAAAGTTATATTAAGAGAGGGTAATCTTAGGTTATTCGTTTCGCAGTTTAATTAGGTCAATGGATTGGATATATCGGTGTAATTAGTAAATGTAGTATGAGGTTCGCTACATGCAGGATCTCCATTATATGCCCCACACCTCTGTTTGCCTATGGAAGGGAATAGTAAGATGGAGAAATGCTGTCCCTTCCTATACAGCTTTTTTATTGTTCTTACCATACAGATGTAACATTCCTGTATTGGACAAGAGTCAATGTCTTCTCTAACCATTCTGTTCAGATGTACATTCCTGGACAGTATGGAATATATTTGTGCTGTTGTATTTTCATGCTACATTGAATACATCAATGTATCAGATGAATTGACGCCAGTTTGACTGCAAACTTTTGGCCTAAGGTTAAATAATGGATATAATATTTTCTTTTCAAATGCAGATCTATGTAGTTTATTCATACTTGACAATCTTAAAATAAATATAAATTTCATCTGTGTAGATAATTTAGAATTTTAAAATAATAAGTTAAATTAAAAGAATATTAAAATCTAAAATAATAAATATTATTCCTCAAAATTTAAAATGATTCAAAATTTATATGTGCATAAATAAATGTTTGTGTGTTAATTACTGGCAGTGGCTTTTATTTTTTTATATATTTTTAAGATACAAATTAAACAAGTTATTTATTATCTCAGTGTCTCCATGAGCTAGTGACAATCGGCTAACAGTCTAATAATTTAAATAAAGTGGAATCTTAACAGCACATATTGGCCTACTTTATAAATTTTTCTAGTGTCAAATGCCTAGATGGCGCCCTTGTAGTGCAGATACGATAGACTGCTTAATCCACATTCTTTCGGATCGTTATAATATATATATATGAAAAACAAAAAACAAGTTAAAAACTTGCTAAAGCTTGTATTTATGTCAATAGATGGCGTTCTACCAAAAACACCATCAAGCATATGTTTACATAAATGTCAGAGCAAGCATTCACTATCTCTAATTTAATTCCACTTTCAGATCATGATTTCAAGCTATTTGCTATCATCAGTGAAAGACAGGAATAAGAAACTAGATCTAAACACAAACTCTGAGCGTTTATGAAACAGTTTCTATTCAGCTTGCAAGCGTGAATCTTTTAGATACGTAATGTCTTCAAACTTAGCATAGCAAGCCAGATAGCTATATGGGTCTGATCTCAGTTCAGCATCACCACATAGTAGAAGCCTCTGCAATATATATCATTGCTAGAAAGACCTCAAAGGTATATTTATGAAAAACAATCTGAAATAATGAAATATTTTTTTTTTTGTAATTGGCAGGTAGAAAGATAAATAGATTTTGCTAGAGCACTGTTGGATAATGTTTTTATGTTTTTAATATTTTCTTTTTCTAAACAGTGGAATCACTACTTACTAAGTAGTTATTAATGATGGGTAATTGACAGTAAAAAAAAAATACCCATATATATATATATATTAGTAATACAATTTTATTATTAAGAAAATGCCAATCTTAATATTAAAAAAAGTTGTGCATAGTTATGTATATATGTTGAGTGTTTGTGTTGTGTTAGTTGATTTGACAATGACTTAAATAAATAAAAAACACAATAATTATAGCAGTAGAAAATAAATCAATATTTCAAATGTAAGTGAGATAAAAATATTATAAATTTATTTTAGAACGTGTTGTATTATTTTTTTTAATGAATCAATGTAAAAAAATATTTTAAAAGCTGGAACGCTTGTTTTCAAATAATAGAAATAGCGCCAAGATAAAAAGGAAACAATTAAGAAATCGTCTTTTTTTTTTTTCTCTGGTTGGCAAAAGAGATTGGTCATGCTAGTTAGATCAGGAGGATTATATTTTTATATTGTTACAAAATAGACAATTTTTCTTAATTAATTCGACATTCGAATAAAAAAATAAAAGAAATGAATGGAACATTAATCTGGTTTATTCGATAGAGAAGTGGAAATCATTATTAATTCAAATTTTTTTAAAAAGGAAAAGTAACCTGATGTTTGTTTAAAAGGAACTGAAAAAAAAGAAGAAATTAAAACAGTTAAGTTTTATTCTGTTTATAAAAATATTTTATTAGACTATAAATTTATATAAAGTTGTATATATATATATATAGTTCAAGCATGAAATATTTTGGCTAAAGAGCATAACTGTATCGGGATTGAAGCATTGTTCCTATCGACTATGACCATATAAAATATCAAGATGTGACTGTCTACAGTCTGTTTGCCTGAGGAGTTGACATTTACACTGGATAAAAATCTATGGGATGAATAACACCTAACTACACACAGACTGCCCACTGAGATACTTCAGGATGCTCTGTAAATCAAACGGTCGTTCTACCAACATCTATTTAACAAAATACATCATCCGTAAGGACTTTGTATAAAGGAAAATTGTAAATTGTTTTATTTTATTTTTTATATCAATTTGTATTTTTTTATTTTAATTTTTATCTCATCTTATATTTGGAAAAAGCGATTGCTAACTATATATAGAGGGAACAATCCAATATGGGAAAATATCAAGAGAGTAAGGGGGGAGGGGGGATAGGTTGAAACGTTTATTTTTTTTAATAAAGTTTAAATGATTTACTTTCTACTGACAGATGTGAAATTGAAATATGCACAAACAATGAAGTGCTTCACTAGGTAAGAGATTTTTATTATTTTTTTTAAAGCCACTGATATAAAATATGTACCACATGACACGTCTAATTATATATATGTTACTAATATTTCTTAAGATAAATTGAATAAATTACTAACATTTTTCTTTTAAATAGCATTCTTTATCTTATGTTCTATCATATTCTGTGTTGTGTTATCATTATATTTTTTCATGATTATTATATTTGAGGTTGCAGTTAAATTTACTTAAAGTTGGCAGTCTCAGTGTGAATTAATCATTTTTTTATTATTATCATAATAGACATAGAAACTGTAAATCCATAGAGATATCCAAGTAATTTATGGGCATCATTTTTTTTTTTATATATATTTTTCTTTATTGAGATTTTTTAAATATTTTTCTATATAGAAATTTTCTTTGCTTTTCTAAATTGTTTAAGAATCTATATTTATGTTTAAATATATCCAATTTTTGTTTGTAAATAAATATTATGAAGTTGTGTTAATTAACAGGATCTCTGTAGTTTTGTTGATCCAGCATTTGCATTCAATTACACACTTAGATTGCATCTTATAACCAGTGTTATACACATGCACATCCACATTATTGTTTAATAAGCATGGGAGAGAACAGTAAATACAGGTTATATTTTGTTTGATAGATAGGATGTATTATTTTAGTTGTTAACTAAAAGTATGCATAGATACATACCTGTTAAGAGATTCGAATGTGAATTCTTCGTGAGTTTGAATATCTGAGGCAACAGTTTTGGAAAAGAGTGGTGAGATGTGAGATGAACTGATTTGGATTGCATGTAAATTTGATGGATTATGCTTAGGCTGGTTTATTGAAAATGGATGTAATCATGAGTCAGGTGTTTCATCGTTTTATCTCTAGCATCCTATGTGAAGACTCTAGGTCTGACAGTAGTTAGATGCAAGCTTGCTCTCTTTCACCTATATACGTGGATGAACCAGTTTGTTGCATGGGGCACTATCAACTTTGGGATAAGGCAGATAGGTGCACCAGCACTTTTAGATTGGGAGTAAGTTGGTATATATTATGGAAGAACTAGCTGATTGTTAAAGTTGATCTGTGTGTGTGTGCATAAAATTTCTGAACATATTTAAATTGTCCTACAATAATACATGATTAAACTTTTTAACTTATATTTTTAATAATACAAATACTCTATGCTAGGTTTATTTAAACTGCATATCAATGAAATATATTAATTCATTTACATAACATATTTGAATTGTTATATAAAATACAATGAAAGACTTAAAATTGGCATATATTTGTATATACCTATACTAATTTGTTACAATAATAAATTTATTAAAATTTACATTTTCACAATTAAATTCTTTGTTGAAATTATATTATAACATTCAAATATTTTTATGGTAAGTTTGACTTTTCTGGGTAGAGTTTCCTTTTTTGTTTAAAATAAGTACTATCAGGTTTTTGAATGGATTATTGTTGATTGATTTCAAATGTCTTTTTTTAGTTTAAAAGATTTTTGGAAATCTTTTTCTTGTTTGATAATTATAACATTGTTTGTTTTTTCTAAATTATTAATATAAATTTAAACCTTTTTTTCTTCTTTTATAAAAATTTTAAACTTATATATATATATATATCAGTTACAAAAATATCATTTTACTAAGAAAACTATTAAAAATTTAATTATCACATATAATGCTACTCATCATCTGCTGTATATACTTTTATCTGCGCTTCTCTTCCTTTCGATACATCAGCATACAATGAATTACTTCTCTGTCAAGCTGGGGTTCCCTGGGAAAGCTGAAATATTTTTCTTGATGAGTTTGTTTAGCTGATTGTCATCATCAGGAAAAATATCCATGTCAAATGTTGATCTTTAGTTTCATCTCCCCTCTGTCTAGTCATATTCCAGATAAGCAGCTGTTTTGGTTTGGGCTTCAGGTAAACTAGCTGTCTTGGTTTGATAGATTGCCAGCAGGAAACTGTCCTCTCCATAGTTAAAGCTATTAATTTCAACATGAACAAGTGGGTCATTTTGTCTGAGTGAATTCAAACTCATGTAATGGAAAATTGTAGCAGCTCCTGGATCTACTGTTCTGCCTTCAGCTATATCAGTTCTTGGTAGCTATTCTGCCAAATTTATGCTACAGCCAACAACAAACAGCAGCTATCTATTTTGATTAGCTAATTACTGCCACTTACTCAAATTTTTTAGGAACCCAACTATTATATTAAGCTCTTATAAAAAACTGCATTCCAGATTGCAGCTGATATTTTTATGAGCTCGTTTATAGTCTTGGTGAGAAAATAACAACCCTTAATTTAAAAACACAGGCTTTTTTTATTTCTCTAATCTCTTTTGAAAACAAGCTTGAAATTTTTATCAAAAAGTGAGATTGGTAAAAGTTGAATTTATTTAACTTTAATCCTTTGAAATTTGACCAAAGGTGTGATCTATATACATGCTTTTACCATCTCCAAATCACTTTTAATTAAAAGCTAATTTTTGAAATTTTTATCAGTTTAATTAATTAAAAAAAATTCAAAATAGATAATAGACATTTTTACATAGATATTGTATATAAGCTTGTTTTTAAATTCAAAATCAGAATCAGAATAATATATATTAAACCTTTTTAAATATTTATTTCATAATAAAATTTTATTTTAAATGGATAGTTTTTCAACATTTCACTTATAATTATTTTATTCAAGAAAATGTAGAAAAATATTTGCAAAAAATTATGTCAGTGATTATTTGTACTTTTTTTTTCAATGTTATATATGTATATATATTTGTGCACACACATTATATCATTGTGGGCCTTGTAACCCAATTGGTTATCATAGCTTAATTTTACTTTAAGTAAATTATTGTGAACATTGTATAATGTTATAGTTGTAACATTTTAAAGCTATTATATCAATGTTTATCTATTCTTCAGCAGTAAAATAATTTTACACAGCTTAACAATAATGAGTTTTAATTAACATTAAAATTAAATGCTAGTAATTTCAAATTTTAAATTTAAAATGCTTATTTAATTTTAGTTTATCTGTAAAACTTTTAAAGAGTTTATATTAATGTTTAAAATTAAAAAAAGCAAGTTCATACTTTATATTTTACTTTACTCGTAATAACCAAAGCTATCATATTTAATTATCTTTAAATGTAAAATAGATTTTTCTAGTTAAATATTTTAAAAATAATGTAATTATAATAAGCATTTAATAAAGTTAGCATTTAAATTAGAAGTTGAATAAATGTTGAATTAATTGATAAATATGACATTTATTTAATGTTGTTTGGTTTAAATATTTTTTAAATAATTTCTCATTTTAGAACCTATTCAAAAATATTTGCCTAGATTTAAAAAGAGCAATAAATGAATGTATTAAATTGTGTTAATATTTGATTGGTTACATTTGTAATAAGTTTTATATTATGTAATATTTTTTAGTTTATCCTAGTAATTTATAATACTTTTTATTTTTTTATTCAATCCAGAAACTATTTTCAATTAATTTCAAATGTATAGGCAAAAGTTAATTTATTGTGAAGTTTAGATTTTAATCAAATAGTATTTGATATACAAGCTATTTAGTGATAGATAAGTCAAAATTTCAAACAATTCAGAGAAGAGGTTGTAAGTTCAAAGTTAAATAAGCAGTCTGGTAAAATGACCATATGACCAAAATTACAAATAAGGTGGCACAGGCACCTGATATCAGTTCAATTAATTCTCATATTTTTTTCATTTCCTCAAGGTTATCAATCAAATTTAATTGTTTGTCACTGTTCAATTTAAACTTTAACAAATTTTGGCAAAAGTTTGATTTTATTTAAAACTTTTGTTTGTTACTCATTCACTATATTAGGTTAGATATATACATTGATACAGTTATCTGAACAAAAACACCAAGGAAAATGAAGTATCTGGAATGGCCAATGGAATGTTAAAATAGCTTGTTATTACAATATTTAGATTAGTATTTTAAAATTTACAATGATGGAAAACATTGGAATTTATTGTTCTTTTTATTGCTATCACTGGAGAACAATCATGAATTTGGGAAATAAATTGAACTTCTACTTTAAAATTAAAATTGCTGAGGAATATCTAATTCTATTATTGGCAAAAACATCACCAAAATTGCTAGTAATTTCTTAATAGCATCTCCATAGTATTTATCTTAAGTCAGTATATTTTTTGAAATTAATTTATATAGATAAAGACTTTAATTCAAATAACAATTATAAATTGACATTATAAATATGTTTCGATGTTCAATAATAATTAATTCTACAAAAGAAAAATAATTGACTAAACTAATTTATAATTCAATAATAATAATTTTATTTGTGCTAAATCATTGTTTTTAAAAAGCTATTTTTTGTTAGGGAATGATTTTCAATTGTTTTTCCCTGAAAGAGAAATGAAATAATGTATATTTAAGTGGAGTGATAAAATTTAACTTATTACAAACTGTTTATTTGATAAAATATGTAAATTTTAAAATGGTTTTATTTCATAAAATGAAAATACCAAACTTTTTGTATGATAATGGCATTACAATAAATGAATTAAAATAGCTGCTTTATATTTTAATAATTTAATAAGTCCTGTGCAAATGTTTAAATCTCATAAATATTTTTTTTCATCCAAGTGTTGTTATAGAACGCACTAATGTCTCAAAGATTATAGTTAATCAAACATTTCCTCCTGAAAATGTTTAACAATTGTAATAAATAATAATAATTGAAGTGCTCTATTATTCTATATGATATTACTAATACCAATTTACAAAACTTTGCACAATGGATCAATTTAATTTAATCAACCTAAATTAAAGATTTGTGATATATTTACTGCAGGATTTTGAATATTTATTAGTCTTGATATCCATAAATATTTGATAATAGAACTAAATAAATTTACCCAGGATATCTAAAGAACATGTTATGCATTGTCTAATTATATTATAAATTATATTTTAATGATATTATCTTAAATCATGGGTGGGCAATTGTTTTAGCTCGGGGGCCACAGAGGATGGCAAAGGGCCGCACATATTTTTTCATGACACAATAAACAGACTGATTTATTCCCTGTATTAACAATGAAATACTAGTTTGTCCATTCTTCATTAAACATGACATTCATCATGATTTTACATTTTTTGGAGGGTTCATGGTTTCAATAAAATTGAAAATGCATATATTTGCTAATGAAAAAACAAAATTGAAATTAACAATATCAACTGGAAAGGCACTGCACATCATATCTACATTCTGCATGTGTGATTAACATGGCCATCCTAGTGGAAGGTACGAGATGAACCTTTGGTTGCACATGGGAAGGAAATCTCAGTTCAAGAGAGATTTTTCTAATTGTCTTGGTAGGCTGCATAAAAACTCTTAGCAGGCTGCATGAGGAATCAGGCCACTATTTGCCCACCCATGTCTTAAATAATGGATGCATTCTGTACACAATATGCTATTGCCAACATTCTTTTTTATATTCAAGTAATGAAAAATTGTTCAAGAATAAAGAAGGACATTATTATTTAATTTTATTGATTTGGGGTAAAAAGGTTATATTTATTTTATGATTTTATACTATCTTATGATGTGCATATATAATGTATTTCATGTTATAAGCTATGAATTGGTTAAAGTTCTCAGAGTAGTAATGTGTCATATGATCTTATTTGAAATAGTATGTCTCTCTTAAAAATATGAATAATTTATATATGAATGTATATTATGTTTATGTAAGCAAAATAAGCACATGCATATTTCTGTGTTTTTTTATGATTTATTGCCTAATGTTAATAGAATCATATTTGTTATTAGTTAAATGTTATTTATCATATTTTACATTGCCTAGCTCTTATATTTTGTTGTAGATAAAATTATTTTTTATGAGTGATTTTTATATGCCAGTATAGTTTATGAATGGTTGTTAGTTTTCATTATTAATTTATCCAGCTTATTTTTCAGAAGAGATGGAAGCTTTGAGCTCTGTCTTATTATTTGTTGTCCTGCTAGCATTTTGTCTCTAATGCATATATTATTTTCCAGATTAGTGATAAAGTCCTAGATCCTTTACTAGTTATCTAAAGAAGATGTTTTCTATAAAAATGTTATCATACTTTTACTTTGCCTTACTTTATGATTATTGAAGTTTGATATTGTTTGCAATATATTTAATACAAAAAATGTGCAAGATTTTGCAATTGATTTATCTGGCATTTTTAGTGATGTTATCATGGTATTGAAGAATTCACATTGAGGAGTTATACTTCACCTATAAGAGCATTTTTCATTAGCATAGGTGGGAAAACACATTGTAAATGTTGTTAGTTGCCCTGTCTAAATATGATAAACAATTGGTTTTAAAATATTACTAGCATTGAAATTGAATATAGCATGAAGTAGATATGGATTCTGAAAAAATAATGTTGATCATGTTAACATAGAAAATAATTTAAGGGTATCAGAAAAATATTTAGATCTGAAGAAATATGAATACAGAGTAAGGCAGAGATAGAAAAATTGAAAAATGAAATAGTAGAAATGGTATGTGCATCAAAGTTGGAATATATAGAAGCTTGGAAATCAAATATGAAATTCAGTGGATAAATGAATAAATTCAGAGAGTTGAGTAAAGTAACTAATAAATATAAAGATTTGCTGGGACCAATTGTTGAACAAAGATTAGGAATTGTAGAAGGATTAAACAGATTTAAAGTAGAACCAAGGTTCTAACTATCAGTGAGATATAGTAAAGGTAGTAGAAAGGTGTGTAAAGGATATTAGGTTGCATGAAGTTTTTAGTCTTTATTTGATCCTTTGAATTCTATTACACAAAATGAATTTGCTTAGAGAATTTGGAAAAGACAAAATATATGAAGGTACCTTGATTTTAAAATAGATGTAATCAATGATAATTCTCAAAAACAGTGATACTAAAGAACATGAACAATAAATTTGTACATTATATACATTGTAAATGCATGTATTATGATGCTGAAAGGATTGAAAATATTCTATTGGCATAATATTTATGCCTTCATAATAAATAAAAGTAGGTGTTGTTAATTATAAAACCTAAAGACACTCATAAATCATATACTGGAGTATTTCACCCCATTTTTGACTAAACCCATTGAAATTTTGTCATTAATATTACACAGATCTCTTATATCATTTAACAGATAAAATTTTATAATGATTTCTTATGATATTTTACAAAATTTGTAGCAGTGTAGCCAATATCAAGTAGTGATGTTTAAGGTGCAATAAAGTACCTTTCAGATGACTTGATATTAATAAAAAATATGCCTATGTGTTTGAAAAGGAAGGTTTTTAATAAATGTGTTTACCATTTCTTACTTATGGATCTGAGACTTAGACACTTAATAGAAGAAAAATACAGAGACTTCAGACCATTCAAAGAAGTATGTAGATATGCAGGTTAGGAGTAACAAAAATATCAAGAATGCAATATATCAGTAAGAGTCTAAACAGGTGTTACTGACCTTATTGAAAAAGTTAAAAGACTGAAGTGAAGATGCCCTGAACATATTGCTATAATAGATGATAATAGATGAACAATTGAAATTATAAATGGAATTCCAAAAGATTTAAAAGATCCAGAAATAAACCACATGTGACATAAAATGGTAAGGTGTGATGTGGAGAAGAGAAGCTAAAGATCAGAGAAGGTAGTTTGAACTTAAAAAGACCTTCATCCTGCAGTGGACTGATATTATTTGATGATAGTGATGATGATCACATGCCTGTCAAGAAATTAAAATATTTTAAAGTCTGAATAATGAGAAATAAATAAATTTAAAGGATCGTTTTTATGATATATTTCTGAAATATCGTTTTATGGATTAATGATTAATCATGCTACATAGTTTTTTTATTTTGGAGCTTAATTATATAAACATAGTTGGTTTTGATACAATATATCATTTTATATAATAACATGCACAATGAGTGGAATATATATATATATTGTACCGGGTTTGAATATGAGATGATCGAAACATCAAACTCTTAGGCAGAGAAGAACATACTCGGAGAGTATGTATGTCCAAATGATAGCTATAAAATATATAACTAGCATTACATTTCTGGGACATAACTTCTTCTCAACTGTTGAGTTCAACACCAAGTTCAAAGCACTTTTTTGTTTTGTATAAACATAGGTGCCAGCTATTCATCAATAAGATAAATAACACACATTGAACAATGGCCACTAACTCAATGCCTAAGTTACACCCATAGACCAACTCAGCTACTTGTACTCAATAACAACTTTATTCAAAATTAGTGGTGAAAAAATTGATAAAAGAATTGATAAAAAGAATTGACCGACAAATAAAGTTTTAGTTTAAAGACAATTTATTTAATCAACATTTAATATACTAATTTTAAATACTCTTGTAAATTTTAATAACAGAACACTGGTATTTATCTAATTTAACTAATAACACTGATATAATGATCATGCACATATTAACTCATACACTCACATATATAATAAGAAACCATTAAATATTATTTGAAATTTAAACACGTATATTTAAAACACACAAATTAATAGTTCATTTTTAGGTGCTATAGAGTTCTTAAACTTGGCTCATTTACGAATCTGATTGGTACTTTTAGAAATGAATATAAGAAAATGTTTTACCTAGGATTTTAGGACGTGGATGCATCTTACTGTTTGCTGCTTCTAATAAAATATTCTAACCGGTAAGATTGGAAGTTTCTTGAGGAGGTTTCTTCCTTTTTCATCAGTATTATTACTGGATACAATTAGATACTGATGGAGATTCTTCAAGCTGTTACACTAACATTAGCCAGGCTGGAGAAAGTTGTATGTTTTCTGATGTTTTAACACTGCATTCTTAATTCTGATATAATTCACTGATAGATTGTACTGTAATGCAACTCTGATGCAATTAACTAGACTGATTGTCCTCACTGAACTGTCCAATAAATTTGCTATTTATACATGCAAAGTGTTTTTGTTTTCATATCCACCAGCAATATCTGTTGTCAAAATTCCTTTAGTAGCTAATTCTTTTTAATCTTGTTGTTGGGTATGTTAATTAGCATCCATCACAAACATGTTGTTTTTATATCTTTAATTAGTAGCCACCTCTGTGTTTTTAAATATATTTTAAAGTTTTATTTTAATATTTATTCTCATGTGTTTTTCAATATGGTTTTAACATGCACATATACACACATTTATCATATATTTTATTAACAAGCTTACATTTCCACACATGTATAATTTATTCTAATAAACTCGAATGAAAAGAGATTTATATTTTAACTTTTAACTTATAATAATAAAAACTCTTTAACTTCTCCTATGAAAGTTTTAGTTTTTTCTACAGAAAAACTCCCCCTCTCCCCCTTTTAATGAATTAATTGTAAGTTTTATTTTAAGAACTCTTAAACTTTTAACTATTTATTTTAACAAATAATAATAAGAAAAACTCTTTACTTCTTTTATAAAACTTTTATTTCAAAACTTTTAAACTGTTACATATTATTTCTTTTAACAAAAGATTTTTGTTTTACTAAATGTTTTTAGATAAAAGTATTATGTACCAACTCAATGTTGGTACATTACACCCCTCCTCCCTTTGAGAGTAAAATGCATCATTTTTGACCATTTTATCTCTGATAACTTCAATTCTTAATTCTAAATATTTATTAT
The DNA here is from genome assembly GCA_028023455.1 of Epiperipatus broadwayi. Lineage (NCBI taxonomy): Eukaryota > Metazoa > Onychophora > Udeonychophora > Euonychophora > Peripatidae > Epiperipatus > Epiperipatus broadwayi. The sequence continues at coordinate 859,687 of JAQFVV010006506.1, forward strand.
TTTTCTAAGTTTGCTTTTTAATATATTTCACTTACATACTAAGGGCAATCTGTTTTGACTATCCTTTCCTTCTATCTATGCTGAATACATTGCTCACAATGATCTAAATCCTGGATAACTACCATGAGAACAAACTAAGTTTGTGGCACAGGGATCCTTTGGAAATGAAGTGGAGGCAGATTCACTGGCTTATACTGACTTACACATATGGAAATTTGAAGCTTCATTTGCCAGGTTTCTACTGGACTTGGAAAAAAGAAAGGATTGCTGCAAATGGCAGGAATTATCAACTGTCCATTTTTGACTTATGCTTTGGACCAAGGTATGAGATATGGGGATTCTCCCCTGAAGAAATGACTTACAACTTACTCTGGTTATTTCCAGGGCAGACTTTAAAAGAGGAATGATCCCTGACAGTCTGTTACAGGTACTAAATTTTATCCAGACGGCAGCTTTAAACTTATCTTTAAATATCTAAAACTTATTTCAATACTACCCTCATTCCCTTTAGTTTCAAACCCTTATACACTCTTAATACAACTTAGATTTATTTTATTTATAATATTAACCTTACAATATTATTTTTAATTCATACAAAATTATCTTAAACATTTATTTATATTAATCTAATCTTACAATATTATTTGCAAACCATTATGAACATTATTTTAAATATTTATTTATATTACAATATTATTTTTGAAACCATTTATTCAACTTCTTTATTAATGTGCATGTATTCAGAAAAAAACTATTTAGTTTTATTATAATCCTTTACTGTACAGATATTTTATTTATTGTATTTGATCTGACTTTAAATCATTTATTTACTTCCTTTTATTACCGTGCGTGTATTCCCCCCAAAAAATGTATTAGTTTATTAAGAGTCATTATTATTATTTACTACAGATATATTTTCTTTTACCTTGATTATTTTAAACAATTTACATCCTTTTATTAACTTACACTATTCAAAACAAACTTTTATTTTATTACACTACTTTCTTTATTATTTTATTCATTTATTTAATCCTATAAACATTACTTTTAAATCATTAATTTGACCCATTTATTTAACTTGATTTTATTGATTTTTTTTATTTATTTGAACTGTTTATTTATGAGCATTTCTTCTTTCTTAATATGTGCATGGAGAAAAACAAATCTTTTAAACTTTACGAAGCCTCCATTATTATTTTTTACTTCCAAACATTTCATTTATCATTATTCACTTATTTTTAATTTATTATTTCAGTTTTAAATAGAAGTTTCAGATTTAAATTTATTAAATTATTGATGTTAGAATAATCATATTCATGCTCATTGTCCATTTCCGGTCCTTAATGTTTATTTCCTTTACTATTCTGCCCGTTTACTAACTTTTAAACTATGCCAGGTGAATCCTTCTTTCTTTCTACTAATTCACTAATATAAATTATACTCCATATTCTAACATCTCTCCCTTGATTAAAATTTATTGCTTTATCTTTTTCCCTTTCCATTCTATTTTCAACTTTGTAAATTAGAAAACCTTTAAGCTTCACAGACCTCTGTATTTTTTCTAATTGTGAATATTTTTTTCTATGCTTTTTATTTAACTCTTTGCTTAAGATGAACCTTTAACTTAATCTTTTTAAATTTTTGTGAAAACTTTTCTACACTATCTTCTACCTTGAACTTATGTCTCTTTTCTATTTTTGGTCTACCTTTGTTTCTACTTTATCTGTTGCAGTGCTATCTGATTCTAATTTAATTTCTATCTCTTTTATGACCTCACCTTCCTTACTTTCTTTGACAAAATCTACTTCTACGATCTCTTGATGTATCTCTACCTTTCCTGTTATCTCATATCTTATTTCTCTTATTTCTCTAATCATTTCTATTTTGACCTGATTAATTTCTTGACACATTCCTTTCATCAATTCTGCTTTGAGTTCATGCTGACTTGGCCTAATTTCTTCCTTCAGTTCAGCTTTGACTTCTTGCATCATATTCATCATCATTTTCATCACCATTCGCATCTCAGATACTTATTTCTCTTTTTCCATTTTTAAAGCAATATTTTATTTCACTAAATTTAATATACAACTTATTTATTAATTTCTTTAAAAAAACACACGGCTAACTCTGCCCCTTTTGGCTTTTTCTCTACCCGTTCTTAATGCTTTAACTCCATCCAAAACATCTAACTATCTCTGATTTAACAGAATGATTTATTTTAAATTGCATAAATGTCAAAATCTTTTTTCATTTAAAGAAAAAAAAGTTTTCGGTCAATTCATTGTTTTTTTAAAAATTAAACAATTTAAAATACATAATTTCGCTTTTCTATAAAATTTTTATTTTCAAACAAGAGACAAATTATATCTTAACTATTGTTTCTTAGGTCCTGCCCCAACATTGGGAAAAGCCACTGTACTGGGTTCGAATATGAGATGATTGAAACACTGGACTCTTAGGAAGAGAAGAACTTACTCAGAGAGTATGTATGTCCAAACGATAGCTATAAAATATATAACTAGCATTACATTTCCAGGCCATAACTTCTCGACTTTTGAGTTCAACACCAAGTTCAAAGCATCTTTTTTTTTTTTTTGTAAACATGGGCATCAGTTATTTATTCAGAAGAATAAATAACACACTTTGAACAATGTCCACTAACTCAATGCCTAAGTTACACCCATAAACTAGCTCAGCTACTTGTACTCAATAACAACTTTATTCAAAATTAGTGATGAAAGAATTGATATAAAGAATTGACCAACAAATAAAGTTTTAGTTTAAAGACAATTTATTTAATCAAAATTTAACATACTAATTTTAAATACTCTTGTAAATTTTAATAACAGAACACTGGTATTTATCTAATTTAACTAATAACACTGATATAATGATCACACACATATTAACTCATACACTCTTACATATATAATAATAAAGCATTAAATAGTATTTGAAGTTTAAACACATATATTTAAAACACACAAATTAATAGTTCATTTTTATGTGCTATAGAGTTCTTAAACTTGGCTCGTTTACAAATCCGATGGGTACTTTTAGAAATGAATATAAGAAAATGTTTTACCTAGGATTTTAGGATGTGGATGCATCTTACTGTTTGCTGCTTCTAATAAAATATTCTAAAAGGTTAGATTTGAAGTTTCTTGAGGAGGTTTCTTCCTTATTCATCGGTATTATTACTGGAGACAATTAGATACTGATGGAGATTCTTCAAGATGTTACGCTGATATTATTTTCATGGGCAGATTTTGCTGTTTTTACTGGACCCAGGCTGGAGAAAGTCATGTTTTCCAAGGTTTTAACACTGCATTCTTAATTCTGATATAATTCACTGATAGATTGTACTGTAATGCAACTCTGATGCAATTAACTAGACTGATTGTCCTCACTGAACTGCCCAATAAATTTGCTATTTATACATGCGGAGTGTTTTTGTTTTCATATCCGCCAGCAATATCTGTTGTCGAAATTCCTTTAGTAGCTAATCCTTTTTAATCTTGTTGTTGGGTATGTTAATTAGCATCCATCACAAACATGTTGTTTTTATATCTTTAATTAGTAGCCACCTCTGTGTTTTTAAATATATTTTTAACTTTCATTTTAATATTTATCTTTGTGTGTTTTTCAATATGATGTTAACACACACATATACACACATTTATTATATATTTTATTAACAAGCTTACATTTATGCACATGTATAATTTATTTTAATAAACTCAAATGAAAAGAGATTTATATTTTAACTTTTAACTTATAATAATAAAAACTCTTTAACTTCTCCTATGAAACTTTTAGTTTTTTCTACAGGAAAACTTCCCCCTCCCCCCTTTTAATTAATTAATTGTAAGTTTTATTTCAAGAACTCTTAAACTTTTAACTATTTATTTTAATGAATAATAATAAGAAAAACTATTTACTTCTTTTATAAAACTTTTATTTCAAAACTCTTAAACTGTTACATATTATTTCTTTTAATGAAAAATTTTTGTTTTACTAAATTTTTTTTGATAAAATTATTATGTACCAACTCAATATTGGTACAATATATATATATATATGTGTGTGTGTTAAAACAAAGATTTGCATGGGTTAAATATATAAAAAACATTTTTTGCGGGTTCATCCATGTTAAAAACTTTTAATATTAATATACTGAAATTTTGACTTGGTCACACAAGTCATCCACAGAGTTATAAAAGGTAGAAAGACGGTTGTAGAGGCGCTACAATTACGGATTTGAAAAAAAACGTTAAAGTTCCACCAATAGCAAAAATGTTAAATTTAGGAATGCTTTTTTAAAATAATCTTTACAAATAGGAGGAAGTTTGCATGTATCATCTCACTTATTGATACAATCTGGCCTTTTAAGTATCTCAATGGCTTCTCTAATTTTGCACTGGTAGAGATTATCACATCTGGATATGATCCTGGTACTAGAAAAAAATAATTTTATGACCTGAATCCATAGTATGGAGTGAGAGTGCTGATGATGATGAGTGTTGTTTAACTGCATTAGCATGCTCATCTCTCCTAACACTGATGTGATGATTACTCATACCCATGTAAGAAGCTGGCATGCTCATCTCTCCTAACACTGATGCGATGAGCTTTACAATTTTTACACGAGATTTGATAGACACCACGAGATTCAAGGGGGATTGAATCTTTAGGCTTGGTTATTATATTGCTAATATTTGATGAGTAGAAAATGCTGTATCTATATTATAGCATTTTAATATACATCTGATACTGTCTGTAGTTTCTTTTACATATGAAACACAAATCCTAATAGCTGATTTACCATCTTTTTATTTCCTATTTTGGGCTTGAAACCGATTTGTAAGTTCTAATTTAAATTTATTAGAATGTTTCTGAAGATTAGGAATATCAACTGTAAATATTGTTTTTCTTAATTTTTGTCTCTCTACTTTTGCATTAACATGTATCTTGCATCTTGCTAATCGATGATCACTTCCTGTGTTAAATTTATTAAGAACATTACAATCTTGAAATATGTATTGTCTGTTAGTCAAAATATAATCCAATTCTGCCATACCTTCATTTGGATGCTTCCGTGCCCATTTCCTTTTAACATTTTTCTCAAAAAAAGAATTCATAATATAAAGTTTTTCTTTTTCTGAAAACTCCACAAGTCTATGTCCTCTCTCATTTCTATTAACAGATATATAAAATATAAATTAATAATTAAAAATAGATCGGTATGTAGCTCGATTGTCATATATAATTATAGACAGACCAACTTCATTAAATGTTATTTGTAAGCTTACACAATATAAATAAGGGTATTTTTTACATTTGTCTCATCTACATTTACTCTGAATAATCAGTAAAGGAAATTTTAATATTGAAATGTAGAATCGATGTAGTTTAATATAATATTAAAAGATTAGATTTTTATCTTTAATTTCAAGCTTTTAATTTGATAGTGCTTCCTAAAAGAATATAAAAGTGTTTGCAGATAATTTCCATGTTCAAATACTGTTTTCACTAATATTAATCTGGACTTAGTTAATAAACTAGATTATTCTTTGGTAACATTGTTTTCCATAGATTACTGTAGACAGGGCTAGAGTAAAGAGTGCCCTTATTTGTAATTATAAAGATGTAGTACAATTGTTTGTAACCCATGGGTCCCGATCCCAAGTGGGTTACATAAAAATTGTTGGGGCTCTCAAAATTTTTAAGAAATTTTCATACGTTTAGAATAATGGTAAGTAGTAAATAATAATATTTTTTTTAAAAAAGTTAAAAATGTATAGAAAATAAATTATTATTATAGATAGAACTTTTTTTTGTATATATATATACGATTTGCTTCAATTTTTTTTTTTCCAAATTGTATGTGTTTAATACTAAGATATTAGAAAATATAAATTTATATATTAATTAAAACTATTATTGGTTTGTTAAGAATAATTTTACATCCTTGTACTTAATATAGATGTGATATAAACAAGTAATGGGGTGTGTCAAATTTTGTGTGAGGAAAGTGATTGCTAATGTATAAAGATTACACACTACTAATTTGGTAAAATTAATTAGGATTAAAATATTAAAAGGAATATACTTTTAGTTAATATTTTTGTAAAAACATTTTCTTTTGTAAGCTGAAGACAACATTCACTAACATTTGATTGTATTCTATTTTAGATACTTCGATTCCAGAAACAAGTGAGTTTAGTGTTGTATTCGTTCATATATGCATGTGTATATCATTAAATACAAATTATTATAAATAAACAGAAAATGATTTTTTTATATACAGATTAGTGGAATATACAACCTATTAGTATTAAATATAAACAAAGCGATTCAGAATGTTACTATACTAAAATATTTTATTTCAATCTATGATACAGTTTATCATTGATGCAAAATGGCACTTTTGTGATGATTTTTAATAATAACTTACTGTATATACTGTAGTATTAATATGCTGTTTATAATGAAATTATCTGTTATGCATATTATAGAAATAACTTATCCTATAATAATATCCTGCTACACATATCATGTTCTTTGTATAACATCTTGTTTTGATGTGGTAATAACCCAATGCTATAAACAATAGTAATAATCCGCATTATAATTATGTTATATATTATAAAAGATGTACTTGCTGTATTTTCTATACTAATATCTGTATGAATTGTAGTAGTCACCTGTTTATATACTGTAATAGTAACCTATCCATATTGTGAAAAAAAACTAATTATAATAATAACTTGATATTGGACTTTGTTAACATAGAAGAAAAAGTAAAAGACAATTGATTTAAAATTTGGGCATTTATTCTACTACACTGACATAAATATTAGAAGAATACGCAGGGTAGAATTTATTATAAATAAAAAAGTAGAAGTTCATGGTATATCTGAGAGAGTGGGAAAATTAGTTATTCAATTTAATAGCAGATAGCTGATAATTCAGATTTATGTCCAAGAAATTCTCATAGTAATGCAGTAGTAGAGGATTTCAAAAGGTTTTTATCAGACCAAATAACATTTTAAAATTGTTTTAGGAGATGGTAAAACTAGAATTGATAAACAATTGAAAGATGAAAGTGTAGTAAGTAAATTTGATTAAGGTAATCAAAATGAGAGAGGACATAAACTTGTGGAGTTTGGGGGAAAAGTAAACTTTATTTTATGATTTCTTTTTTTAAAAAAATTAAAAAGAAGTCTACATGAAGAAATTCAAATGAAAGTACAGAAGAATGGGATTATATTTTTGCAAACAGATGATATATATTTCAAGACGTAATGTTATTAATAAATTCAACACAGGAAGTGATCATCGATTATTAAGATGTAAGATACATGTTAATGCAAAATTAGAGAGACAAAAATATTACCAAAAACAATATTCACAGTTGATATTACTAATCTTCAGAAATATTCTAATGAATTTAAATTAGAACTTGCAAATCCTTTTCAAATATTAGCCGATGTTGAACATAATTCAGATTTGGATGAAATCAAAAGGAATATAACTGATACACTTTCAAAAATTGCAACAAAGATGGTTGGTAGAAAAAAGAAGCAATCGACCAATAAAACTTTTACTGAGACTAGAGAACTTATGAAAAAATAAGGAATATGAAAATGCATACAAATGATGCATTAAACAGGATTGAACATTTCCAATTTTGTGAAATGGTGTGGAGAAAATGATAATAATGTAAGAAAGTATAAGTGTGAACTTACAAACAAAGCTATGGAACTGAATAAAAGTCTCGAGAATGTAAAACCTGATTTTGGTATTAGTAGGAAAATATCTGCATTAAGAAAAAAAGATGGAATATTAATAAAAATAGAGATCACATTATAAAACTTGTAGAATGATTATATCAAGAACTATATATTTATAAGGAACACATACTTCCTACAACTATTATAACTGCTAAATGGCCCAGGATTGTAAATGAATAAGTGAGTCATGCAATTAAATTTACAAAGAAAGGAAAAGCTTCAGGTAATAAAAAAATTACATTTGATATATTAAATGTAGCCAGTAAGAGACATAAGGAATATATTATAAATACCAAAGCTATCAGTCTATTATCAATTTTAGACATATTTTAGCAAGATAATTACAAATCGTCTACAGAGAACTTTGGATTATAACCAAACAATAAAAGTCAAGCTGGATTTAAAAGTAGTTTTAGTATAGTGGATTATATCTAAGTTTGAGAGAAGCCATAGAGAAGAACAATGAATATGAGTTGCCATTTATGCTTTGGATTTGTAGATTATGAAAAAGCATATACTATAATTTTTTCTTCAGTTGTTAGAGCGTTTGGTTAATCAAGTTATAAAATTAGCATATTCACATATTCTAGAGTATTTATAAAAATTAAACAGCTACATATTAAATTACATAATGCTACTAGGAACTTTAACATTGAGAAGAATGTAAGATAAAGTAACCTCATATTCCCAAAACATTTACAGCACTGCTGCAATAAGTATTCTTTGGTTTAAAATGGAAAGTTAAAGGAATAAAAAAGTGGACATCATTTAAGTCATTTAGATTTTGTAGACGAGTAATTATTTTTTGAAGTGGTACTTCAGAATTTCAGAAAGTGTTTCAAGAGTTATTCGGTGAAAGCAAGAAAGTGGGACTAAAAGTAAACGTTAAAAAGTCTAAAGAAATGTTTAGTGGCTTATTATAAAAGATGAAAAAAAAAAAGATTGTTTATGATTAGTGAGAAACTAACAACTATATATATATGTGGGTGTGGGTGTAAAATACGATACCGTTATAAAATATTATATATAAAAAATTTTTTATCGGTAAATACAATATTATAGTTCAAATTATTTTGTAGCGCTTTTGAATACGTGGTAATCCTCGTCAGTTTTAACTGAATTTCAAATTTTTTAAATTTAATGTTAAGTATATTTCCATAACCTGTGTATTGCTGTATTTGCAACTTGCCTATTAATAACATTTTCCTTATATTTATCAATAGCAATTGCCTCTTTAATTTTCCTCTTTTTACGATTTCTTTCTCCCATTAATATTTTTATTTCACTGCTATTAAATTTAAACTTATAATTACAAGTCTTTTCATAGTCAAAGAATATTGAAGCTGTATTAAATCGACTATTTACGTTATATTTACATTATTTAATACAGCTTCAGTATTCTTTGACCATGAAAGACTTGTAATTATAAGTTTAAATTTAATAGTAGTGAAATAAAAATATTAATGGAAGAAAGAAATCGTAAAAAAAGGAAAATTAAAGAGGCAATTATGATTGATAAATGTAAAGAAGATGGTATTAATAGGCAAGTTGCAAATACGGCCATACACAGCTTATGGAAATATACGTAACATTAAAGTTTAAAAAATTTGAAATTCAGTTAAAGCTGACGAGGATTACCACGTAATCGAAAATGCTACAAAAGAATTTAAACTATAATATTGTATTTACCTTTAAAATTTCATTATATATATAATATTTTGTAAAGGTTTACTTTAGCGACCACATATATTTGGCATCTAATTTTTAAAATCAGAACTAAACTAATAAAAAATCTTACTTACATGCTCCTATATTACAATTACAGTAAATATTTATTAAAACGTAAATGATAATAAAAAAAAATCATTTACCTTTTTAATCATAATTCTGTTCTATGCATACTAGGAAGTTGGAGAAAAAGGCGGCAGTGCACTGTTTACTCCAGAAGGCAAATTCTTGGAGGTATGATGAAAATAAAGCTCTGCTGGTACCAGATTGGAATTTCAACTTATGCTTCGCTCTCACCCACATATTTTCAATATTCTGGATATGTATGTTTTGGTCTTCATGGCAAAAATTAGCCCAGTCAATGCCTTTTTTTGCTGACACTGGTCTCATGCACAATGTATTCTTGGGGCAAATTATGCAAACAAAAATACACTATATTTATAATTTTTCCCAGAGACAGATGACTTTGGAAAAAGAAAGACACCTTTTTGATTGTGCTGTGCCAGCGACATATTCTGCATTGCCATCTACACCCATCTATGCTTACAGAATACATCATCAGCAAACAACAAACACCACACTGTTGGCATGTGTTGTAATTCTTCAGGTGTCTTCTTGCAAACTATTTGATGGCCACTATAAAACTGTACATGTGCATGTAATTCGAATTTTTTTTAACTCAGAGGGTGTTTTTTTTTTTTTTTTTTAGAATAAGTGCTGTAAATCTAGATAGTTTAAAATCTTAAGTTATAAATGTAGATAATTTAAATTCTAAAATTTCAAATAATTTAAACTAATTGTTTTAATTAATCTAGTGTAATTGTTTCAACTTCTTTAAAATGGTAAATATTTTTTTTTATTATCTTTTACATTTTAATAAATTTTAATGTAATTGTAATATAGTAGCATATACTAAGATTTTCGAATAATAATTTACTTCTAATTTTCAAAAATAGAGGGCGAACATGATTTTTATGATGTGGTTGCTAAAGTAAACCTTTACCTAATATTTTATAACGGCCATCGTATTTTACTTTTATTATATAAGTTTATTATCATTATGGAATTTTAAGTCTTAAGTAAATTTTGGATAATTAAAGAATGGTGGAAACAAAGCCGATTATATTTTTTTAAAAAAGTGTAAAATGTTTTGTTTTTCCTAAATGCTGTAATATTCGTTTGAATAGATGTCTCATATTTTCGTCAAACAATATGTTTAAAATTAAATCAATTAGTTTGGACAATATAATAAGGCAATGTAAAAAAGAAATTTACATTAAAAATATTTAACGGCTATTGAACATTTAATAGATATGAATGAATGGGATCAATGGAATGCATTTTATATACATTGTCAAGTTGGATTTAAAATATGTCGACAAAATTTGATTAAGAAATTTGATAAAAAAAATAGACTTTTTATATAATTATTATTATTAAAATAGTTATAGTGAAGATAATTACGTGAATTTAACAGATGGAAAAATTAGTTGTACACAAAAATATGAATTACAATGTGGTTCAAAGTATGTAGGAAGTGTATGGATAGATTATAATATGGAATTGATTGCTTCATTGCAAAACGTTTTTGATGATGATATGAATTTACAAGATTGTAGTAATATTATTAAGGAGATTTCTAAATATAAAATAAAAACTAATAGATATGATCGGTCATGGCTATTTCTGAATTTAAAAAGTCTTAGAACTGAGCAAAATATGTGTTTGAAAGAAGACAAGGGTTTGCGAATATGTTTACTTAAAAAAGATGCATATAATGATAAAATTGAAACACATGAGTAAATTGGGATTTGATATTACTGATAGCTATAACATGGAGGGACAATGTGTGAAATTTATAAATAGTATTTTAAAGAAGGCTAAAAGTCATTTTATGAATAGTTGTACATACTATGATATATATCCATCTACATCTATATGCCCAAGAATATTTGCTAATATTAAACTTCAAAAAGTAGGAAATCCTCTTAAATTGATTGATTTTGGTGGATCATTTATGTATCAAAAAGCTAAATATATTGGTAAATTGTTACAAGATATGTTAAGTTTTAGAAGATATACAATTGCATCTTCTTATGAATTTGTTGATAGAATTAAAAATATAAAAATAAATGATAATGATCTGTTAGCTTCATTGAATGTAATTATATGGATCAATTGATCATCTTGAAAAAATAAATTTAATTGAAATTGAACTAATTAATATGTCTGTAAATAAACTTTTAATAAATTTTATTATTGAATCACAAATTTATAAGTGATAATATTATTGCAACTTATAATGATAAGTAATATAAAATGGGTAAAGGATGGCCAATGGGATTACCTATGGTAGCACAAATTTGTAATTTTACATTGTCGAAATATGAAGATATTATATTTAATTCTTATAAGTTTGAAGATATTAAAATTTATACTAGATATGTTGATGTTTTTGTTTGTGAGACTAAAGACATTATTGATGTTCTTTTATATAATCTGAATAATTTAAACAATTTAAAATGGACTATTGAGAATGAACAAAATGGAAAAATAAAATTTTTGGATTTACAAATATTTAGAAATGCTACTGATTTAAATTATAAATTAATTTTTAAACTTATTGGAGAATGAAGATATATTCATTTTAAATCATGTGTTCCAATGATGCATAAAATGGCAAATCTGAAATAGTTTTTGCATCGCAATGATAAGTTGTGTAATATAACAGTGATAAAATTATAAATATTGAACTCTTTACTAATGAACTTTTAAAGGTTGGCTATAATAAAAACCAAATCTTGTATAAAGTAAATTCATTTAATAATAAGAAGAGGGTTGGCTGTGGTACTTTAGATAATAAAAAATGGATATCTATGTTGTTTATAAATAACATGCAATCTAAATTAATTAAGAATATATTTAAAGAAACGTATAATATTTCATTTTGTGTTCCTCAGAATGTTAATCGATTGATTAATAATTCTAAGAGTATAATTCCTAAATTGCAAAGAAGTAATATAATTTATCAGATTTCATGTGGATGTCAAAAATTATACATCGGTGAATCGGGATGTTCTGTGGAGACAAGATTGAAGGAGCATCAATTATTATATAATCTTTGACCATGAAAAGTCTTATAATTATAAGTTTAAATTTAATAGTAGTGAAATAAAAATATTAATAGAAGAAAGAAACCATAAAAAGAGGAAAATTAAAGAGGCAATTATGATTGATAAATATAAGGAAGATGTTATTAATAGGCAAGTTGCAAATATAGCCATACATAGCTTATGGAAATGTACATAACATTAAGTTTAAAAACTTTGAAATTCAGTTAAAGCTGATGAGGATTACCATGTAATCGAAAGTTCTACAAAAGAATTTAAACTATAATATTGTATTTACCATTAAAATATATTGGTCAGATAATTACTACATATGGAAACATAATTGCTGAAATTAATCGTAGAAATAAGTAGTGATTTTGGTAGAAATAACTCAATATTAAAAAGAAATATTCATATGTGCTTGAAAAGAAAAATTTTTAATAAATATGTTTTATCAGTTTTTACCAGTGGATATGTAATTTCTCACTTAACAGAAAATGTCCTACCAGTAAAAGAATTATGTAGTGAAGCATGTTAGGAGTTACAAGAAGTGATTGAACACAAAATGCATGAGTAAGAGAACAAACAGAAGTTAATACGTTCAAAGAATTAAAATACTGAAATAGAGTTGGGGTGGACATATTACTAGATGATATAATAAATGGACAGTTGAAATCTTGAACCAAATGTTAAGATACTGTGAAAGGCCCAGAATGTGACCTTATGTTAGATAAATAGATGAAATAAAGAAGTGTGCAGGAGTGATGTGGTGAAGAGAGGAAAGAAATTGGAGAAGATGGATTAAACACGAAGAGACCTTCATCCTTAAATGGATTCTTAATGGTTGACAAACGGGATGATAGTGCAATAATAACCTGTTATATATACTATAAAATCAAACTGTTGAATATGTTGTACTATTAATTTGTTGTATAATTGGTAATAGAAATGTTGATTTTTAAACTTTATGAATCCACCCTACAGAATGAGCCTCTCCAATCCTATTGCTTCCATTTGTATTTTTTTTCTCCATACCAAATAAGCATATCCATTCATCTCATATCTAGTCTGTTTCTAGATATTTGAAAAACTTTTAGCATGAAAAATAAATAAATAAATTTAAATGATCTTTCTCATGCAATATTTCAGAAATATTAATTTATAGATTTACGATTAGCCATGATATATTGTTTGCATTATATAGCTTTTTTTACATAAAAATAGTCTAGATAGCATATACGATTGCTTAAAATTAACTTGCTCAATGTGTGATATACATATAAGAGATTTGAACACAGTTTTCTAGCTCTTTTCAGCTAATTCTCTAACTCATATAACCAATACACCTGACTACACATGTGTGACAAAGATAAATGATCTCCTATTTACATTTTTTTTATTTAACCACACATATCAGTTAATTCAAATGATTATCTCACACACACATATATAAAATCAATACTCTATTTATATTAATATAGCAAATCTTCAAACTTTAATGGACTGACATTATTTAATCCAGTCTTGAACACTCCAACTATCCATTTCATTGAAAATATGATGATGGAATACACAAATTACTTGTGTAGACATGTGTATCAGTTGTAGGATATAAAGTGGAAAGAAGCTTGAATGTCTGTGTTTAAGTTTTTTGTACTACATTTAAACTGCAAGTTCAAATCAATATATATATATATCATCAACAATGAAGGTCTCTCGAAGTTCAATCCATTCTTTCCGATATTCAGATTCTTTTCTCCACAGCACCCTTGCACATATTTCTTATTTCATCCATCCATCTCACATGTGGTCTCTTTCTGGGTCTTTTAAAATCTCTTGGAATCTAATTTAATATTTAATTGTCCATCTATTATCATCTCTTTTAGCAATATGTCCAGCCCAACTCCATTTCAGTTTTTTAATTTTTTTCAATGAGGTCAGTAACATCAGTTTGTTCTCTTAACCATATATTGAATCTTCAATCTCTTCTGGTTACTCCCAACATCTACCTCTCCATGCTTTTTTGAGTGGTCTGAAGTCTCTGTATTGCTCTTCTATTAAGTATCCAAGTCTCAGATGCATAAGTAAGAACTGGTAAAACACATTTATTAAATACCTTCCTTTTCAAACAAATAGACATATTTCCTTTTACTATCAAGTCATTTCTATCAAAAGCAATCCAACCAAGTTTAATTCTATGATTAATTACATCCATTATGTTTTCATCTGTATTAATAATCTAACCAAGGTATTTGTAACTTAACTTCTTTTAACTCTTCATAATCAATCATTATTTTTTTTACTATGAGAAAATCCATTCAACATTACTTCAGCCTTTTTAACATTTATCTTTAGTCCTACTTTCATCTGATAACTCCTGCAACATTTCCTGCAGCTCTAAATCATTATTTTCAAAAACAACTACATCATCTGCAAAGTCTAAATGACTTAAATAATATCCATTTACTTTCACTCCTTTAGCTTCCCATTTTAATCCATAAAATACTTCTTGCAGCACTGCTGTAAAAAGTTTTGGAGATATGGAGTCACCCTGTCTTACACCCTTCTCAATGTTGACTTTCCCAGTATCATTATGTAATCTAATTGTTGCTCTTGCATTTTTATAAATATTCTTTAAAATATGACAATATCCTGGATCTTTACCCTGATGATCTAAAGCTTTAATCACTGAAGAAATGTTTATAGAATTAAATTCTTTTCATAATCTACAAATTCAAAGTATAATGGCAACTCATATTCATTTGTCCTTTCTATAACTGCTCTCAATATCTGGATATGATCTACTGTACTAAAACCACTTTTAAATCCAGCTTGCTCTCTTGGTTGGTGGAAATCCAATGTTCTCCGTAGATGAGTTGTAATTATCTTGTTAAACATTTTGTATAAAACTGATAAAGGCTGTAAGGTCTGTAATTTCTAATATCTTCTTTATTACCATTTTTAAATATTAATATTAATACTGCATTCTTCCAATCATCTGATACATCTTTATCATTTAGACATTTGGTATGTAACTTTGCTAAAATTATTTTTGTTTCTTCATCTGCTTCTTTTAATATATCAATTATAATTCTATCATTATCTGGGGGCCTTTCGTTTATTCTTACATTTAATTGCATGTCTCTCACTTCTTCATTTAAAATTCTGGGCAATTCGGAAGACGTAATAGATATAGGAGGTACTTGTTCTTTATAAATATATAATTCTTCATAAAAGTCTTCTACCCATTGCATGACGTCATCTCTCTTTTTAATAATAATTCCATCTTTTTTTCTTATTTGCAGATATAAATTTCCTACCAATACGAAAATAATGTTTTATCCTCTTGAGACTTATTCTTTTCTACAGCTTTTCTTGCTATTTCACAGTTATACTTTCTTATATCATTTTCAACTTTTTTCCGCACCATTTTACAAATTTCGAGATATTCAATCCTTTTTAATGCATGATTTTTATATATCTACATATTCCTTCTTTTCTTCATAAATTCTCTAGTCTCAGTAGAAGTTTTAATTGCTGCTTTTTTCTACCAGCTATCTTTGTTGCAGTTTTTAAAAGTGTATCAGTTATTTTCATATTAATTTCATTTAAATCTGAATCATGTTCAAAACCTACTAATGCTTGAAACCGATTTGTAAGTTCTGATTTAAATATATTAGAATGTTTCTAAAGATTAGGAATATCAACTGTAAATATTGTTTTTCTTAATAATTTTTATCTCTCAAGTTTTGCATTAACACGTATCTTACGTCTGAATAATCGATGATCACTTCCTGTATTAAATTTACTAAAAACATTACAATCTTCTGTTAGTCAAAATATACTCTAATTCTGTTGTACCTTCATTTGTATGCTTCCATGTCCATTTCCTTTAACACTGTTCTCAAAAAAAAAAAAAGAATTAATAATATAAAGTATTTCTTTTTCGGCAAATTTCCCAAGTCTATGTCCTCTCTCATTTCTATTACCATAACCAAAATTATTACAGCTCTTTCATTTGTTTGCCAATTGTAGCATTAAACTCTCCCATAACAATTTTAAAATGTGTACTCTGATGAAAAGCCTTTTGTACATCCATATAAAAATCTTCTATTATTTCATCACTATGAGAACTTGTAGGAGCATAAACCTGAATTTTCTGCATATGGTATCTGATATTAAGTTGTATAAGTAATCCTGCACGCTGTCCTTTACATCATCAATCTCAACAATGGTGTTCTTTCACTTTTTATTTATAATGTATCCTGCTCCAATTGTATTTCCAGTATTTGTGCCTTTATACTAGAGTACATGTCCACTTTTTAAATTAATTGTCTCTTCATCTTTTCTTATAACTTCACAAAGTCCCATAATGTCCCATTTAATGTAAGACAGTTCTTCTTCTAATTCTTGCAATTTTCCTTCACTTGAAAGTGATATGCAGTTGTAAGTACTTAAATAAAAAGTTGTCATCAAATGGAAGTCTGGGTTTGCATTCAGGAGATTCTTACCACCCTCTGCCTTCGGCCATCAACCACTACCTTGGTTGGTGACTTTACATCATTCTAGGAATAAGGGCCATGATTTGTTTTTGTCTGTCATAATTGTATAATTATTTGAAAATATTTTTTATTTTGACATACATTCATTCTGCCTTATCAGGCAACTCAGAAGAAAGACCATGGTGTTTCTTGATCTTACACTCAGAGGTAAAAAGCCAATAATCTCACGATGCTGTCCAATGTATGTTGGTGAGCAGCCCATCCATGTTCATATGCTATATGAATAATCACATAGTAATAACAGCTGCAACGAGAAGAATGTATGGAGTGGATATTAGGAATTTGCCCTGCTCAGTTCCTTTAAGGCATCCAAGCGGAATCAAAGGGTCTCTTTTCAGTTAATAGAAAACTCTCTCTCTCTATATATATGTTGATATGAAGATTTTTACGGGTTGAAATGTTTAAAAGACATATTTTGCGGGTTCTTCCGTGTTAAAAAATTTAAATATTGATATAACGTTCCGACTTTATTACACAAGTCATCCACTAGGTGATAAAGGTAGAATATATATATATATATATTGTAACCTCAACTTTCTCCGCGCACTCTTTTACTTATTCAACCTCAATAAACTCATTTATTTCAAGTAGCTAGTCAATTGAATTTTATACTTTAGGATCAAATATATACCGGGGGCGCCAAATTGCAGCTATAAATTGTAATGCCCACTAGAGATCATCATCACTAGTCAATTTAGAGTCAATTTAGGACTATAGAAGATACTGGAGAAAGTAATTAAATTGTCTCTCAAGAAAATAATAATAATAATAATAATAATAATATTGTAAAACCATTCACTCTATGTGGTCTTAATTTCAAACCTAGCATTAGTCATGCAATTATTTCATGATAAATTTATTATAAAATCTATAGTAATGAGATAACTTTCTTCCACAACTTTATTACAAATATCTGATCTCGAGTGGTACTACAGAAAATATTGTATACAGTTTTCATTTATATCTGACTGGAAATAACTCAGTAATTAATGCAAAGAACTCATAATCTATGTTCATAATATAAAATCATTATTTGATTTAGTGCTAGATAAAATTTATCACAAATAAATCCTCCCCATTTAATCCCATTACTTTATTTTTCGTTCTCAGCATTTATCACTTTCACTAGCTACAATTATACAACACGGAATGTCTGTGTTATGTTCTCTAATCTGAGAATTCCTAATCTTATTTCTCTAACACACATATTTTTCGATCAAATATCAATTCATGATCCCTATTTTCATAATAGTAGAATAATTTATTATAGTATAATAATGTTGTTATAATAAGCTACTTGACTTCCAAACTAGCTCTTAGATCAATAATCGAACTGCTCTTTCTCAAGGTCTAGATCCGTCAAGAGGTGGCCATATAAGTGATTACACTGTAATGTATATGATCCCATATATGCTAAATAAATTTTAATACAAGTTTAATAATGGGAATCCCTCTAAACACCGAGAGCAGGAAAGGGGTTTTATGTCTGCTCCCAATATTCACAACATTACAGTGAATCAAAAGATTAAATTTATTAAACTTAACTATTCCCTGTCATCTTTATTCTATTATTTCTATTCTATTTTTAACTAATAACCTTAATAATTTTATTTTGCTAAAGTAAACTATGGAAGTAAACCATGGACATCAATCAGATAAATCAATCGGAAATTTACTTATGAGAGTAACGTACGGAAATAATTCATAAAATCAGATTATGCAAATTAATTATAACAATAAATTGTGTGAAAATGAAGTCTATAAAATGACTTATATAAAATGAATTATATTAATCGAATATAGAAATATTCGAGACAAAATTGATACTGTAAATTAATCATGGAAATAAATTATTAATATCAAATTAACTATGTGAATCGAATATGGAAACAATATAATAATGACTACTGCAAATCGATCTTGGAAATAAATTATCAATAGAAAATGAATAATTAAATTTAAATATGAACTAATATTACCTTAAATATAAGTGCTGGATATATAGATTCTGGAGATATTTAAAACACCAAAACACAAAACACAATATAATCTTATAACAATAATAAAACTTTATTACATGAAATAATAATGATAAAGATTAAAATAAAAAAAACACACTAAATTATAATATTGTTACACAAATATATGCTTCTGACCTATTCAGGACTATTATTCAAATACATGTTTGAGTTAACTAATTTCTTGGATGACTCACTTCTGGTTTTGACCCATTCATTTATTAAATAAATAATTAATAATAATAATAATAATACAAACGCTGGAAACAGAATTCCGTATATTTTTAGCTTTAAGAAAACTTATCTTGAAAGAGAAGAAAACCTACAAATTTCTACTTCCCCCTCCTTTTATTGTAAACATTGTCTATTGGACTATTCCAAAATAGCATATTCGTTTCAATTATTCTAACTAGCAATGTGAAGTAATCTTAAATTTCTAAATCATTTTATCAAGTAATAATTTTCACATTTCCAATGAAGAAGGATTATATGTCACAAAATTACCCTACTAATTTTGCAAACGGGTTTAAATTCAAAACCCACACTTACATTCATGCTTGTCAGATCTTTACGCTTTGACTGTATATATCTTAACTAGTCAGTATGTCTGCTCAGCTTGACGACCTCAATTTATCATCCTTCAAAAAAAATCAATACAGATCGGTTAGTTTCTTAATTAAAAATCTTTGTCATTCTTCATCATACATATACATCTGACTGAATCCTTATCCTTTCCGGGCAACGTTGTTATGTCCCATGTAAGAAAACTCTCTTCATATTACACATGACCATGCAGTGTCTATAACGTGCACACAGCCACATCTTGATAAGAGAAATAACAAAAACAACATCAACTTCAAACTTAAACTATTTGCTTGAGCCAGGGAAAGATCTTTCCTAAGATCCAGAATTGTGTAAAGAGCTTCTCTTAGACACCTTTTCCCTATCTTGGCTTGCAACATTTTCTATACTTAAACAGTAACTTTACTAACAATTCCCTATCTTAACAAATAAATGGAGAGAAACTTAGTCCTCCAACTGCCATGGTATCTAAATTAGGAGACAGATATTTCCCCATCCATTGGGTGGTAGGATTACTTTACGTTAGTAATGACAAGCATTTATAGCTTTAAATATGCCCACACATACGTCGATTCCAGCCTAGATAAATGACAAGACTAACTAGATCCCAAATCAATACATATATGAATTCTTTCAATTTTAACCAGTCAAGCCAACAACATACCCAATATCTATATCAATAACAGATCAACACTCACAGCATAATAATGGGTTTATGACCATTATCTCATTCTTCATATCTACTATTAAGCACAAATTAAAATTTTGTTAAGAATAATAAAATATTTATATCATTTCTCTCTTTACTTTTCAGTCTAAATTTACGTGAGCATCTATACTTAAATGGTATCAAAATCATTTTCTTTTCTTTCCTTCACACATTTTAAACAGAAACAAAATATTAAATTAAATAATCTAGTGATCAGAGTGTGACATAGCATATAAACAAAATGAAATGGAATAATAATAAAGTAATAAATGACATATTATATAAACGGAATAAAATAAAGAATAAATATCAACATTACAGATAGTCTCTTTAAACTTCTTTTCCTTCCACTGTCCCTTAATCAATTAATATGTTTAGTTCATTTTATTTGAGATAGCTATACAATGGCACGTCAGACAGTTATTTTAATTAAATGTGTATAGAACGCACAGATAGTCATTTGAATCAAGTTAAATCAAAATTGTAGATAGTTATTTAAATCAAAATTGTAGATAGTTATTTTAAATCAAAATTGTAGATAGATATTTTAAATCAAATTTGTAGATAGTTATTTTAAATCAGAATGTAGATATAGGATAGTTAATAATTTTTAAAAAGTTCTGTTGGTTACCTTCCAGTTGAGTTCTTCCTGGGTTTGAATTCACTTTGTTCTCCGTTCCTTTTCCTTTCAATTTAAATAAGCAGTGTGATTACTAACATGAATTAACTCTTTTCAAAACATTATACAGAAGATTGTTGTAGTTCTTTAAACGAATTTTGAAGAGCCATATAATTATTATAATCTGAATTGGTCTTTTAATTTGATAAAAGAAATTTGACAATTCTCTCCCTGCATGAAATTTTATAAGCAGACTGGATGAATTGTGACATTCAACAGAAAATATCTTATCAAAAGTTGACTTCTTCATGATTAATTTTGAGAAAAAGAGATATGCACCATTTTTGGATTAATTAGAAATTCATATTTTGGTCTACTATACAACTTAACTTCATTATCAAATTCTGAGAAAAAAAATTTAAAAACTTGGAGAAAAAAAAATACCTTTAGAGATATTAATTTTTTAGTTAGTTAGCTCAGTTCTCAATCAGCAAAAGTTTCTTCTCTCTTCTCTTTTCTTCCCAGTTTTTATAGGATAAAAAGAAAAAAGAAACAGATGTTACCCCCCCCCCCCAGTGGTTGTCTTTAAGTCTAATTAAAAATCCCCACTCAGAATGAACAATAACTCTTTCTAAAAAAAAAAAAAAATGTAACTTTCCCAATAACTTTGTCTGATCTGAAACCAGATCTCCTTAATTAACACATGGATCTTTCTAAAGTGTTACTTTCCTAATAACTTTGTCTGATTTTAAACCAGATCTCTTTAATTAACATATTGATGACCAATTTATGAAATTTAGTCAAGGAAACTCTAATTAAAAAAATAAGCCTACTAACAATTTTCTTGTCAAACAAAGGTTACATTCACTGAATCTAAATAATTTCTTATTTAGATTTACATTTTAAATACTATAAAAAAAATTATGTCAAATTTTCATAAAGGAAAGGAAAAAAAAAATCAAACCCATATATCTGTATTACACACACACATGTGCAGACTATCAAACAGGAAACTGATTATCCAGATTATATGAACACAAATATCCCTCATAATTTCTTATAATTACAAGCACAAAATCAATTATAATCTCTGATAATCATAAACATAAATATTTACCACAATCTCCCATAACTCCAAACTCATTCTCTAAAAAAAAAAAACTGTTAACTAAAGCTACTGACAATTGATTCAATCTTACTTCTCATCAACTCTTTAGTAATAGATATTCTATGCAAACACAAACTGTCTCTATATATGTTACTTGTGAGCTATATAGCCATTACTTTCCCAAATAAAGCTTAACTTTTCCTTATATCAAAAAAAAAAAATTTCCACAATTACTTCATTTTATTATATTTGGTTTATAGATGGAATAAACCAAAGGGTTACAATATATATATATATATATATATAGTACCCTCTCCGGAAACATAATGATAAGACAGACGACTAGCTCAGGTAAAATGATTATGCTCTGCTAAAACATATAATCTTACTACAGTCAACGCATATTGTCGAGGTTATAGCCTCAGTAAATATTACAGTCAATAATAAAAATATCCCATGATAATATGTAGTATTTAACTAGCTCTATCTGATTAATAAATAATAAAATGGTTCGTTTTATAAAAAAATATTAATAAATCATGAGACAATAAAGTGAAGTACAAGCAGTAAAGAATTACACTGAGCCAATATCCCACAGGATTCAACCTCAATGGCATAATAAATCTATTCCCCTATGATTTCAAATAATATTAAATTCATAGCATTTTTACGACTTTAAAATAATAATAATCAATTTAATATAATGTTACTAAATAAATTCTAATCTCTTTATTAAATATTATAATTATCTCAGATTGTTTAAACTAACTTTAATCAATTTATACTCTTCTGTAGTCAAGTATGATAAGGGATTTTGTATCACCCTCAACTACACCTAACTAGTAATAATAAATAAATAATCTTATTCCTCACTGAATAATTATTAATCTTATCCACTATTCATATTATGATAACTAATAATAATGATAATAACAATAATAATATAATATAATCTTATATTTTTCATATGGCATCTTAAATAGAATATGTGGTATAATCTGACATAATCTGATCATATGTGGCAACAAACAATATTAAAGTTCTATGCAATAAATTGTGAAATTAATTATGACCATAATAATAATATTAATGCAAAAAGAAATTTCTCAAATATATTATATTCTGAAGCAATGTGATGTCTAAATACATAATTATATTTGTACTGTACAAACATTATGTTTGGTTTAATATCTGACAATCATGTATTTGTAATGATGAATAATCAACATAACACAAAGTTTTATAAAAACAAGTTTAACAAAATTTATTATTCTATACTTTTAACAAACTATATACAATATTTACCAATATGTTGTATAAAACTTACAAATATCAAGTTAATTTTAGATAAATTACATACTTATACAAAAAAAAAAAAATCAACCAGTAAATAAGCCTTTATTCCGACTTATAAATTTTTGCACATTTATTTAAAATAATAATAGTAATACTAATATATAAAATACACTTATGTTTAATAAAATTTCCATAAATTGACATAGTTAAAAATATGTTTTTTTGTAAGTATATACAAAAATATAAAATACTGAAGTAACATTCATTTTTAAAATATGTTCACGTATTTTTAATAATAAATTAATCAAACTTATAATATGATAGTGCAAGTGTTATTTTAAACATTTAGCATGGTTATTTCTGTAATGTCACCTGCCATTATTATAGTGTAATGTCACCTGCCATTAGTGAAGTGTGGAACGTTCTATCTAATATAGAAGTGAGTTAGAAAACTATCTTAGAGCATACTTTATAGCGATGTATTATTTTTATTTGTGTTAAAGTTGTTAATAAACCTATTTTTTGTTACCAAATCTGTTGGAGAATTTATTTAAGTTGACACATACACGTCAAATTGGCGCAGTCAAGGATAGAACCTGTAAAAGAAAACATTAAATGTAATCAGCAATGGCCGCCATGTTCCAAATGTCAATAGGGGAATTTGATATTGAGAACCCTACCAACTGGTCACTATACGTTAAACACGTGGGAAAATTTTTCCCTGTTAACAATATCAAGGAAAACCACATTAAGGTGGCCATATTACTTGGATTTTCCGGAATGAAAGTGCTCCAAATCGCAAACCATCTATGTGAACCGGCAGAGCCCGAAACTTTACAATATGACGATGTGGTTGAAAGATTAACTTCAGAGTTCTGCCCGCTACCATGTAAGCACATAGCTAGACTACATTTTCGTTTATGACATCAATCCAAACTGGAAGTATACATATACTGCTCAAATCAATGGGAATAAACCTTCAGAAAAGAGACCTGATAATCCAGAGCTAAGTCCAGACTACCAGATACCAAAACCTCAGGAAAAGTTTTCAGCAGAAGACCCAAAATTAGTTCAACCAGAAACTTCGAATACAGTAGATAATACAGAAAATAAACACCCAAAGCGAGATAGGAAGCCACCCACTTATCTAAGTGACTTTGTAAGATAGCTGTTTTCCCTACTATGGGTGGAGGAGTGTAATGTCACCTGCCATTATTATAGGGTAATGTCACCTGCCATTATTATAATTAAAACAATGAAGAACGTAGAGTGTGGAACGTTCTATCTAATATAGAAGTGAGTTAGAAAACTATCTTAGAGCATACTTTATAGCTATGTATTATTTTTATTTGTGTTAAAGTTGTTAATAAACCTATTTTTTGTTACCAAATCTGTTGGAGAATTTATTTAAGTTGACGCATATGCGTCAATTTCAATAAATAAATTGACTTTAATGAAATAATATTAATAATGTTTATATATATATATACCTTGCTTGATACTACTCTAAATAAAATCCTTAAGTGTGTGCTTCATGTATGTTTAAAACATAAAGTAATATTCACAAAAATATAAGCATTCATTCCAGTCTGAGTTGTTCATTGTCGATATTCCTATTTTTTTTAAAAATATGCATTAACTCGTAAAAATTAATTATCAAAATTATTCAAAAAATCTCGTGAATAATTATCATATCTTTTTATGTTCTTAAAATTAGTTTAATAAAAATATGAAAAATATCTATGATTCTTTATTATTCCCTGTTAATATTTATATTCAATCTCATTTGTATCTAACTTTAATTTATACCAAAACATGAAAAACCTATCTCATCTATCTTCAAAAATAACCATTCTAGAATTCAAAATTATTCATTATTTTTTTTTATAAATACAGTGTTATACAGTGCAATAACTGTTGAAATTACGATGCATAGGTATGAAGAACTAACTAGAGTATAGACTCAGTAGTATAAACTATATGAGATAATCTACATGAATACAGGGTAAATAAAGAGGTATGACTTCTCTGTCTAATGACCTCCAATATAAGAATAATGGCCAGGCTATTTATTCAGCTTATTATAACATTAAAATACATAATACCAATAAAGACACTGCCCATGGAAAATATATACAAAACAGAGGGCTGCGTTATCTGTACTTGCATAAACTACTAAGATAATAATATGTTACTTTCCTATTCTCCATAGCTCCTACATATAAGCATTCCATTGGTTTCTTTTCATAATCCCAAGGTCACAGTCACTTAAAACTTCACAATAGATTTAACAATCTACATCGCAAAAATATCTAGCATTACTGTAAATAATAAAATTTGTGTATGACCTTAACAATTTAAAACTATAACAAGAAAAGGTTTCTTCAAATCAATATTTAAAATATTTCTAAAATAAGGTTCATCCATTAAAGAATCATATAAAATTTATATGTATCAGTAAATTATATTACATTAGTAATATAAAAGAAGAAGTATGCATATCCCTTTAAAAATCCTAGCTCATATCTTTAGAATAAAAATAAAGTTTAATGTGTAATTAATGCATGCACACATGTTCACACGTTCATATGGTAAGGTAATACTATAAAAAATATTCCTAGCAATTCTAGAAACACTAAAAATATACATACATATTCAAAATTAGTATATTTTATAAAGTTTAACTGGTGACATTTGTCAGTTACTATAATTGATGTTTTCTGGTCCAATATTCCATATAAGAAATATATTTAAGCTAAATAATATTCATTCATTACTATTATACTTTAAAAATATTTATGGAAAAATTTTACAAAGAATTAAAATATTCCTTACAATACTAATTGTTAGATTAATGTATATTTCAATGTAATTTTTCTTACCTATACTAATAAAAAACTTAATACTATAATTAGTAAACAAAATGATAAATAAAACTGTAGTTACGAAAACTACAACTCTCCATAAAGTAAATTAAAAGTTTTTTCTATTCCTCCTATTGTCCAATGCTTTAGAACAAAAATTTTTCACATCCCCGTCATGGTTGCTAAAATAACTATTATCCAAAGTTTTAAAACAAAAACTTTTCTTTTCCTCAGCACGGTTGCTAAGACAACTACTGTGCAAACCTTTAAAACAAAACTCGGAGCTCTTCCCCTGTGTGCATAAACTCATAACAATAAATGAAATGAAGTCAACTTTTGTATCCAAAATTATTTAAACAATAATTATTAATCCTTTGATGAAAGTCTATAAAACACAGTCTATTATCTGCAGCTTTGCAGGAAAAATAATTATTAAATGTGATATCACTTGGGAAAGTTTTAAAATAATTTCAGGAGTTTTTTTACATTCACTTGGATTATACGGGTTCAGATGCATCAGTTACGGCAATATAATTTCACGCGTGTTTTTACATATTTTTTTATATTACATTTAAACATCATTTTATGATAATCTCAATAAAGACATTTATAAGATTATATTTTAGTCAGGATAATTTATTAATTACCCATTTATTTCTTTTACTGATGATGAATAACTTTTAAAAATCAGTTTTACATTATTAAATAATTTCCGTTTTTTTTTAATAACAACTTGTCATACAAAATATTCTTTACAATCACTTCAAGCAAAGTTCATAATAAACTTTTAATGACAATAATTTCTTTTAAAATACTTACTGCAACTTTTTTTAAAATATACTTTTTTAAATATTAAAATTTAAGTTTTCTCCACATAGTTTTTTTCTTTCCGATTATGGTTTAACTATCCTCAAGATATAATGCATTAAAAATATTAAAATCTCGGCTTATCGAATAAAGCTGTGGCTTTTGTCTATGCTAAAAGCAGAGAGAAATGACATAGTTGTTTGTGTTACACACTATATTGTAATGCTGTGTTATGTATTTTATATAACAATATCGTACGAGGGTGTGTTAAGTTCATCATGTCAAAATTATTTAAATTTTCATTGGGGCCTTTTTTTAAATATGAATTGATGTACTGTTACCTTTTAACAATTTTAACAGTATTGTGATTGTTCCTCATAAAGCTGTAGGCCTCATAAATTCTCTATTAGGGGTGGGGTAGTGCAAATTTTTTGACGATCATGCTTTAAGTCATGTTTTAGCGAGTAATTTCCGAGACCAAGAATATGGCTAATTCGAACACAGAAAACTTAAAAAGATGGGAATTGCCAGACATGGAAGCCGGCGCTGGAACATTTCTACAGCAGAAAAACATCCTGCTGAAAGAAAAGATATGATTGTGCGGCAAATATATGCGACTTGAGATCCATAACCATCTTTTGACTTTCATTTGCAAGTCTCGTTGCCGATGGAAATGTTCACTTCATAAAGGGCAGCTTGTTTGAGGGATTCTAAATGGCCTTCATCAAATGTAAAATAATAAAGTAACTTAAGTTTTTATTTAAACATACATCCCTTCTTCCAATAATTGTCAATCAAATGTAAACCAATAAAAGTAACTTAAATTTTTATTTTAACATACACCGAAAAAAAACTATTTCTCCCAATAATTGTTGTCGGTAAATGTAAAATAAAAGCAATGTAAATTATTATTTAATCATACAAACAAAAAACGCCCCTCCCACTAATTGTTGTAAATCAAATGGAAACCAATAAAAGTAAGGTAAATTATTTTTTTAAGCATAACCCAAATTACTATTTGAACATACACCAAAAAAAAAAAACCTCTTGTCAACAAAAATTAAGAAACCACAACTATTATTGTCCCATTGTCAAAAATATTATTTGGGAAAAATAATTTAGAAACGAAAGAAAATAAAATTGGTTATCAATCAAATGTAAAATAAAAGTAACTTAATTTTTTTTATTTAAACATACACACACAAAAAAATCCTTTCTCCCAATAATTGTCTGCAATCAAATGTAAACCAATAAAAGTGACTTAAATTATTATTTAAAGATACATAAGAAACCTGTTCTCTCTTGAATTTTGTCGATCAAATTTTAAAAAACAGTAATACTATTTAAAAAACCCAAATTACTATTTGAACATACACCAAAAAAAGATCCTCTTGTCAATAAAAATTAAAAAAACTATTATTGTCCCAAATAATTTATAAACGAAAGAATGTAAAATTTGTAATTAAAAAAAATGTCGATGTTAATAGAGAATCGCTAGCCCAGAAATGTTATATTAATGTGTTTTTCATTAGCGACAACACGATCAGGTGGCTGACACATGGATCAGAACACAACTGTTTATTTAATTCTAAATCATTACTTTAAAAGTAACTTTTAACACTTTGTTTATTAGGATTTTTAGTATACAATTTAACTATGGCCAGCTTTCCCAACCATATAAAAAACAATATTTAGCTTTACTTTATTATTTTAACATATTAACATAGTTTTTTATATATTTCCAACTCTCATTTTACTTTAACAATGTATTTTAAAATATTACCAACATTATACAGCAGTTATACTATGTAAAATGCACTCTGAATTTAATTTTTCTTTAAAAATTAACTCGATTAAACCTATCTGGATCTGGTAGAAAGAGCACTATATATATATAGTAATGGACTAGCACGATGATCGAAGCTTAATTTCCCTTTTATTTACGTATAATGGGGAATTCTTAAAATTCAAGATCGTCCATCCCAAGCAGAGAAAACATACAAACACAAATGAGTCTATATCTGTACTTGACCGAACCTGTAACTATACGGGTATAGCCCCAGGTTATCTTTCCTGGTCAGCTATCTCTCGACTGCTGTAAGATTTAAAGAGTTACAGCACTTGGATATTTATAAGTTTTAATGGGATCAAAGTACTGCACCACCAGCCTCACATGCTAATTTAGTGCCCACAATAAATTATAATTATCCCCAAACCCTACAAATATATTACTGTTTGGAGTGGTGAAGAATGAGACAAAACAGATTTAAATCAAGAAATATTTAATACAATAAATTAAATTAAAAAAAACACTTTAAATCATTTACACACAATAAAAGAGATTATATGCTATAATGCTATGAGAAAAAAATAAAAGATCCTATAAATGATTGTACATTTATGGTCCATCACTCTATTTGCATATAAAACAAAGTTAAATAATGTCTGTATCATTCAAAGTAAGAATTTGGCCCATTATCTAAATTAAAGGTATGTGCACATGTAGATCTAAAAGTGTAGTTTACATATTTACCTAGGTTTATTGAGTCTCTGAAGTAATTTGAGGTCTTGCCGACCATCCTGTGAAATTTCTCCACTTCTTTAGCAGGGAACAGTCACTCTTAGGTTAGATCTGGTTGTGGAAACTCCTCCATATTTGGACATCAAGGACAAGGCAAAACGAACCCTCCAGCAGGCACTATGTCAGCAGTTGTTACATGTAGACAGGAACTGTTAGAGCATGGTGAGTTTGAATCAGCCAGCGATCACGATGGCCCTTAGCCAGCCATTCCTGATGAGTCACCGATGTTAGAAATCGTATCTTGTTCATTTAATTATCTGTTATTATGTTGGAGTCCCTTCAATACGTTTCTGGGTTTCTTTCTTGTTTGATTTTTTCTTTCTTCAACTTTAAAAAGATTCTTAAGTTTGCGTTTCCCTCAATTATATCTGCTTATTATCAGAGCAGTGTTTCCACCAACATCTGGACAAAAAGTCCAACTCAAAATCACCTTTTTTAAATTAAAATTGCCACATTCCTTTATTGTTTCAATTCTTTGTTTTTTAGCTTTTATTCACACCTTTCCTTCTCTTAATACATCTTTGGCCATTTCTATAGATTTACTTTTACATAATTTCATAGCACTAATACATTTATTTCTTTTTTTCTTTTAATTAAACAGATTTTTAATAAAATGTTTTTTTATTTTTTCAAGCATTAATTATTGCTGTCTCTATCATACTTCATACATACTCCATATATGCATTTCATTTATCATCAAATGTGTACATTTATAACCCAAATTTTTATCTTTTGGCAATGTTTTAAATTTCTATTTTTGCTCTGATTAAACCTTTCAACATTACCCTTTCTTATAAATCATATTTTAGTTCATATTTTATTTATATTTCTTTATCACTATTAATTTCACTAATACAGTTTCCATAATTCTAACTTTAATTATTTTTTATTTCTCAAAATCTTGACTTTGGAGGGTAAAAGATAAGAATCTTTTCCATTCTATTTCCCTCGCTTTTATTAATTAAACATTTCTTTCTTCATAAGTTTTAAATTCTTTTGCTGGTATTCCAAAACACAATATTTAATATTATTTAAATGTTAAATATCTATATGTGTGATCGCAGTATGTGCGATCATCACAATATATATATTAAAAGCCAGTAAAAATCACATAAATTAGAGTTATTTTACTAGAAGTACTGTAAAGGGTAACTTACAATGCACATATTCATAAAAAGAACAAGCCTGCTTATTGAACCCAACCCATTTGGAATTTTATTAATAGTGGGAAGATTATTTGTTTGTTATTATTACATATATGCATATAATACATAATAAAATATTATTTTATTATAAATAAAATATGATCTATATTTTGAAAAGTAATATTGCATATATATAAACTATTTGATTAAACACTGTAATGTATATATATATTATAATGTTTTCCATTTTGCTAGGCCTCTACATGCTAATATAAACTGCGCGCGAGTTGATCAAGCTGTATCAAAAAAGAAGAAAGTTGTATTTCTATTCTAAAAAACACAGCTCTATTTCCTGATCAACTCGGCCTATTAAGAGTTGGTAATTATGCTATCGACGAGATCAGCTTTTAATTTATTTGATAGGTGCCAGAGTTGTACAAGAACTCAATGAAACCGTCACATAGCATCTCGCAAATTCAAAAGAAAAGATATTTTTAAAATTATCAGTCTTAGATTTTAAGAATCGGTAATTCTACCATAAACTAGAATTATCTTTAAATATTATTTTTCCTGGAACCTACAACATATTGGCAAAGGTAAATTACATTTTAAATCTTATTAAAACTAATAATAAATTTAACAATAAAAAAATGATAATTATTAATAACGCACAAATGAAAATTGATATTAGAAATATTTTTTTATTATAACAGATTAAAAATCTGTTTAAGTTAAAATGAGAATTCCTAATCAAGCAAATTAGAGAGAACACATATTAATTCAAATAGGACGCAATCAATAAAATAAAATAATTAAAAAGTTCTGGTATAAACAAAAGTCTCTTGTAAAAAAAAAATGAAAATCTCTATCAGGATTATTTTAAGACTCGTTTGCAAACATTTAATTTTGTCACAATCGGGAATAAGTAGTCTTACCGGTAAGTTTTAGTGAATTCACGATTGTTGTAGATAACTATGCATAGTTTTTTGGGGTTGAATTGAGCTCACGACCTTCTTTGATTATTAGTTGATCTTGGTGCTGGTTCCATAGGCTAGTCATGTAAGCTCCTCTGGTGTCCATTGGTAATGATGTCAGCTAAAGCTCCAGTCTACTCTCGTATGAATAACTTTTTCATCGTAGAGTGGTTTGGATTCTTTAATCCAAAACCAACCAAAAGAATATCAGCTAAACCAAGATGTTCCGCAAACCAAATCCCTCCTTTTTATACTAGAGGTCCAGTTTTCAGACTTCTGTGCATGCTATTATCACGGCATTTTTTTTGTTTATAATCTTATACAGTCTTTATCAAATTTATGTAACAAATTCTATTTTTTTAGCATAATTCTGCCATATTTAATTACTTGAAGTATTTTTACTTTCTCTTATCTAGATTGGTAATTTATGTCTTTTGTTCTCTCCAATTCTACTTTTATTTCTAATTATATTTTAAAAAAATACGAAGAATAATTTAACTTTCATTGTACGTTATTTTTTTTTTAAAATAAAATTAGTCAAAAAAAATCTAAATTTACTTTTATTTTTTAGCTTTTACCAAATGCCAATATATTTGTAATGTATATAAACATTACAATATATATATATATATATATATATATGTAATGTTTATATATAAATATTTGATTTCATATTCACATTTCACATTTAATATATATATATATATATATATATTAAATGTGAATTTGAAATCAAATGATTTATGGATAGCCTGAAGTTAAGTTAGGAGGTGATATGTAAAAATAAAACTGATTTTATTATTTTATTTTATTTGTAATAAATGAAATGTATTTAAACAATAGGCATTAAAAAAATTTAATGAATTTAAACAATAGGCAGTTAAAAATCTCAGTGTTCCAGATCTACGTGCACATATTGTATAAAAATAGAAACTTTTTACAAATCCTTATTGTCAAAAGAGATAGCAGCTATAACAGTAGACAGGAGTTTAAACTAAAATTTAGAATGCTAAAATGAAGTTTTGCTTTTTCTTTTATTTAAATCATAAACATTTTTAAAAGTCAAGTGCTGTAACTAAAAGTTACCAAATTCAGAGGAAAGAAAGTGAAATAAGAAGTAAGAATAACTGATAAATGTTGTAATAATTAAAGCATGTTTTAAAGGTTGTTGGAGTAATTTTTTTACTATTTGAAATTTTTTCAAAAAGAATAATGAAAATGAATCTGCTGAAAATTGGAAAAGAAAGAAAAATGAAATAATTTTCTTAATATATATATATATATAGGCATAAAGCACTTCTAGCGCTTCTATATAATCCAATAAAAATTTATGATTACAAATAATTATTAAATTGTACTTTAATATGAAAATGAGCTAGAACAAAACATGCTATTGTGTATCATGGTATTTCCTACCAGCTGCATTAAACCTCTATATATTTATTTTTATACTTTATTGTAAATACCCAAGAAGTTGCCTGTAATCCAAAGCAAACAAGCATTGGAATACTTAATGGTGAATCAAATAAGGATCAAGGTGTTTATCATACACAACTACAGGAGACACCATTGTAACTATCTATCCTTGCTAAAGAAAATGATTTACTAAGTGAAATTCCTTTGAAGAACAACTTGCCTAACTATCAACTACTACTACTTCTATTAGGCTGATTTTTATGAACTTTATTCCAATTATAATTTTTTTAATCAAAGAATCAATATTGTAATTTTTTTTAAGTCTTGTTATCTGTTGTATTTTCACACTCTGATGCTGAAGCCTCATTTTTTTTAGAATTAGCAAAGAAGAAAGGGGGATTTTTCACTTTGATATTTTTCTATTTTGATTGTAAATAAAATTTAGGTTAACCCACCTGATTCACATAGGTTATCCACATAAATATTAAGGTAAGATTCTCTACATTTATTTACATAGATTAAATTGCAACACTTATACAGAATACATATTATATGTTTTATTTTGTTGAATAACCTTGTATATATATTTTCCAGTATGTTTGACTAATCAACTAGTATCTATATCATATATATATATATATTGTAACAAACGGGGTTCGAATACAAGCGTATGTAATATATTACTAATTGCGAGTGTTAATGTTGAGCGACTATATACGAAAAGATATATATGTAAATAGTCATTCGAACCTTGTTACAAAGAGTGTGAATGTTAGGTGGGTATGCTTATATAAATATATTTGTACATGTGAGTATAAAATGTGTGTATGTATTAACGGTGATGGTTACAAGCAATTATATATGGAGCTGTATAAGTTGTAATTGATTATTTGTATATATTTTATCCGTTAAAATTTTTCTTTAAGTCTGGTTAATAATGTTGTTGGTAACACATGTTTTCTTTTGCTAATTAATCTTTTGAACATATGAAGATAGAAATAGAAATAAATCAGTTGCTGTAGGCGGTTTAGTAATAACTGGCATCAAGAAGTCTGAAAACGGTCAGGTGGGTATCTTTGGAAAACAATAGAAGAACGGGAAAGTGGCGTAGGGATATTGGAAGAAAATTTTACAAAGTTAAAGAGTGAAAACAAAAGAACTTTTTTGTGGGCTTGAGAGAAGAAAAAAAAGGAAAAAAAAACGCGGCTTGGACTACGGAGTGTGTGGACGTATAAAAATTTTCTTAAGAAGTTTATTAATATTTCCCACTCAAAATGTCGGGGTAATTCAATAGCGCTAGTTTCGTTAACCGATCCAGTGGACAGTTGTCATGGAACCCATCTGAAGTGGACCTACAAACTTCGCTATACAAAAGAGCTTGTTCATCAAGTGTAATGGTGACAAAAGATCTATGAAATGGGACCCTTTCATAAAGTGAGTGAATCATCTACTCCACCTCCGGAATAAGCTATTCGATATACCATATTGGAAATCCTTGCCATCCATTATATCAACCAGACCAGTATTCATGGAGAATTATAAATGCGGACTTCTCTTTGACCGTGTGAACGGTCGACGGTACTTAAGGTAATTGACATTTACACTAAATATATGTTCAATGAATGCATCTTGGTAAAGAAACTAGTGTTACCTCAATATTAATTCCTATAATAAATCTCTTTTAAATTAAATAAAATAACAACTTTAAATAAACAGCACTGATGTACAATTGCACTATTTTGATGCGTATATGAATTATATATGTGTGTGTTTATCAGGGTAAATGGGCTGTGCACTTGAATATTGATATATTTATATGCGTGGATAAATGAGATTTTGTTGGTATTAATAATGTAATAAATAGAGTAAATTGTATGATACCATTCGGGTTGGGTTATTAGATTTATAATGGATAAATTATCGGACAGAATAGATAGACACATAAGACTTAGTTGGATAGTGTTTAGCTTTGTTCTCTAGTTAGACTATAGTCCCCAAACCCTGAGATTGAGCTGGTACGGATGCGCTACCATAAATAGAGGTATATATATATACCCGAACCCTTATTTACGTTTTCGATGAGATAATTCTTATCCATGTGTAAGATTGGCACGTGAGATGGAATCAGACCATGCTCACAAATATCCTCACTCGAAGCTACAGGTAGAAGCGTACAATGGTGATATTAAAATATATCAGGGGGAATTATAATGGCATCCCAACTAATGGGGCTGCGAATGTTAGAGAATGGGCATTTAAAAGGGCATCCTAACGTAACGTAAAAAGAGCGTACAAACGAGAGTTGGAGATTTTTTTTTTAAAAAAAAAAAAGAGAAAAAGGAAAAAAGAGAAAAGGGAAAAATAAAAGTGATAGTTTGTTATAAATCAGAAAGAGTTTGAAACATATTGGTAATATAGTAGATGGGCATATTTGGTGGTGTGAATATACGGATAGAAAAGTTCTCGAGTGGACAAGGGGGAAAATAGCGTTGAGGTATGTCCTGTGTATATACATAAAGTCATAGTTTATAAATCGAGGTTGAAGAATTTATCTAACATTGGGATATTATAAAACAATATCACTCAATATGATAATATGGAGGGGCAAAGGTCTATCAGGTGGGTCATGCAGTGGACCACTGGAAACCGGGGTGACGAACCTGGCACGTAATTAAAATAGTAATAGAGAGAAAATGAAGCCAAACAATAAACAGAATGGGGAAAAGCAGAAGGCAACAGAAGAGAAGGAAGTAAATGTATTGGAGAGGATTTTAGAAAGATTAGAAGGTCTAGAACTCCGATTTCAGGAAATGGACAAGAGGTTTGAATGGAGATTTCAGGAGATAGAACGGAGACTAGGGATAGAAAGCAAGGAAAGGGCGGAGAAGTCTGACGATAAAGAAGTAAAAGGAAGCTTAGATGAAGGAGAGAAGAATATAAAACAGGGGCCGAAGTCTAGTGAGACGGAAAGACTGGAGCATATGGGTAAATGTAGGGGTGTGGTGGTACACAACCACGTGAAACATTTTTTAAAGATACGACAGTTTGAAGGCCAAATGGGGGAAGCTCACGTGGAACATCTACAAAGCCTACGAAGATACTTTGGCATGAATCCCATGCCAGAGGAAGGTAAATTGGTGGTAGCGTACAGCCATCTAAGTGGGAATGCCCAAGAGTGGTGGCACTCATTGTCCCAACAGCCCACAACCTTTGAGGAGTACCAGAAGAAGATACGAGAGACTTTCTGGTCGGAAGACCGCCAGGAACTCATGCAGTACCAAGTGATGTGAGAGTAATATGAGGAAGGAAAGGAAGAAAATTTCTCTCAATTTTTTCATCGCCAAGTGGCGAGACTGAGGACACTGGACGTGTGTCATCTATCTGAAAGCCACATCATTCGAATTGTAAGGCACAATATGCCTATGAATGTGGAAAGAATGATTTTGGGGGTGAGGAAGGCATCCATCGGAGAAGTGGCAGAGCTGCTTAATACTCTGGATATGAGTATATATGACCATAACACACCGTTGGCGTGAGGGAAGGAAGTTAAAGCTATGCCAAATATTAAATTTGGAATGGAAGAAGGACACATCAGCGGGAATGCCACACATAGAAAAGGTGGTGATGATAGTCACAGACCGAGATGGCAATACGAACCGGAAGCTCGATGTCCGCCAGATAAGCCAAAGTTCATCCAAGAAAAGAGACCGTGGTCACCGAAACAGAAAGGTGGTACCGAGGAGAACAAAGGATAAGGAAAAGTAGTTTAAGAAGCTGTTCAAATACACAGAAGGTATTTAAAGGCTATCGCACCAGGAAGGTATGTAACAAACAGGGTTCGAATACAAGCGTATGTAAGATATTACTAATTGCGAGTGTTAATGTTGAGCGACTATATACGAAAAGATATATATGTAAATAGTCATTCGAACCTTGTTACAAAGAGTGTGAATGTTAGGTGGGTATGCTTATATAAATATATTTGTATATGTGAGTATAAAATGTGTGTATGTATTAACGGTGATGGTTACAAGCAATTATATACAGAGCTGTATAAGTAGTAATTGATTATTCGTATATATTTTATCCGTTAAAATTTTTCTTTAAGTCTGGTTAATAATGTTGTCGGTAACACATGTTTTCTTTTGCTAATAATTCTTTTGAACATATGAAGATAGAAATAGAAATAAATCAATTGCTGTAGGCAGTTTAGTAATAACTGGCGTCAAGAAGTCCGAAAACGGGTCAGGTGGGTATCTTTGGAAAACAATAGAAGAACGAGACAGTGGCGTAGAGATATTGGAAGAAAATTTTACAAAGTTAAAAAGTGAAAACAAAAGAACTTTTTTCGTGGGCTCGAGAGGAGAAAAAAAAAAGGAAAAAAAAAACGCGGCTTGGACTACGAAGTGTGTGGATGTATAAAATTTTTCTTAAGAAGTTTATTAATATTTCCCACTCAAAATGTCGAGGTAATTCAATAGCGCTAGTTTCGTTAACCGATCCAGTGGACAGTTGTCGTGGAACCCATCTGAAGCTGACCTACAAACTTCGCTATACAAAAGAGCTTGTTCATCAAGTGTAATGGCGACGAAAGATCTATGAAATGGGACCCTTTCATAAAGTGAGTGAATCATCTCCTCCACCTCCGGAATAAGCTATTCGATATACCATATTGGAAATCCTTGCCATCCATTATATTAACCAGACCAGTATTCATGGAGAATTATAATTGCGGACTTGTCTTTGACCGTGTGAACGGTCGACGGTACTTAAGGTAATTGATGTTTACACTAAATATATGTTCAATGAATGCGTCTTGGTAAAGAAACTAGTGTTACCTCAATATTAATTCCTATAATAAATCTCTTTTAAATTAAATAAAATAACAACTTTAAATAAACAGCTCTGATGTATAATTGCACTATTTTGATGCGTATATGAATTATATATGTGTGTATCAGGGTAAATGGGCTGTGCGCTTGAATATTGATATATTTATATGCGTGGATAAATGAGATTTTGTTGGTATTAAGTATGGTAATAAATAGAGTAAATTGTATGATACCATTCGGGTTGGGTTATTAGATTTATAACGGATAAATTATCGGACAGAATAGATAGACACATAAGACTTAGTTGGGTAGTGTTTAGCTTTGTTCTCTAGTTGGACTATAGTCCCGAAACCCTGAGATTGAGCTGGTACGGATGCGCTACCATAAATAGAGGTATATATATACCCGAACCCTTATTTACATTTTCGATGAGATAATTCTTATCCATGTGTAAGATTGGCGCGTGAGATGGAATCAGACCATGCTCACAAATATCCTCACTCAAAGCTACGGGTAGAAGCGTACAATGGTGATATTAAAATATATTGGGGGGAATTATAATATATATATAGAAATTGGGGGAACTTGTTACATAGGTTGGTAACATCTGCAAATATATAATTTAGCTAGCCAGCATCTCAATTATCTTAAATAACTAAAGTTTATTTTTCTATATAATTATGATTTATAGAGAATGAGTGACATAGGTGAATTTCTACCATGGGGTATAAGGGTTGGATCTGGAGAATAATTAATTAGTAAAATGGTGGAGGTTCACATGTGACACATGTACATATGATGATTATTATTATTATTTTTTTTTATCATTACTATTGTTGTTATACTTTATGGTATTTTTATTGTTAATAACTGTTTAAGAGTTTGTATTATTCCGGTCTCTGGTTTATTGAGTTGTCCTGACATTTCATAGTTTATAAACAATTATGCATGTACACACATCTATTTTTCTCATCATATAAAAGCTTGAAAATAAAATAAATATAATAAATGCTAGTTGTAACCTATATGTAGGTGCAGGAGTTGCTATGTGTATCTGTTCATACCTGTTAAAGAAGTCAAAAGTAATATTCTCTCTGGGCTTCAATATTAGGGCATAACAGAATTTGAAAAGGGGGAAAGTGGACAAACTAACCTAAATTGCATTTATTATTATTAAATAGGGATAGAGTTAGTCAAGTAAAGTGTATACAATCATTGGTTAAGCATTTCATCAGGTTCTCATTAGCATTATATTAGAAGACCCACAGTCTGAATATAGTCAGATGCAACTTTATCCCCTTCTAAACCTAGTAGGTCTCTGCAGATTGTTTCATTAGGGACAATAGATTTGAGCATATTAACTTATCCCACACCAGATTGCTACATCTGCATAGTGTTACAGTCTGCAAGTTAGTTGACCATCCATTACATCTGGCACACCATTGTTGGGTTGGGTTAGCTTATGATTGTTGAGGAAGAGTACCATCTGTGATATCTGGTGTCAGCAATGTTTGGGGCTTGATAAATAGGTGTACCATCACATATATACTTTGTATAAGTTGGTCATACATTGTTATTGAACTAGATGATTGTTGAATCTGATCTACATATCCAAGTGGTAATCATTCCGTCCATTATAATACTTTTGACTAGGTTGCAGAAAAGAGTTTGCTATTAATTGAAATCATATCCTTTGATTCCTCTTGGAAGGTTTAAAATAACTGAGCAGGGCAAATTCCTAATGTCCACTTGATATGTTCTTGTCATTGCAGCTGTTATTACCATGTGATGAGTCATACTGTATACAACCATGGACATACATTAGTGAGCATGATGAGTTTATTGCCTGTTCACCTCTGAGTTTAAGATCAAGAAACAGCACAGTCTTTCTTCTTAGTTGCCTGATAAGGCAGAATGAATGTTTGTGTAAAAAAATAAATATTTTTCCAACATTTACAATTATGAGAGACAAAAATAAATCATGGCCCTTATTCCCAGGAGGCTATAAAGTCACCAATCAAGGCAGCAGTTGGTGGCCAAAGGGGGAGGGTGCTAAGAATCCCCTGATTGTGGACCCAGGCTGCCATTTGATTACAACCTTTTATTTAGGTACTTACAACTGCAGATCACTTTCAAGTGAAAGAACATTGTAAGAATTAAAAGACGAACTACATTATATTAAATTGGACATTATTGGACTTGGTGAATTTAGAAGAAAATGTGTAGAGACAATTTATTTAAAAAGTGGACTTGTACTCTATTATATAGGTGGAAATATTGGAAATACAAGTGGAGTAGGATTCATTA
Source organism: Epiperipatus broadwayi (assembly GCA_028023455.1). Classification (NCBI taxonomy): domain Eukaryota; kingdom Metazoa; phylum Onychophora; class Udeonychophora; order Euonychophora; family Peripatidae; genus Epiperipatus; species Epiperipatus broadwayi. The sequence goes on from JAQFVV010006506.1 coordinate 900,141, forward strand.
TAAATAAAGAGTGGAAGAACAACATTATGGAGATTGATGGTGTATCGGAAAGAGTGTCAAGAGTAGTTATACAATATAATAGCAGATACCAAATGGAGATAATTCAGGTTTATGCCCCAGTACGTCCTCATAGTTATGAAGTAGAAGATTTTTATATGGATGTACAAAAGGTTTTTGATCAGAGTAAACAACATTTTATAATTGTTATGGGAGACTTTAATGCTAGAATTGGTAAACAAATGAAAGATGAAAGTGTTGTAGGTAATTGTGGTTATGCTAATAGAAGTAAGAGAGGACATAGACTTGTGGAGTTTTTCAAAAAAAGAAAAACTCTATATTAAGAATTCGTTTTTTGAGAAAAATGTTAAAAGGAAATGGGCATGGAAGCATCCAAATGAAGGTACCAGAGAATTGGATTATATTTCTATGAACAGAAAATACATATTTTAAGATTGTAATGTTCTTAATAAGTTTAATACATGAAGTGATCATCGATTAGTAAGATGTGAGATATATGTTAATGCAAAACTAGAGAGACAAAAATTATTAAGAAAAACAATATTTACAGTTGATATTGCTAATCTTCAGAAACATTCTAATAAATTTAAATTAGAACTTACAAATCGATTTCATGAATTAATAGATTTTGAGCATGATTCAGATTTGAATGAAACTAATATGAAAATAACTGATACACTTTCAAAAACTGCAATAAAGATTGCTGGTATAAAAAAGCAACAATTGAACAATAAAATTTCTATTGAAATTAAAGAATTTATGAATAAAAGAAGGAATACAGTGATATACAAAAATGATGCATTTAAAAGGATTGAATATCTTGAATTTTGTAAAATTATGTGGAAAAGAGTTCAAAATGATATATGAATGTATAGCTGTGAATTAAAAAAGAAAGCTATAGAATAGAATAAAAGTCTCAAGAGTGTAAAACAACATTTTCGTATTGGTAGGAAATTTATATCTGCACTAAGAAAAAAAGATGGAATTATTACTAAAAAGAGAGATAACCTCATGAAATAAATAGAGGACTTTTATTAAGAATGATATAGTAAAAAAAAAAAAGTAGCTCCTGTATCTATTACTTCTTCCGAATTGCCCAGAATTTTAAATGAAGAAGTGAGAGATGCAATTAAATGTACAAAAAAAGTAATGGCTCCTGTTAATGATGGAATTTTAATTGATATATTAAAAGAAGCAGATGAAAAAACAAATAATTTTAGCAAAGTTATGTACCAAATGTCTAAAGGATAAAGATATAGTAGATGATTGGAACAATGCAGTAATAATATTTAAAAAGTTCATAAGGAAGATATTAGAAATTAGAGACCTATCAGCCTTTATCAGTTTTATACAAAATTAGTACCAAGATAATTTAAACTCTTCTACAGAGAACATCGAATTTCCACCAAACCCAGAGAACAAACTGAATATAAAAGTGCTTTTTGTACAGTAGATCATATTCAGGTATTGAGAGTAGTTATAGAAAAGACAAATAAATATGATTTGCCATTATGATTTGGATTTGTAGAATATGAAAAGGCATTTGATTCTATAATTATTTCTTCAGTGATTAAAGCATTGAATCATCAAGGTATCATCATCATCATCATCAACCATTATCAATCCACTGCAGGGTGAAGATCTCTCCAAGTTTAATCCATCTTCTCCGATCTTTAGCTTCTCTTCTCCACAACACCCCTGCACATTTTCTTATTTCACCCATCCATCTCACATGTGGTCTCTTTCTGGATCTTTTACAATCTTTTCGAATCCAGTTTAAAATTTCAATTGTCCATCTATTATCATCTCTTCTAGAAATATGTACAGCCCAACTCCATTTCAATCTTTTAATTTTTTCAATAAGGTCAGTAACACCTGTTTGTTGTCTTACCCATACATTGCGTTTTCAATCTCTTCTTGTTACTCCCAACATACATCTCTCCATACTCCTTTGAGTGGTCTGAAATTTCTGTATTACTTTTCTATTAAGTGTCCAAGTCTCAGATCCATAAGTAAGAACTGGTAAAATACATTTGTTAAAAACCATCCTTTTCAAACACATAGGCATATTTCCTTTTAGTATCAAGTTATTTCTACCAAAAGCACTCCAACCAAGTTTAATTCTATGATTAATTTCCTCCATTATGTTTTCATCTGTATTAATAATCTGACCAATGTATTTGTAACTGTTAACTTCTTCTAATTCTTCATAATCAATATTTATTTTCATATTTTGAGCAAATCGATTAAACATTACTTTAGTCTTTTTAACATTTATCTTTAGTCCTACTTTTCTACTTTCATCTGCTAACTCCTGCAACATTTCCTGCAGCTCTGAAGCATTATTTACAAAAACAACTACATCATCTGCGAAATCTAAATGACTTAAATACTCTCCATTTACTTTCACTCCTTTAGTTTCCCATTTTAATCCACAAAATACTTCTTGCAGCACTGCTGTAAAAAGTTTTGGAGATATGGAGTCACCTTGTCTTACACCTTTCTCAATGTTGATTTTTCCAGTATCATTATGTAATCTAATTGTTGCTGTTGCATTTTTATAAATATTCTTTAAAATATGACAATATCCTGGATCTATACCTTGATGATCCAATGCTTTAATCACTGAAGAAATGTGTATAGAATCGAATGCCTTTTCATAATCTACAAATCCAAAACATAATGACAACTCATATTCGTTTGTCCTTTCTATGACTTCTCTCAATACCTGGATATGATCTATTGTACTAAAACCATTTTTAAATCCAGCTTGTTCTCTTGGTTGGTGGAAATACAAAGTGCTCTGTAGACGAGTTGTAATTAACTTGGTAAGTAAAAATTTTATATAAAACTGATAAAAGGCTGATAGGTCTGTAATTTCTAATATCTTCTTTATCACCTTTTAAAATATTAATATTATTACTGCATTCTTCCAATCTTCCGGTACATCTTTATCATTTAGAAATTTGGTATATAACTTTGCTAAAATTGTTTCTATTTCTTCACCTGCTTCTTTTAATATATCAATTATAATTCCATCATTTCCTGGAGCCTTTCCTTTCTTCATACACTTAATTGCATGTCTCACTTCTTCATTTAAAATTCTGGGCAATTCGGAAGATGTAATAGATATAGGAGGTACTTGTTCTTTATTACTATATAATTCTTGATAAAAATCTACCAATTTCATGATGTCATCTCTCTTTTTAGTAATAATTTATCTTTTTTTCTTATTGCAGATGTAAATTTCCTACCAATACCAAAATGTTGTTTAACATTTTTGAGACTTTTATTTTCTTCTACAGCTTTCCTTGCTATTTCACAGTTATACTTTCTTATATCATTTTCAACTTTTTTCTATACAATTTTACAAAATTCGAGATATTCAATTTTTATTAATACATCATTTTTGTATATCTTCATATTCCTTCTTTTCTTCATAAATTCTCTAGTCTCAGTAGAAATTTTATTAGTCAATTGCTGCTTTTTTTCTACCAGCTATGTTTGTTGCAGTTTTTAAAAGTGTATCAGTTATTTTCATATTAATTTCATTGAAATCTGTATCATGTTCAAAATCTCCTAACACTTGAAACCTATTTGTAAGTTCTAATTTAAATTCATTAGAATGTTTCTGAAGATTAGGGATATCAACTGTAAATATTGTTTTCTTAATAATTTTTGTCTCTCTAGTTTTACATTAACACGTAACTTACACCTTACTAATCAATGATCACTTCCTGTGTTAAATTTATTAAGAACATTACAATCTTGAAATATGTATTTTCTGTTAGTCAAAATATAATCCAATTCTGCTGTACTTCATTTGGTTGCTTCCATGTCCATTTCCTTTTAACATTTTTCTCAAAAAATGAATTCATAATATAAAGTTTTTCTTTTCTGCAAACTCCACAAGTCTATGTCCTCTCTCATTTCTATTACCATAACCAAAATTACCTACAGCAATTTCATCTTTCATTTGTCTACCAATTCTAGCATTAAAGTCTCCCATAACAATTTTAAAATGTTGTTTACTCTGATCAAAAGCCTTTTGTACATCCATATAAAAATCTTCTACTACCTCATCACTATGAGAACTTGTTGGGGCATAAACCTGAATTATCTGCATTTGGTATCTGCTATTAAGTTGTATAACTAATCTTGCCACTCTGTCCGATACACCATCAATCTCCACAATATTGTTCTTCCACTTTTTATTTATAATGAATCCTACTCCACTTGTATTTCCAATATGTGTGCCTTTATAATAGAGTATATGTCCACTTTTTAAATAAATTGTTTCTTCTCCTTTTTTTCTAACTTCACAGAGTCCAATAATGTCCCATTTAATATAAGACAGTTCTTCTTCTAATTCTTGTAATCTTCCTTCACTTGAAACTGATCTGCAGTTGTAAGTACCTAAATAAAAAGTTGTCAACAAATGGCAGCCTGGGTCCGCAATCAGGAAATTCTTAGCACCCTCTGCCTTTGGCCACCAACCGCTGCCTTGGTTGGTGACTTTACAGCCTCCTGGGAATAAGGGCCATGCTTTATTTTTGTCTGTCATAATTGTATATATGTATTGGAAAAATATTTATCATTTACACAAACATTCATTCTGCCTTATCAGGCACTGAGAAGAAAGACCACGGTGTTTCTTGATCTTAAACTCAGAGGTAAAAAGCCAATAAACTCACCATGCTGGCTAATGCGTGTTGGTGAGCAGCCCATCCATGTTCGTATACTATACATCTAGGATATTGTCATATTTTAAAGAATATTTATAAAAACACAACAGCAACATTAGATTACAAAATGATACTGGGAAAGTCAACATTGCGAAGCGTGTAAGACATAGTGACTCTATACCTCCAAGCTGCAGTTTTGCAAGAAGTATTTTGTTGTTTCACTATAAACTCATCAACACTTCTTTAGCACTTTAAGCACATAATTTAACAGTTTCGACTGTACTAGCAGTCTTCATCAGATCTGACCTCATTTCCAAAGGTAATAACGACAGACAATTCTTGCTCTATCCCTTTGAGAATGCGGATTTTTTTTTTCTCAAAGGGATCGAGCAAGAATTGTCTGTCATTAGTACCTTTGGAAATGAGGTCAGATCTGATGAAGACTGCTAGTACAGTCGAAACTGTTAAATTATTTGCTCAAAGTGTTAAAGGAGTGTTAATGAGGTTATAGTGAAATATAAAAAGAAGCAAAATATAGAGGGAGAAATAAGGAATGGATAAGAATTATATGTGAAGTATTTTGTTGATTAACATGTCAATCTAAAGGAGTGAAAGGAAATGGAGATTATGTAAGTCATTTTGATTTTGCAGATGATGTAGTTGTTTTTGCAAATAATGCTTTAGAGCTGCACGAAATGTTACAGGAGTTATCAGAGGAAAGTAGAACTAAAGATAAATGTTAAATAGACTAAAGTAATAAGATGTGATATGTTGGACTATTTCCATCAATTATGAGTGAATGTTGAATGTATGAAAAATTTTGAACTCATTGAAAAAATTAAAAGACTAAAGTGGAGTTGGGCTGAACATATTGCTAAAAGAAATGATAATAGATGGACATTGAAACCTTAAATTGGATTTCAAGAGATTGTAAAGAACCTAGAGTGAAACCACATGTGAGATGGATGGATGAAATAAGTAAGTGTGCATGGGTGAGGTGGAGAAGAGAAGCTAAAGATCAGAGAAAATGGATTGAACTTGGAGAGACCTTCATTCTGCAGTGGATTCATAATGGTTGATGATGATGATGACTTTTGACTATACATCTTGTAGTCTTTATCAACTATATAACATTGAATAATCAAAATGAGACATCCTTTCACAATACCCATAGTTCAATAAATTGATATGTAAATGTGGCTTTCAATACACTTAACTGAATCTAGATGTACATTGTAAAAGAGAATAAAAGAGCACATGCTTTTATCTAATAGAATTCAAAAAGACAAACAATCAGGATAAGATGTAAATAAACTTTCTTCTGTTATATTTGATAATAATAAATCTTGTCAATATGAATTTAAATTTCATTCTAAAATATGAAAATTATGCAAATTGAACTTTGTCACCATAAACTTAAAATAAAAAGGCTATGTTTCTTTCAAAAAATCATCAAATGTTAATGGATTGGCAATCATCCAATGTTTAAATAACAGAATTGGAAGAGACTTAAACTAAATTGAATTACAGGTCTTGTGAAAGGTCGCGTTTTGATTACTCAATGTTATATAGTTCATAACATCTACAAGATGTACTGAGGAAAGTACTTCTAATAAAATAACTATAATTTCCGTGAATTTTATTATTGATTTAAATATTGTATACATTTTGGAAAGAATACAGACATGAATCGTAATTAACATTCATGTTTCACAAATTATTACATAAACACACCCGTAATGATTTGTGTTTAAAATAAAAAATAATTTAAAATTTATATTTAAAAATATAAATACTAAATTTATTTCAACTAAATTTGTTTTAAAATTATGATATAGGAATAACACTTAATTAAATTCTAATTAAGATTGATAAATTGAAATTATTCCAATGTTGATTTCTTTTAAGTTTTGTTCCATGTTTTTGAAATGTTTTAAAATGTCAATGAAATATATTTTCAGCGATTATGCAAATTAAGTTTCATCAATAAGCATGTTGTATAATTATCTAAAATATTTTTTAAACAACTTTAAATAAAATAATTGTGGATTGCTTAAATTAATTAAAAAGGTTTTGCAACTTTGGTAATTATGTAAATGGCTAATTTCGAAAATAATTTTGTCTTTAGTCATTTGATATTTGATGATTGCTACCATCATAATGTAGCCAAAATTTATACTAGTATGTGAACTAATAAGCATGTGATGGTCACAGTTCATTTAGGACTTTTACTTTAGCATGGACCCCACAATCACCAGTATGTTAAATCCTGCTTGTTGAATTTGAAATTTATACCAGTATGTGAACTAATAAGCATGTGATGGTCACAGTTCATTTAGGACTTTTACTTTAGCATGGACCCCACAATCACCAGTATGTTAAATCCTGCTTGTTGAATTTGATCTAATACTGTGTAATACATGTTAAACTTTATCTAAAATAATCCCCATTTATCAGTTAAAGTTTCATAACAATCCTACATTGAAATATAAATTCCAATTATAAATAACTGCAATTAGAAAGATTTTAATTCTAAACTACCAATGAACTCTCTTTTTTTCAAATTGTACATACATATATCCAAATCAACTTTTATAAAGCAACAATATATTTTCTTGCTATGCCTTGGACCCTATATACCCTATATATATATATATATGTGTTTATATATATATATATATATATATATATATATATATAAACACAGGTATATAATAAGCCTGTGTGTTTTAGCTATTACATATTAGAGATGTATGTCCATCCCTTGTATATGTATTTAATGGATTATGTCTTGTACCTGTGGGGTCAGATTGACCTTAGGTCAACATGGGTGTGATAAGAATCTCAGCCTCAGGGTGGCCTTTGAGCATTCCATCAGCAGATTTTCAATTAAATGGATGGTTGAAGAGTTGGAGTGTGGAGTAGATTGAAGCCTGTCCATTAACTTAATGCTTGCCAGTCATGGTTAAAAACATGATAGAGTTTCACTAACTTTCCATTGTTCAAGTCCCGTCAATTTTAGATGGAAAATAAAGATTTTTATGTGATTCAAGAGATTATACAAAGTTCCGTAAGATGCTGCCCTCTCATAAATTATTTTACAAGTAAAAAATCAATAACCCTGTCAGTTAATGTTAAACAAAAAAGAGAGGTGGACTTACCTTAGATCTGATTGGCTAATAAATTTTGACAACAAAGAAAATCCCTTGTCAATAATAAAATTGCTCCAATTTCTTTTGTTTTACTTCAAAAGCAATAAACGAATGTTTTAGATCATTCTAAGAGGTTTTTTTGAAATTATTTTCATAAAATATGCTGAAAACCAAATTATTTAAAAAAATTTAAGATTTTAACAAAAATTAATGAAAATTATTAACTTTTTTCTGCAAAGTAAAACTGTCAAACAAATCGTATCATCATGTAAACATTTTGATTTGTTTTTCGATTTTGTTTTACTTTTACCACTCGTAAATATTTCTACAATTATAAAGAGAAATTTATTTTTGAAAAAACTTTCGTTTACTTTCATAATCAGACAAATTATTAATATACTTTTTATAAATGCAACTAAAGTGAATATATAATGAAAGTTGAATATATTTTAAAGATTTAATTTGCATTTTGACATTTCACTATGTGAAATTAACCAATTAAAATGTTAGGTTTTTACCTCAGTTGTCCAATAAAATAATCAGCAATAAAGAGATTAAAGTAGGAGGATTGGCTATCTTAATATATCTGAGCACTTATAGCATATATGTGTAGAGATGGTAATCTGGACCAACTGATGATTGCTGGTGTACCATGAAATATGTATATTGGTGATTATTTATCTTTTCAACATATATGTGTTCAAGTATATCAGTGTTATGAGATAGTGTGGATAGTGGTGGGTGATGTGAAAGTCTGTCCTCATATACTCTATATATTACATATATAAACACAGGTATATAATAAGCCTGTGTTGTTTCAGCTATTACATATTAGAGATGTCTGCCCATCACTTGTATATGTATTTTGTTGGATTATGTTCTATACCTGAGTGGTCAGATTGACCTTAGGTCAACATGGGTGTGACAAGAATCTCAGCCTCAGGGTGACCTTTGAGCATTTCATCATCAGATTTTCAATTGGATGGATAGTTGAAGAGTTGGAGTGTAGAGTAGATTGAAGCCTGTCCATTAAAGTAGGAGGATTGGCTATCTTAATATACATCTGAGCACTTATAGCATATCTGGACCAACTGATGATTGCTGGTTTAGCATGAAATACGTATATTGGTGATTATTTATCTTTTCAACATATATGTGTTCAAGTGTATCAGTGTTATTAAATAGTGTGGAGAGTGGTGTGTCATGTGATAGTTTGTGCTCATATACTCTATATTACATATATAAGCACATGTATATAATAAGCCTGTGTATTTCAGGTATTATATGAACTATTATATATTGCAATAATATTCCAATGTTTTAAATACATTCTATAAAATACTTTAGTAAAACAAGAAATATTAATAAAATATACCACAATAATGTAAAACATATAACAAAAACAAATTACTTTTACCTTAAATTTCTTCTCACAAACATTTTTTTTACATTCATTACTTAAGTACATTAATTAAAATAACCCCCTTTATAATCATTTTTATAAAGATATTTCAGAAATGGAATATTTTTTTCACTTTTATGGACATAGGCCATGGAAGTACAATGGTTGAGGTTAACTCATACAATGTTAAAAAGTTATGCCATTGTTTGCCATCTTGCAATATAAGCAAGATATTAGTGATAGTTTAAATAAGAGTTTTTTACAAACATGGCTTATGGGTCACATGTTGGCAATAGCGAGGAATTATATGTTCCACATAGATATTTTGATTCAAGCAAAACAATAATTTGAATCGAATGCTTATTAGACACTGATAATCTTGTTGTTATTATTTAGTTTTTACATCATTATACATGAATATATATTTTCAAATAGAAATAATATTTCATTCAATATTTTTGCAAATATAGTAAGGTTAGATGTAGGATAAAGATATTGATATAGTCACATATTATTGTTAATATTTTTTTACTTTGCAAAATTCAAATATTATATTTTAAAATATTTTCATTTGTAAACTTCTATTTGTAATAATGACTGTAATTATTATGAAAATTCAATATATAATAGAGACTTTATTATAAAAATAAAACAATGTAAATATCAAAACTCTCACCACATTTTTTATAGAGTGGAGGAAATAAAATGCATTTTGCATTACAAGTATCAAACTATCTCAAAACACATCACTGACACAATCCATAATAAAGATAGGTATGAGAAATGGTGACCTGGACCAACTGATGAGTGCTGGTTCAGTACAAAATTCATCTTGGGAGACATTTGCCTTTTGTTGTATCTTTTTATATGACTTTAAAAATATGTGATAATAGGGGGGTTATTTAATATATTTATAAAGAAATGAATTAGTAGTTGTATTAAAAATTATCTTAAAGACATTCTGCAGAAGCACAATATTGATTGTTTTTACTGAGAAGGTATCATGGAGAATGTAATGGGAAACTATTATTAGATGTAAAATATTTCAGATAAAAAGGGCATTTCTGCTGAAAAAGTTGAAAGACAATATCACAAAACAACAAATAGACAGAATAATTGACCAGCACATATTGTTATGTGGATGTTATTGTTGTTTTCATAATGTTTTGCATTATTATCTCAAAATGTATATTTAGTATAATATTATTTTTATGAGTTTTGTTTGTTTATTATTTTTACCTATTAAAGTAGGAATAGCAATATCACATTATATCAAATTACTTCAACTCTCTACACAGATTTGATGCATTCCTCCTCTTTTTGTGGGTCTCTCTGAAAACAAACTGCACCAATCTTCAAACTCTATCATTCTGACTGAACCATTTTAGGAAACATGATTACTTTCACCATTTAATCTCTCCTACTCCTGCTGCTAGTTTTGTGATTCTCATATCCAAAAATATTCCCTTTAAATCTTTCAAAATTAGTTATATAAACCAACATATGATTGTTGCCACCTTATTTCATAGAACTTTTATCATTAATATAATCTATATATATATATATATATATATATATATATATATATATATATATATATATATATATATATATATATATATATATATATATATATATATATATATATATATATATATATATATATATACTTCTACAAAAATGATTCACTCATTTGTCAATTAATCCATCAAATTAATATCACATTTGCTTCAAACTCCTACCTGACCATATACATGGGAGAGTTTAATACTTCTTACCAGGAATTTACCACCAAATATATCCATAATCTTAACATGAATTTTGTATGTGGTGAAGGCTTCTTTTCACCAGATGCCTTTTCCTTTTATACCAGAAATAAACCACCTCTACTATACCCCAGAACTTCATTTCATTATTGATATATCTCTTCAACCTATTTTATTTTCAGATCACCTCACTTTATCCCTCAACATTTCTTTGTATCTCACTACACATTCCATTCCAAATGTAAACTCTACCACTAGAGGCCTTTTTAAATCTTCATCTTTTGAAATAATCCTCTCTGAGGCCTAAATTTATTTCCACAAGATAAAATTTTTTTACTCAACCACTGTCAGACACCTGGTTCTCTTTCATCCAAATTTTAATGTCTATCATCTCATATTATACCTCACATAACTTTAAAAACCTTCAATGCTCCTAATGGATCTCAAAACAATTAACAATACTCTCAAATATCTACCCCTAAACTCAATTCCAATTGATTTCATCTTAAATCTAAAATCTCAGTACAAAAGCAAACAGTTTATGCTTGCAGAATATATATCCAACAAAAAGTCTAAGATCTATTTGAGTCACCCCAATAATTTGTCCAGAGGCTACATTAGGTGGAGTCTGGGCCATAAAGATAAGCAAGCCTCTCTAACATCCATCATTGTAAGGGACAGGCTCTATACCAAATCAAATGTGATTTAAGAAATTTTTAATTTCAGGGATAAGCTCTCTACCTTTCTACCAGAACACTTTCAAGATGCATCAATTTATTCATCAACTACAGACCATGGTATAACCGAGAAATATATTTTCTTGCAAAATTAAGCTCCAATCCCAATAAAACCTATCTGGGTCTGCAGGTGATTCTCCACTTCCTATTATTATATTTATCCAATATCTCCATACCAATAATAAATAATCTAATTAACCATATTTCTTCTGGTATCTGAGACATTGGTGGTCTCTACTTCATAGTGATTATGCCTTTCCTCAAGGAGAACATCATTTCTATGCTACTGGAAAACCTTAGGCTTATCTCTATGATCCCACTGATGGTCAAATTTATCAAATCACTTATTATAAGATAAGAATCAAGTCAAAATTCTGCCCAATATATCTCCAATATCAATTTGCAAAAAAGAGTAAATCCACTGCAGATGCTGTTAATCTTTTTGAAATTATCATTCATCATACCAGGAGAGTCAGGCAGTCAATACCAGTGGTAATTCAACTTGACATAACTGCAGTCTTTGATTCCATTCAGCTTAATTATCTCATGTCCTTACTTGGTTAGCATCAGATTCACATTGAAATAATAAACATCATCAAAAACCCTCTATAATCAACAAAATTTCATCTCCCTCAATGGGAAATTATCTTTTCCATTTATTACTATGGCCTCCACCCCTCAGAACTTCCCACTCAGTGCCCAGTTTTTATTTCCTAACTTAATCTATTGCTCCTTCAAATCAAAAAGTCTCTTCCTGGCATCTACATCCCAATATTAAAACATTTATCTCCCACAACATCTTCATGAATGACTTGACCATATTTCTCCTCTCAAGAAACCTAATTCCTCACCTCCAAATACTCTAATTTTTGGATCAATCTGGCCTGAAATTCAATATGGCCCTATTATCTTCCTGGAAACTAACCCCAGGTAACATCATTGCCTATCCATTGTCAGCAAAGCCTCAGAATATCCTTGACTATCTGATATTTTTGTTATCCACTACCATGAGAAGAATCCATGATAAACTGCTGTAATCTTCACACAAAACTATCTCTATCATTTATAAAATGTACATGTTCATGTTTGCTAAGTCCTCCCAAATCAATATCCTAGTTATTCCTAAAATATTTTACTTTACTTCTCTTATTGATTTCACAAATGCATTCATTAAAAAGATTCATAGAATATATACCAATCTGATTCAGGGAGGGAAGACTGCAAAAATTAGCTTGAGAAACCTTCAAAATCATACCAAATTTAATGGCCTCCCCTTCATTTCATAGACACCCTTTAATTCCAATGCACCTACAACACCAACTATAAAATTTTCTTACAATATCCTAATGCCCTTCCTTTTACTGAAACTCTTCCTATGGAAAAAACCCTCCCTCAAGTTCCTGCTGGTTATCATCTCTCTTATCCCATATCAAAATGTTTACAACTATCCCTAATAAACCTTCCTTGAAGAAAATTTTTTCTGGAAAGCCTATTATATTACACACAGTGATGTTTCTTATGGTTCCACCCTCCTAAAGATTAATAACCATATACTATTCAAAAAATTCAAATGATTGTTCCTTGAACCCAAATTCTTTGATTATCTGTGAAAAACTAATCTTAATGCACTTTCTACAAATCACTACATTGTACACCATCAAGGTTTTTTGGGCATTGATTCAGTTTGCCCTTTGTGTCTCAGAGAAGATAAAACTTCTATGCACCTTCTTTGTCATTGCTTCTCCCTACAACAACACAGATATTTTGCAGCATCCATTTCAAAAAGTGAAAATCCCAATTTTATTGATAGCATCCTTCATGGTACCTTACCCACGATTTGCTTGACAACTTTCATCCTTTTCTCACTATGGTTCAACCAATGTTGGCTCATTATTTCAGCTTCAGGAAACTCACTGGACACATTCAGTGCAGGGGGATGAAAACCTGGCCCCTCCCTACTCATTTGAAGCCACATGGCAAACAATTCCCATACCTTCTTAAGGTTCCATTATTTTTATGCATTGTGACTTTTACACCTAAAAATAAACAATCATTAATGGGTTTACTTCTATCTGGTATTCATAGTGACTTTCCATGCTTTCCAAATTTATTTCTAAAATCCAGCCTATCTCAATGAGGGAAATAACTCCAGTATAATTGGTGTTGCCTAAGTAAACTATTTTCCTGGGGAGAAGGACATTAGAATTATCTCTCCTTATAAATCATTAAAGTATAGCACAATGTTCTGTTATCAAAAATGTTCTTATTTTCTTTTGCAATAAAATGTTCAAACCTTGTTTGGGTTTTATCAATTGGCAGAGAGTGTAATTCCCATTTTCATTGTAAATTACTATAATCCAAATTTACTAAACTTGCTGTCTGATTGTATCATCCATTTACTTGTATCATTTGTTTATTTGTATTCACTGTTCCATAATATATATAATATTAACTTTAGATAAAATAGGAAATGTAAAATCTCAGATTTTTTCATTGTTAAGAATAACATGTCATATATATATATATATATATATGATATATATATATATATATATATATATATATATATATATATATATATATATATATATATGGTTCCCAAGCAATTTTTAATCTTTCAATATGTTGCATAATATTAGAAATGTGAATAGCTGACTATATGCTGGGAAATACCAAAGGAGTACAAGAAATACACATGATAACTTAAATCTCGAATGCTTTTGAAAAACCAGTATTTATTAACCTGTCACATGTACAGTTACTTACTTAAGACAAATACTATAAATACCGTAACCTACTGAACTGTAATTAATGAAAAATGATTATATTATTATGACCGGATATCCAAGGCCAATACATATTATGTGAGCCCAAGAAAAGATCAAATTCTGATTTTTAAAAAGAAATGTTTTATAGAAAAAATAATAAGTATACAATTGATTATTACAAAAATAACAACCTTTTACAAAATTATGATCAGATAATGTGCTTATCATAAGTCTATGTCTTAAGCAATAGAATATTTTTTCCAATGGTAACACCAGCCCTGAAAACAATGCTAGTAAATATAAAAAGTAATGACTGTTTTATTGCTGGAAGTTAAAACATGAGTACTAAAAGAGATAAGTCATTACTCTAAGTGTTTGTGGTTTTAGAAATGGACACTCTACATGTCAAAGAATGTAGCAGACAAAACACCTGCTGATATTTACAGCCATATCATTTCCAAGGGAAAAATAAAAGGCAATGTAATTATAATATATTAAAGATAAGTTCTAAATGACTACACAAACCAATCAGTTAGTGATGACTAAGGTTAGTCCACATTCTATTTATTTGATTGGGAACTGAGCCATTTTTTCCAATATTGAAATTGGTGAAAAAGTCACACTGAAATCAACTTTTACAAAAAAAATATTGTATTTTCCAAATGGGAAATGAATAAAGACTTTTTATACTGTCTTTATATCATCATTAACAATCATTCTATAATCATCACATATTCGAATTTGCTATATGATAGCTATGGGAGAAACCCATACTGAAATTTACGACAGCATTGGTATTCCCCCTTTACAAGCATATCCATTGTTTCAACTTCTTTCACTGCACAATATAACTTGTTTGCTGCACCCTGAATCAGCTCAATGACAACTAGATTTATTTTTACCTTAGTTTGTGCTGTTCTGCTAATCCAATTAATTTTGATTATTTAGTTTCCACTTCTTGTGCCAGCTGTAATTTAATTTGTTAAGGATATTTTGTATAAAAGTGGTATTTACTAGTGTTTCACTAACATTTTAATTTTTAAAACTTACTTGGCATTTTGACCACACTTAATACCATGAATAGATTTATGATAGGTGACATTTATTTTAATATCATTTCTCATTAACTTTGGTAAGATTTCATCCCTTTGAGTAATGATATTTAATCAGCCTGTGATATGTCAGATACCCATGTTCTAATGTAAGTCTTCATTTTTACGAGTTTATTACACATTTTTATTAATAATATTCTAGGCTAGAATTATCACTGTAATTTTAATATTGGATATTTGTGACTATTATTTTTCAGAATTTTATATCTGTGCTAGCAGCAAATATTTGTTAGGTGGGCTATTTTTATCATAATTTTTGCATCGTGTGCCATTTTTATTATAGTAATTTGCTACCGCTTTGGACTTTTACCATGATAGAATGGGGGTTTCATTATGATTTTGATATAGAAGCATGTGGATATTTGTAATTGTTCGCTAATAATACTTGCATTAGATTCTTGAAACTCATGGTCTCTTTCATAATGTGATCATAAACAGTACCTCTTTTGTTGATCTCAGTATAATGATGATCATAAATTAACATAAGGATAGCCAAAATGCCCTAAATGATTCTAACAATGATTCTTTCATATATTTGCCACATATTCACTTGTTTGCCATTTCTCTTATGCAATGTGGCGACAATCTTCCTTCTTATTTTATCTAACATGCAATTATAGTTTAGCTATATGTTTGGAAGGTTCAAGAATGCTACCAGGCTCATCAGGTTCTAATGTGACAATAGGAAAAAGATATCATTTTGTCTAAAAGTTTTATGTAAATTTGTCATCCAGGGACCATTAACGACAACTTTTCGTTCATTCTTTGTTATTATTACTATTTACATTCTCGCTGTAGAAGGCGGGCTTTCTGAATGAGCTTATTGTGTTATGTCCGAACCTCTGGCAATTATAGATATGTGTCTACACTAAAAGAGAAAGTGACCACTACAGAATAAAAAAAAACATACCAGAGCCACACAAAATAAGCATAATTACTTCAAATCAGTACATTGAATGCATTCTATCATATAAATAATAAATACAGGTAATAATAGGTTTTATACCGGTAAAATTAAACACAAATATACCACTTAAATATATATCATTTAATAAACACAAAATTGTATTAATACAGTGCAATATTTATTCGAGTATATTCACAATGTACGATTGAGATATTAGCTGAGATATAGCAAATAGGTGATGTGGATGACACTTTAAGTGCCCTTCTAGATTCACATAATACTTCCAGCAATATAATGGCAGTTTGCTTTATCTGCAGATATAATGAAACAACTAGCTGGTCTGTGATGGCATACCTTTTGTCTTGTTTGTGTTCTAGCAGTTCTAACGTGAATTGGACTTCCTTTGACCATGTGGTAGACAGTTTATATCATGACATTCAGCTCTGACAATTAATAGTGATGTCTTAACTTATATCCAAATAGATTACTTATTTATAATCAGAATGACTTTTGTAAGAATAGCAATCCAATCTACCGCAAATATTGGCCTGTTTCTATTTTATATATAACATATATTCATCGATCTATTGGTCAGTAAGATAAATACATAATCTGTTCAAGATAATATGGAATCTGAACCAGTGCAATACTTGAAGGTGAGTTGTAATATAACATGGATGCATTATCTATTGGCTATAATTATATGCTTCATGAATAAAGCCCTGAGACATTCTAAAATAATAAAGTCGATCGGATATGCTTGTATATAAAATATTTGAGCCTTTATAATGCCTAGTGTTTTGAAATAATTTTAATCTAGAAAATATTTTCATTCGGTTTATTTTTGAAACAATCTATTATTTTCTTATGAAAAACTTATATTTTTTTATTAATATAATAACATAAATGCAGTAAAATATATTTTGTTTGTTCTCACTTAATAAATATTTTTATTTAAACACATACCTGCATAAACTTTGGACATTACATTCAGGTTATCAGTGTCAAACATTGGATCTCTGGTATGACTGGAAGGAACTTATTCTATAAAATTTTTAAAAAAATTATTTGCCACGATGGTCAGTAATAATAATGATGATGGTGGTGATGTAATAATTATACTTATTATTACAATATTGTCAATACTTTTCATTTTTGAAATTTGGAACAACAGAAGTATCTTTAAGATCAGGGGAGAGAATTTCATGAGTTGATATATTTCTAAAAGAAACAAAAGTAGTATTTTCAGAGTAACATTTCATTCCCACATTTTAAAACTTTTCCAAATGTTTCATCAGGACTTTCAGCTGCTATATAAATTGTGATTACCGAAAGCTGTTTTGGATTCACTAAATTTGATATATTCATTTTTAAAACGTTGCCTTGACAACAGTTTTAAATTGTTCATTGTTATTAATATTGGAAATGTTTAAGTGGTGACTGGCTTTTAAATTGTCATTTTAATTTTATCATTTAAGTTATGATCAAAATAGTTATTACATTTAAAAATATATATTTGTCTTCATATGAAAGAGTGTTGTTGCTGGTTGTTACTCTGGTTCTTTTGTTTCTTTACATCACAAGATGATTTCAAATAGGCAAAATCATGTCTGCACCTACTTTGCAAATTTAGTCAACAATCATTTTTAAGCCTTATTATCAGTCTTCAAACATCTAACTACATGTTCTTTATTATTTTGTAACACAGAAAATGTTCCAAGTTTTTTTTTAATCAAGCCGCTAATAATAAATTTATTTTCATAAAACCAGTGATACTTCTTTTTTAATAAAACCAATAATAAATTTACTCCTATCCATAACCAAATTCTTAAAAGAATTTCATGCCTCAATATCATGGTAATCGTGTAAAGCCAAATTACTCATTGTAGTGATTAAAAGCTAATAAAATTTAGTTCATATTTCTAAAAAAGAAACATTATTTTTCTTGAGAATACGATTTCGAACTTTGTCATGTGATTATAAACTTTGGACATAACCTTTGATCTGTCCTACAATCTATGTATGTGATCATGTAATATGAACTTCTGTTTTATTTTGATTTTTAACAATGGTGTAATATATTAAAGGAAATGACTCTGAGCATAAAAATATATGTTTCCACGATGATTTTTCTATTTAAAAGAGACAATAACAATAGAACATTAGAGTTTATACAGCCAATATTCTTATTCCTAACAACATTTGGATGAACCATAATGTGTATTAAATTATCCATAAAGAAAATTCAATCTATTATTGGTATTGTGGTAATAATGCTATGCAACAAAAGTATTAAAATTTTAATACACTTTGAAAATAAAATAGATAATACTGTGGGGAAAAAGTATTAACATGTTTAGCTTCTTAACAATACTTTGAAGTGTTGTAAAAACTACATAAAACCTTGACAATAAATCCAAGGCCGTATAGTTTCCTTTAATTTTTTGATCTGCCCTTTTAAATTCAGCTTGTATCCATCTAGCCCTTTTATTAAACTTTAATTCTCTGCAAAATACATTTTATTAAAATCAGCAATTCAGAGAATCCTTCAGAGCTCGCTTTTAGTCAGAAATTGAAGAGTTTTCTACAAGTAAATTTTGCGTTTTTTATGTTATATCTGAAAAAAGATTGATAATATTTACTTTTAGTAGCTCCAATGTATTCTGTATAATGATTACTATTGATACTACTATTTCTAACTCATTAATTTCTAATTTGCCAGGCATAATATATTAGAGAAAGAGTGTGGGGCAGATTGTTTTTAAATCACATTTAAACATCATTTGTACTTTCACAATTGCAAGAATATCTTAGAGTTAAATACATAACCTTTGTAATCTGAAAGTCCCTTCTGAATAACACTTGATAACCAAGTCATAAATTATTGTACTACCTCAAACAGATTTCAAAATGAAGTTATTTCAGATTATTCAATCTACCGCTTCCATAACGTTTCAAATACTTTAAACTTTGAGCTAAAAATAAAAAGGGAAATTGGTATGATATATTTTTATGCGTGTAGTTAAAGACTGAAAGTGTGGTTGCACAAACATATAATACTAGCAAAGTTACTATAGAGACATGGTCAATATCTTAAGAGGCTCAAGATGGTATATCCTATGTGAGAATAAAAGGAGACAGCAAAATTCTCCTGTGAAGCTTGTCCATCTCTGTGCATGTTTTTGTTATATCTGTGAGTAAATTATAATTATGTCACTAACGTTCAAACTTTTGTTTTCTCCTAAAATTTATTATAATAAACTTAGTAGTGTCATGCCATGTAATATTTTGGTATTTAATAATAATAAATTCTTATTTCTTCAACTATGATGTCTCTGTATTACTCCAACAATATTTGACCTTTTCTTAATTATTATATTTATCCTGCATCCAATTTCTATATATTTAAAAATAATGTGTAGATAAAAATAATATTATTTTTTGTTTGCATTATGTATGAAAACATTATTTCTGATGTCCTCATAAATTATGTAAGTTCTATACGAACATAATTGAGTAAATTACAAAGCCATACATTTTATGATTGTCAAGGATGTCATTAAAAAGCAAGAAATCACTTAATTCCTTTGTTGTTGGATGTCTTTTTTAAAATATTTTAAAATTCTATGAAATAAATCGTTAGATGAATACAAAATACATAAACAGAAAATGTACTAATTATTTTAAACAAATAATTAAAAAAGTAATTAAACACGATCTACTTAATAATGACGTTTATTAAAAACAAATTTATAACAAAGTCATGTTGTTTACTGAGAGATTAAACTAATCTCTTTCTAATTAATGAGTGATAGAGCAAGTCAGAGCGCAGTTTGATGTTTTCCGTATTCTTAAACAATTCTTCTGCGAAGGAAATTGAGATGATAGTAAGCATTGTCTATGGTATCGTAAGTATAACAATGGGTTTTTCAAAATGGTTGGGTACTACAGCGGATGGAAGACATTGAGACTATAATAAGTCACACAAGATTTGTTATTCTTTATGTATGAGAAAATTATGATTAACTTTATATATAGTTTTTATAATAACTATTATATCAAATATTAAAAAATATTAATAGTGATTGATAATTAAATATTTATTAATAGGAATAATATAATTATTAATCTTTGGTATGTTAGTTCCTTATTTCCGTGAGTGATGATTATTTGATATAGGATTAATAAAGGATACGTAATTAAGTTCTTTATCATTCAAAGTAGAGAACTTAGCTTACGCACTATAAAAAAACCACCTCTAGTTTCACCTGGTAAACAAATAGAGCAGAGACGTATTTATGTTTTGCACATATCATTAGAATCATATGATGATACATTTATCAAATTATTGCTGAATAATATTTATGAACATATTTGTATGAAAATACTTTTTTTTAATTTAATTCATAAGTAATTCCCTATATTTTATTTGTTTTTCTTGACAGGTTTGAACCTTGGTTTATTGATGACAACTTTACTGGGATATATTACATTTAAATAAAATTGAATCTTCTGACGTTTTTTGCTCATTTTTTAAAACGTTTCAACACTACATTGAAAATGTTTAAACAATTGTAGTAACATCCTGATCTGTTGAGCCAAGACTAGCAAGATGTGTTAATTGAGGCAAATATTTATACATGAGCCTGTAAATAGTCATCATCAGTATTCATCCACAGTTTCATTATCATAAGCATTCATCTTTTGTATGATCTTTTTCTAGGTCTTTGATTATATGTATATGATTATACACCTCACAAGGTGTTAAAAGTGGATAGAAATTAGCCCTGCTTTGTTGTGAGAGGAACATAGTCAACATTACACTACAGAAATATTCATTATTCAATAATTTCTAGTTTAATGAATGACTAATAAAAATTATATATATTCTAACCTCAACATTAGGCAATTAGATAGTCGAGTGAAAATAACTCTGGAACCGAACAAGGAATGCTAGTGTGCTTACCTAATGATAGTAATATATAATTATGTATACCCGGGTGCCAAATTTTAACTATGGAATCGTAATGTCCACTAGAGATCATCATCCATGCTTACTACTATAGGATACAATGAAGAAAGTAATTAAATTATCTCAAAAAATATAATGTTGATAATTCCAATTCAATTTATTAAGGTCTTAATTTTAAACTTAACGGTTTATGTAAATCCTCTCGCGGTAAGTAATTACTGCTAACTAAATAATCTAGACCATTTTCTTCCACAATTTTATACAGATATATGATTTTAAGTGGTAATTACAAGACTATTGGGTATACTTCCAATATATAATTGAGTATAAATAAATCAGTAATCGATGTGGAGAACTCAAAAACTTATGTTTATAATATGTAGTATAAGATTATTATTAAATTCAAAGTAGAGTAAAATAAATGTTATAAATCATTCATTTTTACCCAACTAGTATTATTTTTGTTCTCAGCATCTATCATTTCTAATAGTAACAATTATATAACACTAAATGTCTGTGTTATGTTCTCCTTTATATCTTCTTAACAGATAACTTTTAATCTTATTTTCTTAAACACACATATATGCCTTGCAACTAACTAGAGATTCATTATCATTATTACAATAATAATTTCCGATTTTAATTTTGACGTACAAACTAGTTCTTTTAAATTTAATAATCGAAGTAGTCAAATTTCTCAAGGTCTTGATCTGCTAATGAGGTGAAATTATCAATTATTACAGTGCAATGGATATGATGCCAAAATTTGCTAAATTAAATGTTAATGTGAGTTTACCTGTGGGAATCATGTTAAATACCAAAAGCAGAAAAGGGATTTTATGTCTGCTCCTAATATTCATAACATTGCAACAAACCAAATAACTAAATTTAATATTTCTAAATTGACTATTTTCTCTCATTCTATTTCCTATCTTCTGTTTGCCAAATTAAACTAGTACTATTAAATCTATTACATTTTATGAGTCGGTATATTCTTCATTCACACTAAATAATAGTCGTCCCCCCTATATAAAAAAAATCGTTCTTGGTTGATATTTTACAAAGGTGAATTATGGAAATCAATTGTGGAAGTAAACCATGGTAATCAATCATGGAAATTGATCCTGGAAATCAATCATGGAAATCAATCATAGAAATTAGTCAACATAAGACAATTGATATATTTAAATGCGATCTGGTATTAGTTCTAGATGTAGGTGCTGGGTGTAGGTGCAAGATATAGGTTCTAGACATTTGAAATATTAAACACAAGACACAAATGTAAATTCATAACAATAACAAATATTTATTATATTTAAATAAAAAACACATACACACACATATATATATATTGTAACCAGTTGGGTTACATCACACACACTAATATAGTGTATGAATATATATATATGTAAAATAAAGGAATAGTAGAAATAAATATAGAATAAATTTTTGTAGATATTTTTCTATATTTTCTAAAATAAAATAATAACAAGTAAAGGGTTAAATAACTTTGGGTTTAAAATAAAATTTCATTATGAAATTAATATTTTAAAAAAGGTCTTAATAAATATAAATATTGTATTGTTATTATTATTATTCTGATTGTGAAATGTAAAAACACTACTTGTTTTTGAAATTTTTTTAATTAATTAAAACATATATGTTTTCAAAGGGATTAGAGAGCTAAAAATAAAAGCTCTGATTTTAATCAAGATCTTATCACCTTAGATGATTTTATAAAAAGAGCTGATAAACAGTATCAGCCAGTCTGATTAAGAGTTTTTTGTAAGAAGGTCAGATGAAAAGTTGTTGCAATATTTTGTTGCAGCTTGTTGAAGTATGCAGCAGTTGGTTTTAGCTGACTGTAGAGTTGGCAGTCCATCTACCATGAATTGATATAGCTGAAGGTAGGACAGCCGATCCAGAGCTGCTAATATTTTTCTTGCCAGGAGTTTTGATTTACTTGAAGCTGGGTCACTTCTAAATCAATAGCCTGAAAAAACAAGAGGACAAAATAGATAGCAGAGTTATACAAAGCTCCTATGAAGATCTAAAGACAATCCACTGCCTTATAGTTTACTGCAGAGTTTTGATGCATGAAGCCAGGGTCACTTCAAATGGATCAACTCACTGCTTAAATATGTCCTAGAAGACAGCTTGACAATTGCTTGGACTACAAAAGGAACCTCATGGTATGCCAACAAATTACCAGAATTATATACTTTTACCTGATGATGACAATTTCCTGGAATGACCAAAAAACAGCTTGCACAAGAGAGCAGCTGAATAAAGAAGTAGTTATATGTATGCTGCTGTGTCTACATATGCGAAGAGAAGCACAGATAAACTTGCATACAAAAGTGAGTTGTTTTTCAATAATTTATTTGATGAACATTTTTAAATCTATATTTTTAAATTTAAAGACATTGATAATTCGTTAAGATGTAACCTAATAAAAGCTTTCTAACCTCTGGAAAATTGACTATATATTTTTTGTAAAAGAGTAAAAGAAAGCTATAACAGAATTTGTTAAACTGATTTTTTTTAAATATTGATACACAGTATAAGTGTGAAATTTATGTGTTTTCCAAATGAATTAATTATAAAAAAATATAATATTATTGTAACGAGTTGAAATAGATAAGAGTCATTGTGCGTATATATACGCCCACTCATATATGTAAAATTTTAATATTTTTTTTGATTAAATGTCAATTCATTTTTTTTAAAAAAAATATTAATTGCATATTTTAAATCGCGCGTTTGTGCACACATCAATGTAACAATTTAAATGTTGAATAGTAATTATTTAAATCTCAGTGTGATTATTTGAAATTTTGTATTATAATCAAAATCAGAAATATATGTCAATTGTATTGTAAATAACAAGGCGTGTCAGATAGACACTTATATGTAAAATTTTGATAATTTTTCTAAATTAAATGTTAATTCAAACATGTTTATATTGTATCAAGCCACATGCTTGTGTGCTGAATGGGTTTTAAATAAACCTAATTTATTAATCATGTAACTCAATGTATACTTTTCAAAATCAGAACCCTTATAAGACCTTATTTATTTTTTTATTGTTATTAATAAACTTATATTTGATTGTTAAAAATTGTATTCCATCATCTCTTGTTCACATACAGTAATAGAGCCCATGTTCTCTGAGCTAGATTTCGGAGATGGATAAATGGGGATGTGTTAAGTGCTTTGGGCATCCAGAGATGATCAATCATCATCCTGGTTGGCACAAAAGAGGATACTCTTTAAAGCCCATGCACTATTATTTTTTATTTTACTTTAGTCTTATTAAAAATTTAATTTTATAGTTGGCGAGTACATTAATGGTACTAAGTGGCCAGAGCATTGATGATGATCAGCATGTTTTAAATGTCCCAGCATTATTGTTTTGATTTCTGATTATTGTGTATTTTTAATGGATGGGCACTAAGCTTGTGCATCCAAGTTATGTTTACAATAATTGCCCAAGCTAGCAAAGGCTCAATAGTTAGCCTGCTCTAAAGAAGACCCACTTCCAATCCAGTCACAAGGTTGACTGTTGATTTAGATTTTTTATGGTTCAAATCCAGCCACAAGATGGTCTGTTGATTTTATTCTAATATATTGTACTGATTTGTTTATTCCCATCAATGATGATGATGGATTTATATTTCTTTTAATATTTACTTATACTTACTTTGACTAATTATAATGCTGGTTGAATTTATAATTATGCTTTTAGTTGCTCTTCTGAGTTAGATGGCTGATCTCACAATGTTCAGAGATTCCATACTCTTATATCTTTAAATATTTACTTATATTTAATATTTGAAATTGCAAATATTTCATTTCAAATGGACTGGTAGTGATGATGATTTTGCCATCACCCAGTTTCATCACCTCCATTCCATTATCACCCACCCCCATCCTGTTACAATATTATATATATATATATATATATATATATATATATATATATATATATATATATATATATATATATATATATATATATATATATATATATATTGTACCCTTCATAGCTAGCAATCATCACTCAACCTGTCTCACATACTACTATATTGTATCATACAACCTCCAATTAACTAATTGGCCTACATGTTTGGGTGCCAGATCCTCCTATATAACCTTACCTTAGAATGCTGGAATCATATATCAAACTGGCTGGATGTTTAATGGTATCACATCCACTCTTTGTAACCCTCTCTTTAGAATGTCTAGCAATTGTAACAAATGAAGCTCCATATTTTAGGTGTTAAATCTGCCTTTGTAACCTACACTATATGAATCATCAAAAAATATAAGCATAAAAAGAAATGTTAAGCTAAAAAGAGGATTTCTTTATTGAACTAAGCTAGTGTGAAACTATAAATCTAAAGAAGATTACAAGGTGGTTAATGAAAATAATAACTTCTGGTCAAACTATCTTTAATATCCACAAACAAACAACCAAAATGTTATGAAATAAATTTAATATTCATCAAATCAATAAATAAATAACAATTAGATCGATGAAATGAATATAAAATTAAAATTATGAATTAAGTAACAATAAATAAATTAGGATGTAGATGACTAAATGGATGTTGAGAATAAGTAATAATTAAATAATAAAAATAAAATGGGTCTGACAATGAAGAGAAAAGAATGAAGATGTATGAGAATAATGAATGATTAAGATGATGAGAGAATAAGAGTTAGTGAATGATTAAGATGATAATAGAATCAAAGTTAATGAATGAATAATCAATTATGATAATGAAATAAGGTCATAGGAGAATGAATAAATAAAAGAATGGTCAAAATGAAATTGAAGAACAATGTTGATGATGGAGACTGAGATATTAAACTATAAACTAATATTGTATTAAATGATAATAAGATAAACTGAATAAAATAGGGATTCCAAGTTTGACAAAACCAGAATATTTATCATAAAGTCAAAACAAGCTATACCTTTTAAGACAAAAGAAGCAATTTACACCTTAAAGTTTGATTGACTTATATAAACAGTGAGTATAACATAACTCAAATCCAACTACAATAAATAACTAGATATAAAATTTACCATAAATTCAAATTCTACGTTATAAATTAATAACTTATTCTTCTCAGTGGTCAAACAACTCAAATATTGTTATACAAGATATATTTGGGTCAGTGAGAGGGATTTTGCGACTACCAAAATATAATGCACAAAACAGCTCTTAATACAAAATCGAATTAACAAATATATTTAGCAATTCCAAAAAAAACTTTATAAACTCCATAACTATTATAAACATTAAGCTTCAATAAATATGAATAACTTTTTAATAACTAAACACAATAACTTCCTAACTTCCTTTTTTTTCAAATAATTATAAGCAATAATAATAATCTGTGGGTCAAATAAACTGATTTAACTCCACATTAATTTTGAATATTAAATGATGATACCTTAAATGTACTCTTAATTATAGGGCTTAACAAAATTATTCTGGTATACTAACATATAGTTAATTATACTATATTGATTGATGATTATTTCAATATAATCAGATGATATGTCGATAGCAATAACAATAATAATGTGTGTGTGTTGATTAGTAAATTTTAAAATCTAAAACTAAAAGTTTTAAAGTAGTGCATTAAACTGTAAATATTTTATTTATCAGAATATGTTAAGGTCAATTATCATGTTCATAACAATTGACAATTATTATTATTTAATATGAAGAGATTTGTCAAGCATTGGTGGTCGAGAGGTCAGTGACAGATGCTTTAAAAGCAGTTGTCCCAGGTTAGCGGGTTCAGTTCCCAGCTGATGCTATAACACATGAGAAAAAAATATGAAGAGATTTATTGCATTACTGTGGGGACATACATCAGAAGTCAATTGTACACATGACACCAAAACATTGCCTATGTCCATAATCTAATCATTCTAATAGTTAATCTATCTTACTGATCAATCAGCAAATCACTGCTTAATGAAAATAAATCAACATTGTCCATGTCTATCTCTTGCTCTTTCATATAGAAGTATTACAATCACTAGTAAGTTTTGGTTGGTCTGTATATATACTCATAAAGATTTTACATCATAATAACACTTCCACTTAGGCAAACATTATAGATAAACCAGTGTCCCTAAATCTAACTTTATCTTATCCTTGCTATTTAATTTTGAAATACTAAACTTCATACATGGTGGAAAACTAACTACACAACATCATGAGGGATCAAACAATAAAGGGAGGCTCTACAAAACAACATGATGGATGTACAATAATATGGCCAATTGTAGTACCTTTTCCTAGATACAAATGTGTGGGTATTTCCTCATCACAGGGAAATAGAATTCAGACCATGGATATCATCCTCACTTGGAATTAACTATGCTAACTAAGCATTAACTATTGATCAGAATCAACAAAATCATCCTCTCATAGAAATCAGCAATGGAGAATTCTCCATCTTCCCATGCCCAATATCAATGATACTATATTTGATGCCATTATATGTGGCCCATACTTATCAGCTGAAAGCTGTCATGAATCATTATCAATACTATAGAAAGATAAAATAATTCTAACAATAAAAGGAAACATTAATATTCCATTTCACAATGCAGAAACTTAGTGTATTAACAAACCAACATATAAGTCAAATGACCATTAACTTTTTGTAAAATAATAATAATAGTTTTGTTATAGCAAGAAATACACACATAGACCATGGACATTAGCTTCCATTTTATATTTAAAGTGGACATATTCATTCATAGGCAAAATTTAATAAATGCATAATGTTTATATCAAATATTTCATATAATAAAACATTGGTGTCACTATAGTATATCTTTGACAAATTTCAACTGTTTGTTTACCCTTCAATAAAATATTAAAATCTGTTTTAAAAGTGTGAGAGATGAATATATATATATCTGCCTAGATAAACAATATTTAGTATTATAGTTTCCCTCAACTGGGAAAATAACATATTAATATATAATAAATGTATATATTTTTATACATCTATTTGCCCTTAACTAAATATATTTTTATACCACAATAACTAAATAAGAAATTCTTTGAATATTTTTTTTACAAACAGTATATTATAATAATAAACCTAATGAATAAAAAAAATGAAATAATCATTTCCTCCCATTATATTTTAACTTCCTTAGTTCAAAGTTTGTTCCATCATTATGAGATGAATGATAAGGAAACTGATATCATGAGCAATATATATATATATATATATGTCCACAGATGGCGTTCTACCAAAAACACCAATCAAAGTGTATGTTTTGTTTACATAAACATCAGAGTAGTATTCACTATCTCTAACTATAATTCCACTTTCAGATCATGATTTCAAGCTATTTGCTATCATCAGTGAAAGACAGGAATAAAGAAACTAGATCTAAGTACAAACTCTGAGCGTTTATGAAACAATTTCTATTCAGCTTGCAAGCGTGAATTTTTTAGACACGTAATGTCTTCAAACTCAGCATAGCAAACCAGATAGCTATATGGGTCTGATCTCAGTTCAGCATCACCACATAGTAGAAGCCTCTGCAATCTATATCATTGCAAGAAAGACCTCAAAGGTACATTTATGATAAACAAAAATGCAAGTTAAAAACTTGCTAACGCTTGTATTTATGTCCACAGATGGCATTCTACCAAAAACACTGATCAAAGCGTATGTTTTGTTTACATAAACGTCAGAGTAGTATTCACTATCTCTAACTATAATTCCACTTTCAGATCATGATTTCAAGCTATTTGCTATCATCAGTGAAAGACAGGAATAAAGAAACTAGATCTAAACACAAACTCTGAGCGTTTATGAAACAATTTCTATTCAGCTTGCAAGCGTGAATATTTTAGACACATAATGTCTTCAAACTCAGCATAGCAAACCAGATAGCCATCTGTGGACATAAATACAAGCGTTAGCAAGTTTTTTAACTTGCATTTTTGTTTTTCATAAATGTACCTTTGCGGTCTTTCTTGCAATGATATATTGCAGAGGCTTCTACTATGTGGAGATGCTGAACTGATATCAGACCCATATAGCTATCTGGTTTGCTATGCTGAGTTTGAAGACATTACGTGTCTAAAAAATTCATGCTTGCAAGCTGAATAGAAATTGTTTCATAAACGCTCAGAGTTTGTGTTTAGATCTAGTTTCTTTATTCCTGTCTTTCACTGATGATAGCAAATAGCTTGAAATCATGATCTGAAAGTGGAATTATAGTTAGAGATAGTGAATACTACTCTGATGTTTATGTAAACAAAACATACGCTTTGATTGGTGTTTTTGGTAGAACGCCATCTGTGGACATAAATACAAGCGTTAGCAAGTTTTTTAACTTGCATTTTTGTTTTTCATATATATATATCGTACATATATGTATGTTCTCATTTCTCACATATATATTCTTTAATTAGAAAAAAAAATTTCTTCTTTTATATAGAGATTTATGTGTACATATGTTATATGTATAATTTATTGTTGATAAATTAATAAGTAGTGAATGAATATAATGTTGTAAGAAATGATATTTTAATATGTTATTTTTCTTATTAAATAATTAATATATTCAGTTATTTAGTTTTATTTCTGTAAAATAAAACATTAAGAAAGAAAGTGTGAAGTAAAGTTATCAAGATTAGTAGATTAGGATATGAAAATGTACATGTGTGAGTATGAATGTTTAAACATAAAACATTTTTACACAAATCTTTAATGACTGAGATTGCAGGTTTTGTATTATCTAGATTGTAGATATCTAGAGAAGTAAATGATGCTTGAATGTAATAAAAGTAACAATTAATCCTAAGTTTTTTATTAATCACAACAGACCGTCAAACTTGTGAAGCTTTGATCTTTATCTCAGGATAAGATTTCCAGGTGGTCCTTTTCTTTGATCAAAGATTCACAATATAAATGAATGAAACAATATTTAGTGGTCAGTTTTTTTATGTGATTAGGGAAGAGATGTAGGCTATCAGTTTTTTGTTTTTTTCAATATTTTTAGAGAGGAGAAGCAGTTCAATTTTTGCTTTAGAAATGAGTGAAACAATATTTACTGAGGGGAAATCAGTTAATAATACTAACAAAATGTGCAATTGTTTTAAACTAAAAGGAAATGAACAGTATTCATTTTTTAAGAGTATGAGTTATTGATTTTTTTTCCTCTCTCTAAAAAAGAATCTAAAAGAAGAAAAATGACTCTTGTTTTAAAGTCAGTATAGATGAAGATGTGCATATATATAAGTAATTCCCAGCAATATTAAGATAAAAAATTGAACAAAATTGAATTCCTTGGAAGAAGTTATTGACAATTCTATAAAATGATATTAATATATTTTGCTGTGTATAATACAATGAATTTGCATTGCTAAAACCATTGTTTCTGCTTTCTGTTTCTGACAGAATGGGTTAAATCACTGATCTATCCATGGACTCATATACCAGTCCATAGTAACTAAAAGAATGGACAAATTTAAAGCCAGCCACAAACATAATCTAATCATCATCTTGGGCAAGAGAAGAAGAAAGAAAAGATGAATAAAAGCCATATATATAGCCAAATTTGATGAAACTATGAATCAAATTTTTGTTAAAGTTTTCCTCAGTCATCTAAAGTGTCTACAATGATGTTTTTTTGAAATGGTAGAAGCAAGCCAGTCAACAAATTCAGCGTTATCAAAGCTATCAACAATAAATAATTTTAAAATTGTGAAAATAAGCAAGTCAATTAATTCATGTTTACTTTAAAAGTATCTGCAAGAACTTTTTTTAAATGGAGCAAATCAACTTATTGAAGCTATATGTGAGACAAACAGTCTGAAAATTAAAACTTGAGACATTTATAAGAAGTGAAAATAATCGAGTAACTATGAACTTTCATTAACAGATCTTTTATTCTTACTTATTAAAAGTAAACCTTAATTTATTGGTCAAATCATTTTTTTTATACAGAAACATTAAAGGCTTGTTTATCGATAGTTATTCTCAATATCACATAACATAACACAAACACAGTTCAAATCTTTAAACTTAAATTTTCATTATTTTTTATTATTTTTTTTATTACATATTGTAATATTGAAATGTTTTTTTTATTGTTCTTCATTTGTTATGATAATAAGCAACCTATAATTATATGCATTTATAATGTTTTTTTTTATATTTATCTTGTTGCATATTAAAATTGATATAATGTATTTTATTTTCTTTTGCTCAAGGTTGCAATAATTTTTTTATATATGTGATTTATGTATTAATCTCTAATATAAAGGAACACATTTTAAAAATATATGTTGACATATCACAGGGTGTGTGTGCATGTGTAACTGCTTATACAAACATATCAAAAGAATAGGGTATGCATAGTTTGTTTAAACAGGGTAAATTTAAAAGCAGGTCTTCACATTTGAATTGAAGTGAAATAAAACACACAAGTTACATATGAAATTTATTTTTATGATATAATAAGTTAGGAAAGTCTTAAGTAAGCATTCAATGAAATATTTTTTTTAAAAATGTAATTTTAAGCCAGCTTATTTTAAAATATCCCAAATGACAAACTTGTATATTAAATTTACTTGGTTATGCGTATATCAATTTTTGTATTAGTTCTATATTTAATTAATGTAATAAGCCAGTTATCTAATTAGTAAATTTGATTTAAAAAAAATAAAAAGAAAAAAGAATAGTATTAATAAAATATAATTATATATATCTTAATTGGTTTCGAGTTATTATTAAAAATATATGTTTTCTTGTCTTGATTTTATCATTTTAAATGATCATCATCATCACTCACAGATATTAAGAATCATCAGCACTAGCAAGCACTGCAAAATGTTAAGTAAGCTAGAATGCTGATTTACATTTAAATATTTAAGGATTATGCTTGATAATAACCAAGTTTTAATAATTATAGGTGTATAATAGAAAGCTAAAATTATGTTGCGCCCAGGAGTTTTGATCATCCTCATCAAAGATGGATATCATATTATTGATTAAAACACTGTTTAAACATAGTACCGTACATGAGTTATGATCACCATCAGTATAAATAAATTATAATCAGTTAATTTAATGTTTAACATAATTATTATTTAGTAAATAGGGGTTTATAGAAAGTTGAATATCATGTGGGGAGATGCGTGATGATCAGTCATCATCACTAGTATTATTGAATCCTAGTTTTAACTATAAAAGTATTTTAGTAAATAACTTTAGACTTATATAAATGCTAGTGAATGTAATATTTAAATCCCATTGTGACAAAGGATAATTTCAAAAAGTGCTTATGAGTTTTTAAAGATAAATTTATTGTTGTGAGTTCATTATAAAGCTATGGCTGGTATCATCATCATCCCTGTTATTATCATCATCATCATCATTATTTTCATCATCATTATCATCTTTATATTGTGATAAATAATTAAGTTAAGTAACTAGTTAAATGGCCATCCATATCAGTAATGGTCTTCACAATGCTTTTTGAAAGCCATTAATAAGACTATACTTATCTGTTCATCAATATACATAAAATGAGCTAGTAATATCTATAAGAGTCTTTGATCTATATAAATTTTGGTGATATGGGGATTTTATGATTTTATTGACATGAGTAAAATATAAGAATGTCATTTTTTTTGTTCATTAGTCATCCAGGTCATGTGTGATAAAAATGTACCATTTGAGTTTGAACTCAGAACACTAAACATATATTTATCTAGATTTAAAACAATCTAGTGGCACTCATGGAAAAACACAGGTACTTAGCTAAACTGAATAAAGAGTGATTTAATCCCTTTCCTACTTAATGATATTAACTTTATATGATAATTTTATACGTTGTTATAAATAGCACCAGTGTGTGCGTGTGACCATTAATGGTCATATATACATGAAAAGACGAATGAGAAGGAGTCTTGGTTAAAAGAACCTAGTATTGGTGATAAGCGAAATGCACTCCAGGAAGCTCACAGTGGGTAATTTTATTCAGTTGCTATATTTAATATTATTTTATTTGATGACAATGTCCTGTATGTTTTATGGTTCAAATGACTTCCCCAATATCGAAATATTTTAAATCTTTAATGATAATAGTTTTAATTTCATTGTTGTTATTTTAAGTTTTGAAAAATGAGATGTTATTTATTTCATTATTATCATGACAGAATTAATGTTTTGGATAGTTGCAATCGGGCTATAATGTTATATTTAATTAATTATAAATGGACACCCAGATGGAGCATGATATGCATATATTCTTATTTATATGTTAGCATCATCCTTATTTAATTATAAATTGTATTTTAGCTAACACAGTAAATTCATTTCTCATTTAAATTTTACTTGGTTACGAATGATGAACTGCTAGAGCATATCATATATCCTGTTTTGTGTTTAGTTATTGAATTATAGCAACTATCATTTTATCACTCATCTATATATTTATAATCGGTTACAAAATAGCAGCCTTTTTCATCATTACATTATTTTGTATGCTGTTACAAATTTTCTTACAATTACAAATGACAGATTATAAGCATCATATTTTAAATATATTATTATTAATAATTAATAATCTCTGTCCATCTACATTTTTTATTTCTGTTTATATATATATATATAATTGTATTCAATGCCAGCATAGTGAAAAAGAATTCAAACACTTCCAAGTGTAGCACAAATAAAGATAGATTTATCTACACTTTCTATAGATAATTTTCCTTAAATGAATTTATAGGTTTATTATGATCTTCAAAAAAAACTTTCTAAAATCATTTATTGTTTTATTTATTTTGTTTTGCCATCTGCTGTGATATCTAATAATTTTAAATGATCTTTGCATTTTTACATTTTAAAATATTATTAATTCCCATATTACACAATAAAGATTAAGAAGTAAATATTTATTTATTTCATTTGTATCAGCAAATTAATATGTGTTTAATAATACTAAGAAGAATTTATTCAATTGTGAGCAATTATAAATATGATATTGTTGGGCATTTTAACAGTTACTTTTCCATTTTCAATAATCAAGCAAACTCATGTTAAAACTCGCAGATAATTTTTTCTTCTTTCATAGGAATAAGAAATAAGTTCATGCATTTTTTTAAAATTGATTAAACTTTATACAACTTAAAAGTGATTATTTCATTTGTTTACTTTATATTTTCACACTTTTATTCAAAATTATTTCCAATTATATTTTACGAAGGTTATAATTTATAAACAAATGTATTTTCTTCTTTATTGTAAAGAGCATGAAAACAAAACATTTTCTTCTTATTCTTTTCAATCTAAATAATTTTTTGTACCATTTTTAAATATAAAAATTGGTTAATATAAATAAAATAAAAGTAATTGCTTACACTTTCTGGATTTGTTCTTAGTTTGAAGTAGTATTTGTTAAGGTGAATAATTATCCATATGGCCATCATTCTCTTTTCACCAGTATGCATCTCAGGAATTATAAAATCGATGGAAATTATTAGTGAATGAATAGAAGGTTTAAGGCTTTTTTAAATACACAGTATCCTGTAATCTTATTCAATTCAATCCACCAGGTCGTTATTTTTCAGCACTTTCATCTTTTTTAATTTATAGGTGTAGCCATTGAAATCCTTTTTCTCTGATTTTTTTTTCTTAATAGTCCCACCTACAAACTTTGTTATATTATTTATACATTGTATTCATCATCATCATCATCATCATCAACTATTATCAATCCACTGCAGGATGAAGGTCTCTCCAAGTTGAATCCATCTTTTCCTATCTTTAGGTTCACATTTCCATATCACCCCTGCACACTATCTTATTTCATCCATCCATTTCACATGTGGTCTCTTTCTGGGTCTTTTACAATCTCTTGGAATCCAGTTTAAAATTTCAATTGGCCATCTATTATCATCTCTTCTAGCAATATGTCCAGCCCAACTCCACTTCAGTGTTTTAATTTTTTCAATGAGGTCATTTTACATGTTTGTTCTCTTACCCATATATTGTGTTTCCAATCACTTCTTGTTACTCCCAACATGCATCTCTCCATACTTCTTTGAGTGGTTTGAAGTCTGTATTGCTCTTCTATTAAGTATTCAAGTATCAGATCCATTAGTAAAAACTGACAAAACACATTTATTAAAGACCTTCCTTTTCAAACACATAGGCATATTTCCTTTCAGTATCAAGTTATTTCTACCAAAAGCACTCCAAACAATTTTAATTCTATGATTAATTTCATCCATTATGTTTCCATCTGTATTAATAATTTGACCAAGGTATATGTAATTGTTAACTTCTTCTAACTCATCATAATCAATCTTTATTTTCATATTTTGAGAAAATCTATTAAACATTACTTTAGTCTTTTTAACATTTATCTTTAGTCCTACTTTCATCTGATAACTCTTGCAACACTTCCTGTAACTCTGAAGCATTATTTTCAAAAAACAACTACATCATCTGCAAAATCTAAATGACTTAAATAATCTCCATTTACTTTCACTCCTTTTGCTTCCCATTTTAATCCACAAAATACTTCTTGCAGCACTGCTGTAAAAAGTTTACGAGATATGGAGTCACTTTGTCTTACACTCTTTTCAATGTTGATATTCCTATTATCATTATGTAATTAATTGTTGCTGTTGCATTTTTATAAATATTTTTTTAAAATATGACAATATCCTGAATATACACATTGATAGCCAATGCTTTAATCACTGAAGAAATGTTTATAGAATCAAATGCCTTTTCATAATCTACAAATCCTAAGCATAATGGCAACTCCTATTCTATTGTCCTTTCTATAACTTCTCTCAATACCTGGATATGATCTACTGTACTAAAACCACTTTTAAATCCAGCTTGTTCTCTTGTTTGATGGAAATCCAGTGTTTTCTGTAGACAAGTTATATAACAGCAGCTTTGGTTGAGTTTATATTAAAGTAGTTTTTACCTGGAACAAAAATCTCAATGAAAAGAGCTATTATAGCTTGAATGGAAAAGTGGGTTCAGCATCAGGATTGCCACTTAATAGTAATTGAAATGATTCTTGGTAACATCAAAGGTTATGGTTATTTTGTATTAACATAGTTATTATTTCTTATTTCCATTGCTTATAATAATAAAAATTCATGGACATTTAATTTAATTATATATATTGTAATGGCCAGTCAACCAACTCTTAGCATTTACATCACCCCACACCACTATATACACCATGATAAAAAAACCAGCTATCCATGGAGGATTGGTAAAATCCAGCAACATTACAGTCAAAGTACATCTTAAATACCACTCAATCCCTTTCATTTAGTAACATTCACAGGATCCACCACTCTCCACTTCAATCCATTAAATCCCCAGAATTCAAATCCAATCATAATCTGGGCAGCTACTCTCTTCATGCATGAGTTATGATAAGGAAATTTCTAGCCAGTGTGAGTACTGATTCTGAATTTTGATTCATATTGGACAGTTTTTAGGTTTATGCTGCATGTATATCCACCTACAAAATAGAGCTATGTAAAGTTAGTGATGTGTTTATCATTAAATCATATACAACCCTTGATGTAAGATAGAATTAACAAATTTATTATAACTCAATATAAAAAATTATAATGGACAAAATATGAACTTAAAAACATAATAACTTTGAATTATAACACTTCCACACAATCTCTTCACAATAACAAAATCAAAATATCATCCACCATATGTATCACTATTGGTATTCATCAGCATCTGCATTTA
Source organism: Epiperipatus broadwayi (assembly GCA_028023455.1). Lineage (NCBI taxonomy): Eukaryota > Metazoa > Onychophora > Udeonychophora > Euonychophora > Peripatidae > Epiperipatus > Epiperipatus broadwayi. The sequence goes on from JAQFVV010006506.1 coordinate 937,470, forward strand.
ATGTCATCATCTTAAAATAGTGACTTACTATCAGTAACACCATCTAACAAATGAATGACATTGGTCTTTAAATTTGAAATAAATCTGACATAACCATTATACAAACTAAATTGTAACTTTACTACTATGTATAATAACTAGAATTGCCATCAATTTTATTAAAATTAACCACATGCTCTTATAAGTAATGATTAGTAAGCAACTGATTAGCAAATGGTTAATAAAGTTGTATTAGTAATTAAGTCTCTTTATAAGAATGTTGCCTCTATAACTGGTCAAAAGAATAAGTTTTACCTCCCTGTATGTCAATTTTATCATAATTCAATCCTTCTTTTCTTTCAAAAGAACCATTTGTACCTTTTATTTCAACGATACATTAATTGTAACCTAATTCGTTTACATAATAAAATGCATAATTAAATTTATTTGTGCTTTCATCACAAAATTCAAATATGTAAGTAAAAGAATAGAAGAGAGAAAACCTTACAAAATTTACAAAATTAATGTGTTAATAACAACAAACAAACAAAACATGCCAACATGAAATTATGGATGATTCTGTAGACATCTTGGGTAACCAGAGTATCTTTTTTCAGATGGTAAAGTTCATTGTGGATTGGAATTATCAGCATTTCTGGCATAATTATTTATTCTTGATTCATTTTCTAGGGTGGTGCCTTTAACAATTTATCCATCTCTCTCAAAATGAATATGTAGCTTGGGTAGCATCTCGTTTGGCAACTTTCACAGTGGATCTGGTAACAGTCAACATAACATCTGGTAGCCATCATATATATATATATATATATATATATATATATATATGATGGTGGAAACACACACACACACACATATATATATATATATATAGTATACATTATCTTCTTCAAACATATCTGAGGTACCTTGACCATTCACAACGATTGTTTAGCACACCTTCATGTTTCTTTACACTAATATATATATATATATAAATATATATATATATAATTATCTTCTTTCATCAACAGTTAGCAACTTATAGCTATATAATAAAAATACTGCTAAATTTCCTCTTTGATATTTTCCGTTATTATATCAAAAGTCTCAATATTTCTATAATTACTAAATTGTCCTTTACTTGAATAGATATCTTTACATATCGTATAATGAATAGTTCAATTAAATTATACAAAAAAATAAAAAGTCTTTGTTCCCATTAGGTTTCAATCAAATAACTATGATTTTTGTTTTTTTAGTGTACATATTTCGTATAAATTTCGATTCCAATAAAAGCATAAAGATAATCTTCCATTTTAATTTATATATATATATATTATAACACCCACCGACATATCTATAATCCTCCATTGTGGACTTTCACCCGAAGCTTCGACGAGAGGTATTTATGAGCATGGTTTGAACCCATCTCACGCGCCAATCTTACCAGTAAGTAGGAATTACCTCCTCGAAAACATATATACAGGTTCTGATATATATCTGATATGGTGATGCACCAAACTAGCTCAATCTCAAGGTTGGGGACATCTGTCTATCTAGAGAACAAAGCTATAAACTAACCAACACTATCTCACGCGTATATTTATTTTGCGATAGTCTAAAGCTCGAAATCCTTACTCTAACCCGGGCTGATGGGATTTATTCTACTCGATCATATCCCTTCCCAATAAATCTCATTCGTACCTACCTATAAGATTGCTATGCAGACACTCAGGCCATTCATTATCATACCCACACATATATCACGCTCATTCATCCACACACCAAATAATGCAAATACATATATATAGGTGAGCTGTATGATTAATATAGTCATATATCTAACTTTTAAATATAAAATTTTAATATAGCAATTAACTGAGGTAACACGAGTTCTTTATTTAGATACATATATTGAAAATAGCTGGTGACATGTCACTTTACCTGTATTCGCGCAATTAAACAAGTCCGTATTGACGTCTTGCCACGAACTTAATCTGGTGGATCTCACGGATGGCAAATAGTTCCAATGGTCGTTAGGTCCGGCGATAGGTTTCAGAGGTGGAGCAGTTGGCGTACTCTTTCGCAAAGGTCTAAATCTCGAACGATTTTGAATCAACATTTCTTCGATGGAACAAAATCTCTTGATTTATTATGACAGTTCGCAAGTCCGGTCAGATGAGTTCATGACGAGTCCACGGAGTCGAGTAACGACTAGCACACAATCCAATTACCCCGACATTTTTTTGGAAGAAAAATTATTAAACTTCTTAAGAAATAGATTTTGCGTCCTCCTTGCTAGGATTCAAGCCGCGTCTCTTCTTTTTTTTTTTCTTTTCCACTCGAGCGCAAGACAAAAAAAAAAGTTCTTTTATATTCACCTTTAACTTTTCAAAATCTTTCTGCATATTCCTACGCCGCTGACCAGTCCTTCCATTGTTCTTCAACACAAAAAAAAAACTATATCCACAGACCAGTTTTCCGCCTTCCCGGCGCCAGTTATTACCAAACTGCCCACAGCAATTCACTCATCCTATTTCAGTCCTCACATGTTCACAAGGTGACTCAACAAAAGAAAACACGTGTTACCAAAATTATTAATAAACTCAAAAAAAAAACTATGTGAATAAAATCTATCTAAGAATAATTAATTGCGCTTTATACAGCTCTACATATATAAGTGATCGCAAACCTCCCAGATACTAACTACGTATTTTTATACTTGCACATACACTATATTTACATTACTTGTAACCGGGTTCGAATGACTGTTTACATATATTCTTTTATTTATTTGTTTATACATGGTCTTTACATTAACACTATTAATTATGTCATATTTACATATGCGTGTATTCGAACCCGTTTGTTACATACCCCCCTGGTGCGATAGCCTTCAAATACCTTCTTTGTATTTGAATGGCTTTTTAAACGACTCTTCTCCTTTACTTTCCCCGGGATCACCTTTCTGTTTCGGTGTCCACGATCCCTTTTCTTGTGTGAGCTTCGGCTTCTCCGGCGGACGTTGAGCTTCCGGTTCGTATGGCCATCTCAGTCTATGACCATCCTCACCACTCTTCCTAGGTGTGACATTCCCGCTGGTGTGTCCTTCTTCTGCCCCACATTGGATATTTGTCCTATCTCTACCTTGCTTCCATCGCTCTAACGGTGCATTATGATCGTATATACTCATGTCCAGAGCGTTAAGCAGTTCCGCCATTTCTCCAATGGATGCCTTCCTCATTCCCAACATCATCCTTTCCACGTTCATAGGCATATTGTGCCTTACAATTAGAATGATGTGACTTTCAGACATGTGACACGCGTCCAGCGTCCTTAGTCTCGCCACTTGACGGTGAAAAAATTGAGAGAAATTTTCTTCCTTTTCCTCCCCGTATTTTTCTCGCATGATTTGGTACTGCACGAGTTCTTGGCGGTCTTCCGACCAGAAAGTCTCTCGTATCATCCTCTGATACTTCTCGAGGGTTATGGGCTGTTGGGACAATGAGTCCCACCACTCTTGGGCATTCCCACTTAAATGACTGCACGCTACCACCAACTTTCCCTCCTCTGGCATGGGATTCATGTCGAAGTATCTTCGTAAGCTCCGTAAATGTTCTACGGGAGCTTCCCCCATTTGACCTGCAAACTGTCGTACCTTTAGAAAGTGGTTCACTTGGTTATGTACCGCCACCTCCTTGCATTTTCCCATATGCTCCGGCCTTTCCGTCTCGCTAGGCCTCGGTCTTTGATTTACATCCCTCTTCCCTTCATCTAAACTTCCTTCTACTTCTTTCTCGTTAGGTTTCTCCGCCCTTCCCTCACCTTTTATCCCTAGTCTCCGTTCTATCTCCTGAAATCGGAGTTCCAGACTTTCCAATTTTTCTAAAATCTTCTCGGATATATTTATTTCCTTCTCTTCCGTCGCCTTCTGCTTTTCTCCATTTTGTTTATTTTTTGGCTTCATTTCTTTATCTATCTTATTATTAAGGTTATGTGCCAGGTTCGTCACCCCGGCTTCCAGTGGTCCTGGCATGACCCACCTGATACCTTTGCCCCTTCTTATCCTCTTGAACGATATCGTTTATGATATCTCACTATTGGATAAATTCTTAACCTCTGCTTTCTAAACCCTGACTTTATATATATGTTTCAACATACATCAACGCTATTTCCCCACGACCCTATGAGAACCTTTTCATCCACCCATTCGCCCGCAGAACATGCCCATCTACCGTCTTTCCCATATGTTTTCAAGCTCTTACCGCTTTATCACCACTATCGCTTTTATTTTCCCTTCTTTTTTTTTTTTTTTTTTTTTAAAAAAAAAAAAATCACTTACTTGCCCGTTCTCTAACATTCGCTGCCCCGTTAGTTGGGACACCATTATAACACCCACCGACATATCTATAATCCTCCATTGTGGACTTTCACCCGAAGCTTCGACGAGAGGTATTTATGAGCATGGTTTGAACCCATCTCACGCGCCAATCTTACCAGTAAGTAGGAATTACCTCCTCGAAAACATATATACAGGTTCTGATATATATCTGATATGGTGATGCACCAAACTAGCTCAATCTCAAGGTTGGGGACATCTGTCTATCTAGAGAACAAAGCTATAAACTAACCAACACTATCTCACGCGTATATTTATTTTGCGATAGTCTAAAGCTCGAAATCCTTACTCTAACCCGGGCTGATGGGATTTATTCTACTCGATCATATCCCTTCCCAATAAATCTCATTCGTACCTACCTATAAGATTGCTATGCAGACACTCAGGCCATTCATTATCATACCCACACATATATCACGCTCATTCATCCACACACCAAATAATGCAAATACATATATATAGGTGAGCTGTATGATTAATATAGTCATATATCTAACTTTTAAATATAAAATTTTAATATAGCAATTAACTGAGGTAACACGAGTTCTTTATTTAGATACATATATTGAAAATAGCTGGTGACATGTCACTTTACCTGTATTCGCGCAATTAAACAAGTCCGTATTGACGTCTTGCCACGAACTTAATCTGGTGGATCTCACGGATGGCAAATAGTTCCAATGGTCGTTAGGTCCGGCGATAGGTTTCAGAGGTGGAGCAGTTGGCGTACTCTTTCGCAAAGGTCTAAATCTCGAACGATTTTGAATCAACATTTCTTCGATGGAACAAAATCTCTTGATTTATTATGACAGTTCGCAAGTCCGGTCAGATGAGTTCATGACGAGTCCACGGAGTCGAGTAACGACTAGCACACAATCCAATTACCCCGACATTTTTTTGGAAGAAAAATTATTAAACTTCTTAAGAAATAGATTTTGCGTCCTCCTTGCTAGGATTCAAGCCGCGTCTCTTCTTTTTTTTTTTCTTTTCCTCTCGAGCGCAAGACAAAAAAAAAAAGTTCTTTTATATTCACCTTTAACTTTTCAAAATCTTTCTGCATATTCCTACGCCGCTGACCAGTCCTTCCATTGTTCTTCAACACAAAAAAAAAACTATATCCACAGACCAGTTTTCCGCCTTCCCGGTGCCAGTTATTACCAAACTGCCCACAGCAATTCACTCATCCTATTTCAGTCCTCACATGTTCACAAGGTGACTCAACAAAAGAAAACACGTGTTACCAAAATTATTAATAAACTCAAAAAAAAAACTATGTGAATAAAATCTATCTAAGAATAATTAATTGCGCTTTATACAGCTCTACATATATAAGTGATCGCAAACCTCCCAGATACTAACTACGTATTTTTATACTCGCACATACACTATATTTACATTACTTGTAACCGGGTTCGAATGACCGTTTACATATATTCTTTTATTTATTTGTTTATACATGGTCTTTACATTAACACTATTAATTATGTCATATTTACATATGCGTGTATTCGAACCCGTTTGTTACAATATATATATATATATATATAAAATTAAATAACTTACAGTTCTATATTTTTTGTGCATTATTATTTCTTTAAAATGCTGAAAAATGTTCTTATCCTAATTATGTATATAATTTTCAAATTATTTTATCTGTCGTCATTAAAGAATAAAGAAACAAAAACTTTCTTATATTTTTCATGTACTTGTTTTTAATTTATCCAGCCATCAAAAAAATGTTGTTGTTATCATGGTTGTTGTTAAGCACATTCTACAAGGTTTTCTTTCCTCTTTCATTTCACAACACTAGATTATAAAATTGTCCTTTTTTCTATATAAAACCTTCTCAATTGTTTAAAAAACATCATTTAGTCAAGTACACTTATTTTAAAACATTAATACAATGAAAATTAGTAACAAATTTTTATTAATTCCCTTTATAACTATTATATTTGTTTCAAACAGTTCTAGTTTGTAAAATAAGTATATAGTTATATTCAAATCGTTATATCTAATAAAATTGAACTTTTTGATGGATGTATTAATTATATAAATTAACATTTATGTGTGTATATCTACACACATGCTTTGTTACTTTCACAAATGTTGGTACTCATCTTATAGCTAAAGATGCCACTCTATGGTGCCGTTTTCACACTAAAGCACATAAAAATGCTGTTTCCACAGCTGACACATTCAAATCCGTGTTTTCTATAGTACAACTTTTTTTGTTGTGCTACAGAATGCAGGTTGCTATGTCACACTACAGTACAGAATGTCTGTCGCATCGCAGCACATACATTTTCTGAATTTGCAGTTTATAAAATAGTTACGGCTTGATGAAAGAGTTTGTATTTGAATTGGATGGAAATGTTGTTTTCATTGGATTTTTTTTATTTTAAAGTATTGAAATGTTCAGATTTTTTAAAGTACTAACTCTAAGACTTTTTACAACATACTGTATTGAAGTTTTAATTGAGAAAATGTTGAAGATCTATGTTTTTAGTGAGTTGCAATTAGGTAACACATCAAGTAATGTACTGTTCATATCATTCCACAAGACAAAGAAGATTCTTCCATGTGTATACTTTTGAAATAAAAAAGAGCGGTACCAAAAAATATCCAGTAAGAAAAGTACAAATATGCACAATTTTTTGTAAATTTCATAAAAAGAAAATATTATAAACATGTTTAATAAGTAAAGAAGACATTTATATGTGTTTGTTGTTGTTCAAAAAAGTTTTAGTTTCTTTTTTTTGTCCGAATATGGTTACAATTTTGAATTTTTTATTTTAGCATTACAAACAACAGAACATTAACCCTAACCCTAAAAATAACCTTAAAACTAACCATAAACATAACCCTAAAACTAACCCTAAACCTAACCCTAAAACTAACCCTAAACCTAACCCTAATGCTAACCCTAAAATTAACCCTAAACTTAACCCTAAAACTAACCCTAAACCTAACCATAACAACTTTTCCTTTTTATTGTCATTCGATTTGAAGGAAAAATAGCCATAATATCTCTTTGTCTGTAAAAAAAAAAAGTAAAATGAAGACTAAAAAAATAAAAAATAGACTAAGAAATTTTACTTTTTATTACGATTATTATTTTTTAGTTAAACAAAAAAACCAAAAAAGTCGTAACACAAGTAAAAAAATATCCTATAGAAAATTGATAAAAAAAAGCCGAAACAGAAGTAAAAAAATATCCCATAGAAAATTGATAAAAAAAAAAAAAGCCGTAACACAATTAAAAAAATATACGATAGAAAAAACACAAATCAAATTGTAATTTGTTGATTTTATTCTACATTTATTATTATCATTTAAATTGTATACGTTAATAAAAAATAATATTTATGAAAGACAATTTTGTTTTGTTTTTATTTTCACATTACAAAAAAGCACAGCAAAATTATTATAATCAACGGCCCAGGAATGGTCATATTTTATAGTTTTAGGATGAAAACAGTGTCATCCAACAGCATCTTTATCTATAAGACAAGCACCCAAATGTTTAATTTTTTTTATTTATGTTCTGTATTTAATACATGTTATTGTAAGAATAAGGATAAGACCTGTGGTAATCCTTACAATATATTTATATATGTAAATTAGTAATCAATGTCTGTATTCCAATTATAATAAAATATATATAATTAATCAAAACAATACAATAATTACTACAGTAAAACATATTTTAAAAACAAATATATATCATAATTTAATAGAAGTACTTTCAACTAACTATGTATTCATTATCAACTAGATTCAAATTATATTACAAAAAACCATTATAAATGTAAACAAAAGGTAATACGCCATACATTTGTAACATTTTTTTGTAATACAATTTGAATGTAGTTGATAATGACTACATAGATAGTTGAAAGTACTTCTATTAAATTGTGGTTTATATTTGTTTTGAAAATACTTTTACTATATTAATTATTGCATTGTTTTAATTATATATATATATATATATATATATTATACCGGATACTCAATCCATTCTGATACAGAGGGCGCCACCAGACCACTATGTGTCTGGAAAAGTTGTTTACTGTGATCAGAATAGATGATGATGATGGTTTGCACTGACTAGACTCAGGGAGAAACAAGAGATCTTAAAATTGTTTAGACAATTGAGACAAAAGCACAAAGACAAACATCAGCCAAATTAAGTTTAAACATATTTAACAAAATTTTATTTAAGAGAAGGTATATAATAAAAGTTTTTATGTTAACAAATAGGATTAGCTCAGGCATGTACCAGAAAGACTAATGCAATGCTCTGGCAGATATACTGATTCTCTAATAAACAAATTAAAAAGGAAGGAAGCAAATTTCACTCAGTAGATGATTCACCCAAACATTGGTTTTCACTTTCAGATATTTAGACAATACATTCTTGAAACAAATCAACGAAACCAGCACTGACAAGCTTTTTGAGGTTCGAAAAATGTGTCGGACTTTGAATGTCATTATGTCAGTAGGAGCTGCACCTATTATTATGTTTAAAATAAAGGTGGTTGATCTACCTAAAGAACAACCGAAAAATATGATTGAAAATGAAAGGAAAACAATTAAATCTGGTGAATCCCAGCCAAACGATTGGCGAAAATTACTCTAAAAATAAGAATTAAAGGTCTCAATAGGAGACAAGCAAATAATTAGAAAAACAGTTACATCTGCTCAAGTATTTAAAGAAAATAAACTTACAAACAAATTCTGAGTACACGCTCTGATAAATTTAAAGCACACTTTATTAAATACAAAAATAAATCTATCGGAAAGTGCACATGAGTATGAAAATATTAAATGTTTTAAATACTTTAGCAGAATGAAAGTCTCACTCACCTGTAATTTAAAAAGGGATAAATAGTATCTTCCTGCTGATGACTTATAAAATTACAAAGAAAAACCCAATTCTAATTTTCGCTTTGAGAGATATAAGAAACAAAATCCCCACCTGTGGAAAATTAGACAATAAAGTCATCAGCCAAAAGATTTTTGGAGGTTTGTGAAAGCACAAACACTGTGTTTAATAATTAATTATTGAATAATAAAATAATTACAGGTAAGCATTTAAAATATACATGACTGCTAAAGCATTTATAAAATGTGAGGCATAAAAATATAAAACTAATTCATCACTATCCAATAAACAAAACTGAAAGCGAATTGGGAATCTTAAAACTAAGATTCCAAAACCCATTACAAAAATACAAGAAAACACAATAAAGATTAAATATAAGTATAAATATAACTTAATCTTATGAATACAGATTTTTAATTACACTGAGTGGAGATTTAATGAGAATTAATTTACCCTGGAAATAATAAAAAATAAAATAGTTACCTTTTGGTAAAAACAATGTTTGTGTAGAGTGTTCACTATTATTTTAGGTCATTTCAAGTTCTTTGACAGCAGCAAGGTAAAGGTAAAGAGGTTCCGGCTTCTTCTAAATGTTTAAGGCATTACTGGAGCAAATTTGGAAGTTAGGAATCCATCCTTTGTTAAGTTAGCAAGCTATTCTGGTGGTGATCACACGTACAATATTTATCATCTTGTTGCAAGCAAAAGGATTTAACAACAGTGAATTTTTCTTGAAGAAATTAAATGTCCGAACTGATAAAAACTTTCACTTGAGAAACAGCTTGTCTAGTTAAGAATAATTAATAATTCTCTCCAAATTTTCAGGGCTATTTATACCTCACTCCATTTCCTGCAAAACACTTTCCTTGTTGTTGAATGCTATGCCTAAGGCAAGGCAAATATTAATCTCCAACTCAATCTAATCTAAGAATTACCCAGTGATTATTAAAACAAAAACATCACAAATCAAATCTCTGTTTTTGTGAATAAACTTTAAAATAATTAATATAAAAGCCACAGGAATGCAATTAGCAAGGTTGCTTGTTTTTAATTAATTGATTTAAAGTAAAAACAAGTGGTATAAAAAAACTATTTTAAAATAAATCAATAAACATTGAAATGATCCGTTTTACATATAAACACATGTGTATTTTGATACTTGTATTCTTTTTAAATAATAATAAAAATTTAACATTAAACGTTTAGTGAAAATTAAAACTTAATTTTTTACTTTTTTTGTAATAACACCATTGAATCGGATTTCAATTCGGTTCAATATATATATATATATATATTGTAACCCAGTGATTTTAGCACTTGGTCTTCATTTAATATTATTTGCATATAATATTGATGCTATTTTTTAAAAAATAAAATAAAATAATGGTAATAATATTTAACTGATAAAGTATGTTATCCACTTTACCTAGCTATAGTTTGTGTTAGTTAATCAGTATTATTCTAATGCTGTATCATAAATTATAAATTGATAGATTACTCTAAATTAAATGTTGTTATATTAGCAAGTTAATATATTCTTAAAATTTTAATAAACTATGATTAAATGTTAAATTATTCTAAGAAACTTAGCTTGATAAAGGAAATATAATATTATTATTATAGTAATTACTTAAAGTCAATTATTTAAATAATTTATTGAAGGTGAAGCACAATAATTATAAGTAAATAAAGTTATTTTAAAAATAATAAACTCCATATAAAATGTGTGTACATGGAAATTTGTGAAATGTACAAGTATTTTAATTTCTTATTTTTAAGCATTCTTAAAAGTATTTTGTAAAAAAAAACAGGTGAGTTCTAAAATATAAATAAAATAATATTTAAAAACAAATGTGACATAAATGTCAGTTAATTAATAATTAAAATAATATTTTAAAACTTCTGATAAATTACAATATCGACTGTGCTTTATAAAATAATATTATTTACATATATTGCTGCAAAGTTATAACATCGAAAAATTACTGTGTAGTAAATCAAAAGATTTCATGCTGTATGTTTATAATTTGAACTCAGTGAATTAAGTGTGATGATATTTAAGATTCATGCTTTCAGATATAAGTACTTTGGACTGGCTTGGATATATACAAAGGCAAGTAAAGAAGAGAGTGGAACCGCTCTTTTCTTGTTAAATTCTCTGTCCCAGTGCTTAATATTTGATTGGCTGTTGGTAGTCATAAGTGCTTGAGAAATTTGCACTCTCTCAATTTAATTTTAATAGAAATAGTAATTTTAGCTTTGATTATAATCACAAATAATTATTGATTGGTTTGGTATTTTATTTGTTATTTTGATTTATTAAACTGTTTTGTAATTCATTTCAAATAACCTTAAAAACAAAGTGATTATGTTTTGTTGTAAATTGAGTGCTACCATAGAGGTCACTAAGGATTAATGGGATGGACTTATGGATATGAGTAGGAATTTAGGTAAACAGTTATATATGAGTTTTATAGATATAGAAAAGGCATATGATAGAGTAGATAGAAATAGATTATGGATAAGTTTAGCAAATTTGAGAATGGATGAAGCTTTAATAGAGATGATTAAGAAATTATATGAAAATAATTATTATATATATTAATTAGGAAATATAGAATCAGTTAAAGTTAAAAAAGGGGTGTGGCTAAGGCAATGATGACCTATGTCACCTATTTTGTTTGTGTTGCATTTGAGGGAAATGGAAAGAGTAATAGAAAGATTAGGAAGAGAAATAGAGATACCATTAATAGGTAGTAAGGGAGTATATATTTTGTCAGGTCTTTTTTTGTGGATGATATATTTTTGTGTGCAGAAATGATAGAAGATGTGGTAGTTATGTTGAGGACATGTGCAAGGGTTGGTAAAGAGATGGGGTTTAAATTTAGTGAAGAAAAATCAAATATAATGATGGTTAATACTGGGGAAAGAGAAGATGTAGAATTTTTATTGGGAGTTATTAAGTTAAGTGTGATAAATTAATATAGTTATTTGGGAATTATTTTAAGTAATCAGAAAAATTATTTGGATGAATGTGAGAAAAAATTGATAAATTAAGCAAAGAAAAGAAAGGGATTGATAAAGAAATTAACAGTGTTTTCATATAATAAATATGATGTAGTTAGAATTATATGGAAAGGAGTTGCAGTAGCAGGGTTAACATATGTAATGATGCATTATATGTTAGTAAAGAGGTATTAAATTACTTAGAAAAAGTTCAAAGGGAAGTAGGAAGACATGCATTGGATGCAGATGTATGGACAGCAAAAGAGGCAATTCAAGGAGAAATGGGATGGTCAAGTTTTCATATGAGAGATGCAAAAAGTAAAATGAAAATGTTCGGTAGATTGCAGTTTATGGATAATAAAAGAATAGCTAAAATAGTATTTAATTGGGTTATGAGTAAAGGGCAGGTAACAAGATGGGTGAGAAAGGTAATGTGCTATGCAAAAGATTTGGATAAATACTTTATATCAGTATATTTGTACAAAAGTTGGGATGATTGTTTTAAGAGGATTGTTGAGTGTTGTAGTAGTAGGAATGGGATAAACGAATAGATTTATTAATAAAGAATAGGGAGTTAGAGAGATGGAGAAATAGTATGAAGAGTAAAAAGAGTTTAAATATATATATAGAAATAAACAGAATATTAGGCGTGAGTTAATATATGATAGTAGTAAGGAAAGTAGTTTATTATTTAAGGCTCGAACAGGATCTTTAGCTACAAAAGAATATACATGTAAATGGAAAAAAATGGGTGATTTATTTTGTAAATTATGTAAGGAAGGAATAGAAAATATTAGGCATTTGTTAATTGAATGTAAATTCTTGAAAACGGAAAAAGTATATATAATAAAGTTATGGAAGAATAAATATGAAAAAAGTGATTATACAGAAAGTGAATTATTGGTTTTTATGCTGGTTTGGGAAAAGATAAAGGGGATTTAGATATAAAGGTTATATTGTTGACAAAGATTATGTTGTGGAAATGGGATGGAGCAGAATATGGCAAAATTTAGAGTGGGGAATGGAAAATAAAATGGCTAACAGGTTTATCTGGGCATAATTGCTGAGATATTCTTGACTTCGTTTAAGGAGAAGCCACAATACATTACATCACGTCATCACATCACATCATTTAACCAGGTAATATTTATCAAGTTGACTATAAAATATTCAGTTCATTTTATTTTAGATGAGTTTTAGCTTCTTCCCTTTTCATGATTAGTAGAACTAAATTTTTATAATTATTTTATTTTCTAATTTAAAAAGTGATAAATTAGTAATGTAATATCGATTCATCCTTCACTAATTGCTAGGTGTACTTGGTTAAAATTCTGTTTTTTATTATTCCTGCAATTATAAACTTTCTGTGTTATAATTTAATGCATGTTGGGAAAAAATAGATTAAAAAAAAAACTTAAAAATTGCAAGTTCAAAGCAAATTATCAGTAAAAATATTGACATATCTAAACCAAGAAGAATAAATATTTTCAAAGTTAAAACTAATTATTTATTCATTTATTTATTAATATTTCTCTTGTGTAAAAAAAAAAAAAAAACTTTAGCATGAAGTAATTCAAATAGAAGGAATCTAAAAATTTTGCTGCATTTAAAAAAATTATTTATTGGCTTCTGTCAGTAATGGAATGCTGCAGATATTGTTGATTTGTTTAGATAATTTATAATCTTTTGGGAGAAATGATTTATACACTGTATACTATACAAAGAAATTATATATATGCATTCTTTAAAGAAAGATGAACGTAAACTATTTACTGTTCGTATTGAATTTTTTTAAAAAATGACCTGAGACACAATTTTCACAATAACATCAGTTTTAATAACATTAGAGCAAAAAAATTATATTGTTAGAAACTAAAACGACTAAGGAAAACAATATGGCTAAGACAAATAGTGAATATCATTAAAAAAATAAAGTAACAAAGAAATCTCCACATCCGAAATAATTATTACTTTATTACTTGTTCATAATCTCTACTTTATCATTACCTAAGTTGAAATTTCATCTTCAGTGGTAATTTCTTTGTATTCCTCATAAAATTGTCTTGGAAATGATACATAAAGGATCTTACCTGAGATAATCCATAGCTTCATAACTTCAAGTAATAGAAAGATAAGAATTCTTCATTTTTTTTTGTACACCAAAGTTGAAAAATTTCAAAGCGTCTGGAAGAAAAACGTTCTCCCTAATAAAAGATAAAAAAAATTAGAATTCTCTCAGAATGTAAAAATCATGCAACAAGTGTAGATATTATTACTTACCATTATAAATACAATAGAAAAGTAAAATATATAATTTAAAATACAAAGATTACTAAAAAAAGTTCTAAAAGCACATATTTATATATAAAAAAATGTTTATATTCGAACTCTTTAATATGTCTTCCAGAGAAGTATACCTATTCATATTATCTAATATAAATATGCAAAGTATTAAATATTTCATATTATTCAACATTATTATTAATAAAAGATAAATCATTCCATATCTTGTTTACCAATTGGCAAAAGTAATCAGCAATGATGCTGTTACAACATTCTAATAATGGAGGCAATCAGGCAGTCGTTTGCCTCTCAAACAAGTTAGTAAAACAAAAGCAATAAAAACTAAATTAGTACAACAAATACAATGAAAACTACATTGCCTGGTTTTTGGAGTAATGTTCGAAGGTATATTAAAAGCACTAGTTGATGGGCCTGCTCTAATGCTATTGTCCAGAACAATATTTGTATTTTTTCTTCACCTTTTTTGCTGGTAAAGTGGTTGTTTTTTCTTCAGATAATGATGTGAAGAATTCTCATAGATCACTGTACGTAATACTGTTATTAGAATCAAATGGTTTAGGAATTTCAAATTTGTCGAGGCTGGAAGATGAAGAGGAGTATTAAGTAATGTTTATATGGAAGAATTGGAGAAGTTAATGTTTGTTAATGATAATACTCCAATCATTATTAGAAGATATGTAGATGATTATTTATTGATATTTAATAAAACACAGAGACAAATATATTTTATTTATAGAGGATGTTAATAAATTGGATAAGAAGATCTAGTTTGTTATATAAAAAAGGATAATATACTGATATATTTGGATATAAAAATGATGAAGTCATATGAGAAAGAGAAATGTAGATTTGAAACATCAATTCATAAGAAAAGTGATATAGATAATAATATAACTAATTGGCATTCAAATATAAATGTGAGATATAAAGTAAATATAATACATTCTAGAATTCAAAGAGTGGTAAATTATTGTTCAAGTAAAGAAGATTATGTTAAACAGGTAAAGTTAATTAAAAAATAATTTATAAATAATGATTATCCATATAAATTTATAAGTGATAATATTATATTAATAGAAAATAACAAAGTCTATAAGTAATAACGAAGAAGAAAGAAATAGTAATAAAGTTAATTCTATAAGTACAAAGACAGGAAATGATTGTGTAGTTAAATATTTAAATAAGTTTTTACATAAATTTAATAAAAACTTTAGTAATGTATTAAATGTTAAAGTAGTTAATAAAAAGAAAAAAATATGATTAGTATTTTAGAAAATAAATATATTAGTGGTTGTAATAAAAATGTAGAAAATGAAATAAATGCCATAAATGATGTTAATTGTAAAAAGTGTCAATTTAATAATATAAAAATAAATTACATTGTCAAGCATTGGTGGTCGAGAGGTCAGTGACAGCTGCTTTATAAGCAGTTGTCCCGGATTAGCAGGTTTGCTTCCTGGCTGATGCTATGACACATGAGAAAAAAAAATTGTTGGAGAAATGAAGAATTCAATATACAGAAGACTGTTACAACCTAATTATGATAAAAATTCACCAGTATATTTACATAAATTATAAACAGGCATGAGTTGGAAAAGGATGATACACTTTACAGATAATAAAAGGGATAGAAAAATAAAAGAGGCTATTTATATTAATAGTATTAGACCTGTTTTGAACAGAACTTTTGGATGGAAAATAATTTTGATATAAAATAAAGGATTATATAAAAATTTAGTTATATAAAAATCAGAAGAGGAAGCTGCTAATAAAGTAAAGAGGGGAGGGGTAAAAAAGTTTAAAGGTTATTTTTTAAAATTTGATTGTAACAGTTGCGATTAGGAGATATTAGAGGTGAGTTAAAAATAATTTGAAAGTGTGTTTAAAATGATAAAATTAAATGTTAAAAGATTATAAATTATTGGATGAATAGATTATGAATATTGATAGTTAGTAAAATGGATAATAATAAAAATATAAAAGATATTAAATATAAGTGGCGTGTTTAAAGAGTAACGAGAATAAAATAAATAAAGAATAAATATAAAAAGTTAAAAAAATTTAGTCATAAAATAGGAAGAGGAAGGTACTATTAATATATGTGTAAATTTAAAGAGGGGGACACTCAAAACATAACGGTAAAATTGTTGGAAATTTAAAATTTTTTAAGATTTTAAAGATTTTTAAAATTTGAATTTAGCATTGAGGTTAGGAGATAACAAAGGTGGTTATTTAAACAAGACATTTATTTTTTATATAGCGCGATATTTTTATAATCTATAATATTAATAAGCCAAGAAGCTAATACATCTGCAAAGCGCATGTGTATTAGCTTTTTGGCTTATTAATATTAAAGGTGCTTATTGTAAAGTAAAATAGATTATAATTGTTAGTAAAGTGAATAATAAAGTAAAATATGAAAGATATTAACTTAGAGTTATATACTATAAGAATAGGATAAAATAACGAATAAAAGTAGAATATATATATATATTATGATTCGATGTCTGTATTTTTAAAGCAATATACATAATTATATAACTGAATATTTGTAAATACAGTAACTTAAATGATATGTAACGATATAATTTTGTCCCTAACAAAACTTAGAAAATAAATAATAGACCATGCAGTAATTTATTTTCAAACGTATTTTTTAATAATACATATAAAATAGGATTTAAATGTGCAAATTATATATTAGTTATGTGTCCAGGTATAAGTATATGGCATATACGTACAAACAGTTACTTATAGACAGGCAAACGATGTTTTATTTATTTATTTTTTAATTGTAATTTATCATTTTATAAGATTTCGTATCTTATTACAGAAAGATTACTTGAAGGTTTTATGGTGTGTGATCTACCTACCAATTTTGGTTCCACGTATGATATACAATGTCCAAAGAGAAAATTATTCGATAAGAAATAAAATTTATATATTAATGAATTTACGGCAAGAAATATATAAATGTAATAAAATAATTTATATTGTAAAGGAATAAAATTTACTTTGTTGAATTTTTGGCAAGAATCAGTACAACATGAATAGTTCTGATTCATATTTTATGCTTAAATTAATTTATAAAAAGTTAAATGAAAGTATGAAAATTCTTTTTCTAAGCACAGAAATACAGATATTAATACATAACAAAAATTTTTGGCCCCTACAATACATATATATACTTAGTAAAGAATAAACATCCATAAAAATATATTAAAATTTGTGACAGGTTTTAATAAAATAGAAAATCTTATTTACACATTATATAATTATAGATCTTGTATTTCAAAACATTTTTTATAATGAACCTTAAATTGTACTAGTGTTATTAAGGGTTAGTTTGAAAAGAAATTCCCATGTCAAGACAAAGTCAATGTGTGCGCTTATTGGCACATTTTTCTTATTTATATACAAATTGTAAGATCTCTTTAAGTTCAACAATGGAGGTTGTTGCTTTGATTTTCTTTAAAATCTTGTTTCTTGTGTTTTTGGGCTATTTCAGCTACAACTCCTTTGATAGCTTGATGGAGTAGCTTCAGATTTCTAAAAAATAAATTAATGTTAAAAGTTATTTAAAAAAAAAAAAAAAGAGTGTTAGCGTGATGAAAAGACTAAAATTCTTGTAAAAGTTGTGCGATTATATATATATATATATATATATATATATATATGTTAAAACGAAGATTTGCACGGGTTAAATATATAAAATACATATTTTGCGGGTTCATCCGTGTTAAAAACTTTTAATTCATTTACGACGTTTCGACTTGGTCCACAAGCCTCACAGGTATAAAAAGGTAGAAAGACGTTGTAGGGTGCCAATCACTGGTTTGAATAAAACATTAAAAATCCCACCAATCGCAAAAATGTTAAATTTAAGAATGTTTTTTAAAGAAATCTTTCCAAATAGGAGGAAGTTTGCACGTATCTCTCGCTTATTGATACAATCTGGCCTTTTAATATCTCAATGGCTTCTCTGATTTTGCATTGGTAGAGATTATCACATCTGGATATGATCCTGGTACTAGAAAAATCTATTTTTGCCTGAATCTATAGTATGGAGTGAGAGTGCTGATGATGATGAGTGTTGTTTCACCCAACTCATCACCCAACTCAGATAGTTTCTGTAGCCAAAACTCTTTTAAATAGAGCAATTAACCTTTCAGATGACACACATCTGAAAGAAGAAATAAATCATATTAATAGTGTTTTATTAGCAAATAGTTATAATTACAAATTTATAAAAAAGCCTTATTTCAAGCCCAAAATAGACAAAATAGGAAACAAAAAGATGATAAGTCAGTATTAGGATTTGTGTTCCATATGTAAAAGGAACTACAGACAGTATCGGAGTATATTAAAACGCTATAATATAGATACAGCATTTTCTGCTCATCAAAAGATCAGCAATATAATAACCAAGCCTAAGGATTCAATCCCTCTTGAATCTCATGGTGTCTATCAAATCTCATGTAAAAATTGTAAAGCTTCTTACGTAGGTATGTGTAATCGTCGCATCAGTGTTAGGAGAGATGAGCATGCTAATGCAGTTAAACAACACTCATCATCATCAGCACTCTCACTCCATACTATAGATTCAGGTCATAAAATAGATTTTTCTAGTACCAGGATCATATCCAGATGTGATAATCTCTACCAATGCAAAATCAGAGAAGCCATTGAGATACTTAAAAGGCCAGATTGTATCAAGATCGGAAGAGCGATGATACGTGCAAACTTCCTCCTATTTGGAAAGATTTCTTTAAAAAACATTCTTAAATTTAACATTTTTGCGATTGGTGGGATTTTTAATGTTTTATTCAAACCAGTGATTGTAGCGCCTCTACAACCGTCTTTCTACCTTTTTATAACTCTGTGGATGGCTTGTGTGACCAAGTCGAAACGTCAGTAAATTGATATTAAAAGTTTTTAACACGGATGAACCCGCAAAATATGTATTTTATATATATATATATATATATAACACTTATAGAAATATATAAATATAGGTTTTAGAATTGGCCAAGTTTGGATATCCCTCTTTACAGATGTGATAATAAAATTGAAACCAATGTTGGTTTGAATTTTTTTTTGAAGTGTAATATAATAATAATTATTCTTGTATTTTCCAATTTCTTTTCCCTTATACAGGGCCTAGTTGTAATATTTTAACAAATAGTTGTTTTATAGTATCATGTAATAACAATATCCAGTGAAAAGAGAATAATATTAGAGTTGAAGCAATAATTTTAAAAAAATTCTTATTATAAATTGAATTATTGATTAGGCCCTGAAAATGCAATATATCACAGAAGCTTTATTATATTTGTGTGTGTGTGTGTGTACTCTCCAAAAAGAAATAGTTATGATTATGCAATTAAATTACAGCAAGTCTAATCTTTTTCAAGAGTTGGTGGCCGAGTGGTCAGCACAGCTGCCTTACAAGCAGTTATCCCGGCCGATGCTTTGACACATGAAAAAAAAAACGTCTAATCTTTTCTACATTTTCTAACATTCTTTGTCTTTTTATTTTGGAATCAGAAAAGACAAACTTGTTTGCAAATACTTAGTAAAGTTAAATTATGCTTGACAACATTGATTACAACAATGATATAAGATTAAGATGTTACAAAAAAAAAACTAAGGTACTTACTACCATTCATATAAAATAATTTAGTATTGGATAGTGGCTAGTAGTCATTTATTAAAATTAGACAATTCAAATGAAATGGTAGAAATTTACTGCTTGTAGATTTGGAAAATAAGAGAAAATAGTGCATATTTTGCTGTTAGCAGAAGAAAAATGTAATAATAAAGTTAAGCTAACAAATAATGCTTAATAAATACCACGTTGGTAGTTTTGTATTATCCTGTCATCCAAGTTCAGCAGTCATTTAAATCTTGTGAATGGAATTTATAATATTTTTTTAAGTTAACGAGAATTTCTTAGCAATTTACTAATATTTTTTTAAACTTAACAAGTAACATATTTGGTGAAATAAAATTTGAAATAAATAGAAAACAAATACTTTTATGCCCCTGAAAATGTATAATTCAACAAAAAAAGATTAACAAGCTTGGGTGACCGGATAATATGCAAGTACTTAAATGTTATATACATTATAATGGTCGGGGTGTAACAGAGAGTTGGAGTGTCATCGTATCTGCTATACAAGGGCACCACCAGGCTATTGGAACCTGGAAAATTTATATAGTAGGCAGATACGTACTGTTAAGATCTTATTTTTACATATATATTTTATTCCTACCGTCAGCCCATGTCACTAACTCATGGAAATGCAGAAAATTGATATAAGTTCTTAAAATATATTTTAATGAAGTCATTTCAATAAAATAAATAAATAAGATGAGAAATAAAAAAAGTAAATATGTCATATAAAGAATATTTATAAAAATAAAAAAGTAAAATGAGGGAAGAACATTGAGAAAGGTGTAAGACAAGGTGATTCCATATTTCCAAAACTTTTTTACAGCAGTGCTGCAAGAAGTATTTTATGGATTAAAATGGGAAACTAAAGGAGTGAAAGTAAATGGAGATTATTTAAGTCATTTAGATTTCGCAGATGATGTAGTTGTTTTTACAAATAATGCTTTGGAGCTGCAGGAAATGTTGCAGGAGTTATCAGATGAAAGTAGGACTAAAGATAAATGTTAAAAAGACTAAAGTAATGTTTAATCGATTTGCTCAAAATATGAAAATAAAGATTGATTATGATGAATTAGAAGAAGTTAAGAGTTACAAATACCTTGGTCAGATTATTAATACAGATGGAAACATAATGGAGGGAATTAATCATAGAATTAAACTTGGTTGGAGTGCTTTTGGTAGAAATAACTTGATACTAAAAGGAAATATGCCTATGTGTTTGAAAAGAAAGGTTTTTAACAAATGTGTTTTACCAGTTCTTACTTATGGATCTGAGACTTGGACACTTAATAGAAGAGCAATACAGAGACTTCAGACCACTCAAAGAAGTATGGAGAGATGTATGTTGGCAGTAACAAGAAGAGATCGAAAACGCAATGTATGGGTAAGAGAACAACCAGGTGTTACTGACCTCATTGAAAAAATTAAAAGATTGAAGTGGAGTTGGGCTGGACGTGTTGCTAGAAGAGATGACAATAGATGGACAATTGAAATTTTAAACTGGATTCCAAGAGATTGTAAAAGACCCAGAAGGAGACCACATGTAAGATGGATGGATGAAATAAGAAAGTGTGCAGGGGTGATGTGGAGAAGAGAAGCTAAAGATCAGAGAAGATGGATTAAACTTGGAGAGACCTTCATCCTGCAGTGGATTGATAATGGTTGATAATAATGATGATGATATAAATATTTAAAAATTGAGGAATAAAATTTAATTGTTTATATTTTAATATTAATTTTTAAATTATTATTTTAAACAATCCGCACAGATGGATTTTAATAAGAGTTTGTTTTATAATGTTGAGTATAAATACACTATGGATTCGTTTGAAAAAGAAAATATCCTATAGCTCTTAATAAACCCTAGGCCAAAAGTTCGCAGTCAAACCAACGCCAATCCATCGGATATATCGATGTATTCAATGCAGCATGAATACGATAGCACAATACCATATTGCCAGGAATGCACATCTGAACAGCATGGTTATGAGAAGAAATTGTCTCATGAAGTACAGGTATGTTACATCTGTCTGGCAAGAAGAACAATAAAAATAAAACTCCATAGGAAGAGGTTGCAGTCCTTTTTGCCATCTTACTATCCCATTTCATAGGCTAAAGGGGTGATCCAAGGAGCAGGGAATACTTCTGCTTCCAATGGTCATTAAGATATGGGATTTATTTTGCCCAAGTGCGGTGTATGCGTGATCCTGCACATAGCGGATCTTCATACTACATTTAGTAATTACACCAATATACCCAATTTAACCGCAAAACCACTAACCCAAGATTAACCCTCCCTTAAACTAACAAACTTAATGAATCTATATAGCCATCCACACCCAACTTAAATTTAAATACGATCAAATGATTTAATTAACATATAACAAAGCAAAAGAAATGGAAATGATTAATTAAATATATGCAGAAAAAAATAATAACTGGTTTTGAATTCTTTAGGTCAGATGAGAGCTGTTATTTTCAATTACTCATTGCAAATTTAGAAAAAGTTCCTATTAGATGAGCAAAAAAAAAATTTATGCTCTCTGGATTCTGCAGATTTAAAGGTCCATCTTCGTAATCACTTAGTAGATTATTTGTCTTGTTTTTTTTTTTTAAACGAAGCTACTACTTGCCATTCCTTTTGGTTCATAACTGTCATAGGGAGCCTCAGCTGGTTGTCAAGAAATTAAATCTATTGCAGACTCGTACATCATGAAATCTGCAATACAGCTACAGTTCATACATAGCTTAATAGTCAGCATCTCGGACAACAACATTTTTTTTTTAAGTTTTCCATCTATGCGATCTATATATACATCAATCAACTTTTAATTTTCAGTTTTTACGTTTTTCTCTTTAATAAATCAATTTTTAGTTACGATCTTTTTATTTTAATTTTAAAATAATGTAACGGCTTGTGTGCCCGTTACAACATTGTGCAATATATTGTTTGAGATTCTCGTTATTGTGAAATGCCATAAAAATGATATTCAGTGAAAAGGAAATGACATTAAAATTGGTGTCGTAATGATTTAGATAAGTATGAAGTTTTGGTTTGGCGGTCCAAATGAGATGAAGTTCTATTATATATATTGTTTGGAAAGAAAAATATTGTGTTTATAATGAATACATTATTCAAAAATTAATAACTGTCCACAAACTATGGAATTCAAAACAGACTATGGAGGGGGAGGGGGGTAATTCTTGAAAAAACAGGAACGACTTATTTTGAAGATGTTAATTGGAAAAAAATTAGCAACAGTTAACACTGGAAAAGAGTAATGAAATATGAAAATATATAAATAAAATAGACTTTTGAGATAAAATTGAAAATAATAGGATGTTATCACCAGTTTTATAAAAAAGATATGAATAGAATGCTATTGTAAAGTTCCAGGTAATGGATGAATTTGGTAACTACTGATGAAAAATTAGGATGAACTCTAAGGAAGTTTCCCAACTGTAAAGTTCCAGGTAATGGATGAATTTGGGAAACTGATTCACAAGTGAGATCAATAGATTTCAGCCGAGAAAGATGGAAAGAATATAAAGTTATATTACTAAGACACTTGAAGTAAGCTACGTAAAAGGACCCCCTTAATGAAAGATAATGTTATATTGTGAACAATTAAGATCATAGTTATCTGGTGTTGCATTAGAAAGAAAAAAAAATGACTGAATTTTGCAAATATAGAAATTCGTACAACAAAGTCTTGCAATAAATTATTTAATTACATGTATCTAACATGCTAAGACTCTGGATAAGCTAAACCTCAATTGAAAAAGAACCGGTTTCAGAAAAAAATACACTACATTGGATCATTGATGATCAGGTAATGGCTGAAATATACTTATATGCTTTATTGATTATAATGATTTGATTTAGGGGCCATAGTAAATTATTTGGACATTTATAAGTATAAAAGTACATGTTATTTAAATTGTAATATGAAGAATGCTATACTAGACAGATTTTGATTCAATATTGGAAATATGTAGATATAATTGATATGACATCAAGGTCAACCAGAAAAATTTGAGATTAAAGCTAGATTTGAAAACAATTTGTAGCTGAAGTCAAAAGCACAAAAATGTTGGATAGTTTTTGTCTATAGATCATTAAAATGTTTCAAAAGCTAGATAAATTCATAATATAGAAAATATTTTTATGTATCATATTTAAAAAGTATCACCATGTCATATGCTTAGTGTTAATAAGAGTATCAAACTCCATGTATTTTATTATTCTCATTTATGCGTAGTAGCGCGTAAATCCTACAGAGACAAGTAATTTGAGCTTTATAAGCATGCATAAAATGAACTATTGATGTGCGTGTTTGTGAATGTTAGATAATTTAAATGTCAAAGATTATTTATGCTTTTCATAAGATATATATTATACTGTGTTAATTTAAAATGTGCGTGTGTTATATTAGTTAAAAAAATTATAAAGATGTTTAAATTTAGTAAATTAATGTTCGTTAATAAATTGTCTTTAAAATTAAACTTTATTTGTCGGTCAATTCCTTTTATCAATCTCTTTTACCTCTTCTTTTTACCAACCTTTTTATTAATTCTTTCCACCACTAATTTTGTATAACTTTGTTACTGAATTAAAATTAGACTGGGCTTGTTTTGGGATTGTTTCGAGCACTGGATTATGGGCCTACTGACCAAATACGTTAGTCTGAGACTAACTGGCACCCGGGGATTTACTCCGAATCAAATAAAGTATTTGGATAGTAGGGGTTTGAATCTAGCAGCCGAGGTGGGCCATTATTGATAGTTAAAGCTATCAATAAGATCTCCCATTTCGCTCTTATGTGCCGGTTCGTTCACGCAACATTTATAAGATTATGAATGTATTATGAAGGAGTCTGAAGCCGGCCAAAACTTATATATTCGTGTAAGTAAGTGGTTTCAGCGGTTCGACCTGGTAGAATATAGACACAGGTATATAAGCCTGTGTTTCAGTTAATAATATAATTGTTAAAAAATTATAAAAAATATTTTTTATATAATTTTTTTAACACGTTAAAAAGCTGCAGCTGCACGAAATGTAAATCGAAGATAGAACAGTTGTATTTTTTATTTGTGGTACAGTTCTTTTAATTTTATTAAAACATGGATTTTAGAAATGAAAATAATGACAACAAAGTTAATATTGCGTCAACTAGTAATCCTAAAAATAGAAATCCTAAATCTATTTCTACTTTTAAAAAAGTTGCAAAATTCCTAAAAAAAAAAAGGGATCACGGGAAAAACATCAAGAAACATACTAGAAAAGTTATCTTGGACGGTGAAAATCCAGATGAAGAGAGTATGTTAGTGGACACTGATAACGAAGAATCTATGGAGACAGAAGAATCAGACAATACATCAAATAATGAACAAGCTAACCATACGAACTTTCACCAAAGCTCATCTTGTACCAATGTACAATTAAAAGCTAAAAATATATATATGTAATGGACACCGTTTGGAATATGTAAATATCATTGTTTATTTGTTTAAAAATCATTGTAACATTAGGATTGTAAAATCATATGTCTACAAAATCTCAATGAAATATATTCCCCTATTTTTCCCTTATGGCATACTTAATCAGTAGAAATAAATTTAAAAAAAAAAACTAGTATCACCTCTAATGCTTCTGTGCATTGTAAAGCTTTTAATTATTTTCTATTAAATATTTAATTGAGAAACTGCTTTACAAACTATATTTTTATGTTGAATTAAAAATATATATATATATATACAAATCATTATGCTTAAGTATTTTGTATTTCACAACTGTTAATTAACATCTAAATTGCTCATTGAGTATGAATTCTTATTTGGCATACAGTGATATAACTTGGATATAAATCTCACCTTGCATGTAATCTGTATTGGTGTTGCATTGAATAGTAAGCACAAAAAATGCATGTTATATTATATTAGACTTTTAATTCAGATGTGAAAATCTAGGTGTTTCAAGCTTCTAACTCATTTGATTGTGATGGCTATTTGTAAAATACAGTATAATGAGAGAATATCACATGAAATTTTTAAACTGGAGACAGTTGCAATGTGATGAAAGTTAAGATTTGTGGGGTGTTTATAAATTTGAAATGTGTTTGGTTAAATATATTTTTCTCAAATTAATTATCACCTATCTATCTATTTATTTATCTACTTATCTATCTAACTATCTATGAATCTGTCTATCTTTATCTATCTATATGTTTATCTATCTGTCTATCTATTAATTTATCTATTTTTCTGACTGTCCATTGCCCATCCAATGATCTATCTATATATGTATAACTATCAAAATGATGAACTTTAAGTACTCTTAATATAAAGAAATTAGCTGCTTTTTAACTGCTATAATTCAATAAACTTTTTACAATAAGAAAATAATGCTTTTTACAATAGTTTAAAGATTTTATATGAAAAGTTCTATTGAACTGCCTCAATAGAAAGCAAATATAATCAGTTGAGATGTTAAATGCAATTTGAAATTATGGATTTTTAAATGTACAGAGCAGAGCTTTTTTTACCCATTTTAATAACGCTGCAAAAAATAATCAAGTACATGAGTGCTGTCCTCTGGTTGCCTTAATTCATATATATAGGGGTGTATAGTCTGTGTATTTTTGCTTTGTAGCTGATCTCATTTCTTTCTGTATATACAATTTTAATTTTTTCAATGTCCTGTGTTTTAGTCCAGAGTAAAGTATCAGGCACTGGAGCATAAGGTTCTCGAATTAATTCCAATTCTGTTACATCTGGCATTCATACTTCTTATGAATGTCCAAGTAACATAGCCATATAATTATTTATTTGTTTATAATCCTACGGAAACTTGGATATTCTACCATTTAGTTTTTTCAAAATATAAATAGAAAATAATGCTCCAATATTATTATTTTAGGAAATGAATCAGAGATAGAAAATGGTGCCATATTTCCTTAGTCACACCTCATTCAGAAATATCATGTATTAAAAGGTTTAGAAATTCCTTCAATATCTTTTAGTTATATTCTGGTATTTTATGTTTAAATGCAACAAATCTTTTCATTCGTACAATGGATTCTGTGCTATAGAATACTTCAGGTAGATAATTTGCTAACAGAGCACAGACTCAAAATCTATAAAGTTTTATTCCATTCTCAGGTGCACAAAATAAAGAATTTTCAGTTTGATCAATTGAGTGGTACTACAGAATCAAATCTTCAAACAGGTGCTTCGGCATCACATAATCATTAATCATGTGATTATGGTTGACGCAAATTTTTATCTGATTTATAATTTAAAGCGCTAAATATGTTTAAAAATATTTGTTTTTGGTTTCTTAAGCTTGTAAAAATTATTTTTTCATCTACATCTTTGCAATGAATTTATATATGTGTGTATGTATATGTGTGTAATATTTCTGTAGTGTAATTTTCACTATCACACTCACACACAAGGGAGAGGTAAAATCATAACCATATGGTCAAAGACATGTAAAAAAGATCTGATCCCGATTATGCAAATTTCATGCTGGACCAGCACTCGTCAGTTGGCCCAAGTCACAATCTCATGCATATATTTTTATCATTGTTCAGTATATATAGATAGCCAATTACAGTTTAATTGATAAGTCAAACTTACTCCCCTCATAACTCTGATGTCATAACTCTGATAGAAACCATTTAATGGAAGTTTATTAATAATTTTTATTAATCATTTGTTAAACCAGGATTATCCACTTCATGAGTAGAAGTAGTACATCTATTATTATAAAGCAGCAAAAATCTTGAAATTATTAGAAGGGAAGTCGAACTCTGATAATGCTTTATTACTTTAAAATTATAAATCTCACTCTCTCACAGATCAGCCTATCTAATAATTTCAAAAATAGAAGTAGTGTAATTTTCACTACAGCACTCACGCAAGATAGGGACTGGTTTCCACCCATTTCTAACATTTTGTGGAGGGTTGTTATCATAAACATGATCTAGGGAAAGTGTTAAAAGCAGATAGAAACCAGTTCCTGCCTTAAGTGGGAGTACTGTAGTGAAAACTACAGAAATATTACTCATTATGTAGATAATATCTAGTCTAATGAATGATGAGTAAAAGTAATATATGTGTGTGTGCACATGGATAATGCAACTGTTATATATTTTTCATCCTATCTCTATAGTATTAGATTTGAATTCAAATCTATAGACTAAAAAATTTATTAGTAGGCTTGGGTTTTTATTCATATAATCATCTAACAGTGGTTATTGAATGGATGTCTACCCAATCTTAGCTAGAGGATAAACAAAGTAAAAATCCTGTTGGCTACAGTTTTCCTTACTGTTTCCATGAATGGTTGCTGAAGAAGTATTTGCCTTGGAATGAATTATTTGAAGGTTGCTCTGTAAATGTCGTTGTATATAAACTTCCTGGTATAAAACATAAGGGAGTTTTATTTAAACTGTTTGATGGAGATCTTTTAAAGATTTTTGAAGTGAACTCATCTGTAGCAGAGTTATAGAAAAGAAAGTCTGTTAAATTTGTAAATGAGGAATGAAAATAATTTTTTTAATTAGCAGTAGTTTGAATGTGCTGATATAGTATGTGCTCTTGTGGCCATTTTGAATTTTAAACCACCCAAAACCACTGCTGGCACATGCAAGCAATAAATGACATCAACTAGAAGCACTATTTCAAAAAATTAAGTAGCCTAAGGCATTGCAATTAAAAAAAGAGAGGGGGGAAAGAAAATAGTCCAAGGCACTACACTTAAAAAAGGTGTAGGAAAAGAGAGTAATGTGGGAAATTAAATAGTCTGAGGTGCTACAATGGAAAAAAGTGAGGGAAAATAAAAAAAAGCAAAAAAAAAAAACAAAATGTAACATTGAAAATTTAAAAAATTACAAAATCCATTAAAATAAATCAAAAACCCTAATTTATATAGTGATAATTAAACATTTTTAAGTAAATCTTCAAATATTAAAATAAGTGTGGGAATAAAAAGTAACATGGAAAATTAAACAGCCTAAGGTACTACAATGGAAAAAAAAGTGTAGGAAAAGAAAAAAAGTGGAAAAGATAGTAACATTGAAAATTTAAAAATTACAAAAATCTTTAAAATAAATCAAAAATGATAATTTATATAGTGATAATCAAACATTGCAATAGTAAATCTAAAAAAATTAATGTATGTTAAGGCATTTAAAAAGAAAATCATAAATGCTATTTACAAAAGTCTTTATATAGCGATAATTAGAAAAATAATAAATGCTACTTTAAAAAGCCTATTCCTGTCTTTCAACAGTATATACTAAATCTCAAAAATCAGTATTATAAATTTAAAAAATAATATTTAAAAAGTATATTGCTAAATCTCAAATAGTGGGGAAAATGAATTGCACTATATGTAAAAAAACTCCTGACTTTCAACCCTATTTTGTGGAGTATCAACAAATAAAAAACCTAATTAACTTATTTTTAAAAATATATATTTTACATTTGGCTTTGGGACAATTATTCCTGTAACTAAGAGTTATAATAATAAATCACAAATCTTAATAATAGACATATTAATACATATTACAGTTAGCATTTATTTAAGTAATTTTTTTACCAATATTTTAAGAATTTTAAAAATACTACCAACTTTCTGAATCGCTAGCTGCAGGCTGAATTTGGTTCTTTATAGATATCTCTATTAGTGCAAAACCATAAAGCCATTAACAAATTATACTTTTAAGATTTAAGTTTATTGCTTTAAAGAAGATGCCAGCAAAATTAATTTATCCAGAAAATATCGCAGCTTGACGTCATCTCTTTCAAATTTATTTTTAAAATTGTTTGAGTCTCACACAAATTAAACCAGGTATGTGCGATGTAAGATAATTTCTAAGAATCAGGATGAGGCTTACTAAGATAAAAGTGCTAAGTTAAGAAATTTAACTATAGAAAGCTAAACTTTCAAATTAGAAAAAACAGCTGTAAATAAGCTAATGGATTTTTATGTTTGAAATCTAACTTGTAAGCTAATGCAATGGAGTGGTAAAATTTATTATAAAAAAATTTATAATAAATTAATGATTTAAAAATATAATCGCACTGTAACATTACACATCACAATTTGTACTTCCATATATATGTGTGTCGATACATGTTTTAGTTTTAAGATTTAAATTTTAACACTTTAAACAAGAAATAAGTATAATTAATTGGTAATTTATTCCGAAAATATTGCTTTTCATTAATATTTAAAAAATAAAAAAACTAAAGACCAAAGATTTTGTATCGAAACTCATCTTTTATACCCATTTTCAAATCATATGATCACATGAACACACACTCTTTATATTTCAGTTTTATTTTTTAAATATTAATAAAAAGCAGGTTAATTATGATTTTGTTTTTGTAATGTTGATGCCTGTATAAACATTGTATTGAGAATTTTTTGAAAATAAAATATTTTTATTTAAAGAAACATATCAACCATACCCATCTAAAATCTGTCTTATCATCATATATGTTATCCAAAAACCTTTATTTGTTGATCATGATATAGGTTTTGGTAGATTTTTTTCCCTCTTCAATTATCTGCTTATCAAAATGATTTAACTGCGATAAAAGTGATCAATCTTGACAATATTTAGCATAAATCATATCAATTTGGAGTTTGGAAATAATTAATATTCAAAATGATTTCTGTTTGAAATCAAAAGAATGCATGTAGAAGTACATCAGTGATGAATATTTGATTATAATATATGTTGCTTGTTAAATACTATTAGCAGAATTTATAAATATGAACAACTTAAAATCAAGATTTTTTTAATTAAAGACTCCGTGATCAATACTTATGATTATATTTTTCTTTCTTTTTTATGATTCCAATTTTGAAAAACTTGTTAGGTTGGTAAATTGCTAAAAATCTCAATAATAATCACATTTTTTATTTTATTTTTTTAATATGTTTAATAAATATTGAATTAGGATGAATAGAAAAGGTTGAGCAGCTTTGACCTATGTATATATGTATAATTGTATTTCACGTGATGACATTCAAAAACACTCCACCAACAAATATAAGCTACAAGTTGAAAATCGAATATTTCAATATGTGATAAAAACAAAGTCAATCTTTTAAAAAGTAAATGTAAGTTCTCCAGGGCATTCTTTAATAAAGAAATGATGAATGAAGGTATCATTTGCTAGGATATGTGTACAAGGGGATTAGAATTTTTAATTTGTTTTGATAGAATGACTATATACGTTTACTGACCAGTAGTTGAGTCGTTTTGATAGTAACTTGAACCTAGAAAATTTTCCAAATGTCAATCTAATTGGAACATCTACTATGGTCATAACAAACAGACATGATGATTATTATGTTATAAGGCTTTTAGTCATACTATATAAAAATAATGCTATTTTAAAAATAAAACAGAATTATTTTAAAATAATAGTTTTGTTTTAATATTACATCACTACTATAGCTTTTAATAAGCATAACAACAATAATTCTTATTTACAAAAACGCTTTAAAAAATAGAAATATATTTCTTTCGTATAGTCTATACTTTTATAATTATCGTCAGCATCTCTCACAAACAATTAAAGCTAGCCTAATTAGAAAAAATAGAGAAAGACAAAGAATAAATCTGTAAATAACAAATATATCTGTATCTATTACATGTTAGTGTGTACATCTCTTCTACAATAAACTTTCTTATTGGATTTCCTCAACACTTTGCCTAATTCCTCTTTCTTTTTGTCACCACTGCCATCTCTTTTTATTATTATTGATATACTGAAGAATGAAGATCTCTTTAAATTCAATCATTCTCGTTAATCCATAGTTTCACATTGATTCAGCAAATATTATTTCATTCATCCATCTCATTTGTGTTCTCTTTCTAATTTTTTTACAATCTCTTGGAGTCTAGTGTAAAATTTTGATAATTCATCTATTTTCAGCTCTTCTAATTAACATGTGCCATCTAACTCAACTTCAACTATTTAGTTTTTTATTGATATTTATTTATTCTTTCATCTATATATTTGACTTATTATACCTTCAACATACATCTCTATATTTTGTTGTACAGTCTAGGCATTTTTTTTTTTAATATTTCTACTAAAAATTTTTCAACTCATGTTTAATTTCAGGATTAATTTTATCCACTATATTTCCATTTGTATTAATAATCTGATCAATCTATTTTGTTCTTATATGAAAAAGCATTGAACTTGATTTTAGTTTTTTTAATATTTATCTCTAAATCTGAATCATTTGTAAAACTAGATGACTTAAATAAACTCCATTTATTTTTATTACTTTAGTTTTCCATTTTGATCCACAAAATACTTTTACAAAATTGCTGCAGAAAGTTTTGGAGGTATGGAATCACTCAGTAATACACCCTATTAAATGTTAATTTTTTTAGTAGCACTATGTAATCTTATTACTGCTATTGTATTTTGATATTCTTCAGAGTTTAACACTATCCTGGGTCTACATCTCAATATTTTTGAAATTTTAATTACCACAAAAATGCTTATAGAATCGAATGCCTTTTCATTAACTACAAATCCAGTGCTTAATGCCAACTTATACTCATTAATCCTTACTATAATATTTATCCATATGTGGATTTGAATCCAAAGTTGTTTGTAGATGAGACATTAATAAAAAAGCTTATACTAGAAATGATAGAAGATGAATAGGTTTGTAATTTCTAATATCTTCTCTAGCATCTTTTTTGAATATTAGCATCACTATGGCATTTTTAACATTTAGTTATTTGATTCCTAGCTTTACTAACAATTTCTCTATTTCACAGAGGCAAAACTCTCCATACAGTAGTGCCATTCAGTACAAGCCAAAGTAATCAATGGATGAGGAAAGATTTGTGCAAAAAATCCATATTTAGTGCCTACTTATCTAATATCCCTAGACTAGTTTCTATTGAAGCTGGAAATCTGTTTGTCAGATTTGCACTTCACCTAGTGCCAATTATATAAGCACTAGAACTGATTTGAACCCAAATGATATCTAAATTTAATAGGCAATAATATATAGAGATGTGTTAATATGCAAACATAAAATTCATCTGTCCATTGAACTTGCACATGTGTATGTGCTTATGAAAACTAACATTTGAAAGTAATAAAATTTTGTAATTTTATTTCAATAACTTTTAAGCAATGTATATTATATATATTTTGTAATTTTTTTATTTTGCAAATAATTTATATGACTAAAATTGTCATTTAAAAGACAATTTAGAGTATTTTGGAAATTTATTGCTAGTAATTTGTGAAAAAGTAAAATTGTCATTTAAGAGACAAACAACAATATCTTGGAAATTTATTACTAATG
Organism: Epiperipatus broadwayi; assembly: GCA_028023455.1. Classification (NCBI taxonomy): domain Eukaryota; kingdom Metazoa; phylum Onychophora; class Udeonychophora; order Euonychophora; family Peripatidae; genus Epiperipatus; species Epiperipatus broadwayi. The sequence continues at coordinate 971,083 of JAQFVV010006506.1, forward strand.
GTTTGTCTAAAGTAAACTGATATTTAAGAGAAACAATGCAATGTCATTCTGACAGATACATAGAAGGTCATAGATGCCAGAGGTTCTTTAATTATTTTGTCTAGCCATTTGTTATGGTCTTTTCCATTCCCATATATAGGAATGGAGGTCAACTTTGATTCTCAATCAAGTATATGAGTTTAAGGCAGTGGCCAGCATTCTTTCAATATTTGTTTATGTATAAATAGCTAAATTTTATATATTTTTGGTTCTTTTGTTTTATTCGGATATCATATACTCCATGTAAGTTTGCATTGTACAGCAAATCATGGCAGGGTAAAGGAGATCATCTACTTCCCATACTTCTGTGAAGCTTATCTAGCTCATTATGCTATAATCTGGAACACCTCCCCCAACTATGTGGACTGTTCAATTACTTGTTTGACTGTAAGTGATTCTTGAATTTCTACCAATGCCTGTTTCAAACCCAGGCCAGCTTATGATCATGATCCACCAAGTACCTACATCACCATGTCCTCAAGCCCAAAATAATATCTATATTGCTGTCAGCTAATGAACTCTCAATAAATTATTCTAACCTTGAACTGAATCGTACGCTTTTCTTTCCCTTACTTAATTTTTAAAGCTTTTATATAAATGCTAATATGTCTGTGCAATTTATTCTAATACTATATAGATTCCTATGTTTTGGTGCGGCAATTTAGAATTAATTTGATTTTCTCTTATTTTATTATTCTAATTCATTTTGATATGCCAAGAAAGTATACAATCTAGTGAGTGAATTTAAACCCACTGCCAATAGTTTTCTTCTATTAAATTAAGATGTAAAATTTCCTTTAAAGTTCGTTGTTTTAAACTCGATCGGTTTTATACCAATTATTTTATAATAATTTTATTCTTTAAAAGATCGGAAGTTTTTAATGTTTAGGCTTAATCATTATTTCTAACTGACAATTAACCCTCATCTAATCATTAAAGTTGTTTTATCATTTACCTAATTAAATTTCAACAGAAGTGGAGTTAATGATTTTATTTTGTAAGTAATAAGTTTCTGTGCAATGACCTTATGTAGAAATGTAAGGAGATATTTCGGTGTGTGTGAGAGAGTAATTTATTCCTTTTTAGTTTTAAATTCTGACATTTTATGTGCCTTTTATTAATTCTTAGTTAAGTGTCCAGGATGGTTTCTGTTTAAGCATCCCATTACGTGAGAGAGCGTCATTTAATAATAATCAGGTGTTTATTAATTTACCATGGTTGTTAGTGACAAGAACCATTTATATGTTTTAGGCATTATAGATTTATCATTACAATCGTTATTTATAAAATTTCTCACTTTATCATGTATTTTGGGATCTTTGGAATGACCAATCCCACTTGTCGTTATCCCTCTCAAAGTAGATGTATTTCCTACTCGAGATCTTTTTCAGGTACCTTCAAGATATAAGTGTATGGGGAAAATGTGGATGAACCATATGACCTTGGCCATCATGCAGGCATACTCCTTCATACAAACATGACCAAGCCACTCAAGAGCATCTTATGTGACCACCTCTTTATATGTGATTGTGAATGAGAATGCGATGCTCATTATTGACTTGCCTTTCCACCTGTGAGTCTCTACATCAATCGTGATTGCATCCTCTTCACCATCCACTTGATTTAATTTTCTAAGTCAGTTTATGAATTACAGTTTCTTTTAAGCTGAGTTATTATTTTGCTCCCACACATATCTAAGTGATCTCCTAAATATTGCACACTTTTCGAATCACACCTTATGAACTTTTGTTCATATATATGTAATGAATAATAAAACTCCATTAGTGTAAACCTATAATATATTTAATAAGGATTCAGCTAAAAATGTATTTTAATTACGTAATTAATTTATTTGATTCTTGGCATATTAATCACATCACCATATATGATCAATGCACAAACTATTCTTGTTTTTTATATGTGGTAATTCAACGAACTAATTTTATGTAATAACTCAAAGAAATGTATTTATGTAAATTCAATGATTTATTGATTTCATCCATAAAATGCATCATTGCAAATTAAACCATCATCAAATTTGTAACCACCATTGTACAGACTTTCTATACACCTATTTTGTTTATTACTGTATTTAGCTATTTAATAAAACTTATACTATATAATTTCTCTGTATTCTCGTCTTTGTCATTCATTGCCCAAATCTCTAGTATGTCTGTTTGATTAGGTTAAATTATTCAAATTGAATAAAAGATTTTTATTAGTATTATTTATTAAACCCCCTTTGTTTAACGTTGCCTTGAATAACATTATAGATCTGATTATTAATATATTAAGCACCACTCTTTAAGTGTTATATTTCATAATAATGATTAACTAATTATTTAAATATTGATTCCCAAGTCTTTTTGCTCACCCTGTTCTCATGGTCACGTCTTGAAGTAAATGAAGGCTTGCTAGTACCCTCAAATGTCTTGTCCATATAGTGAGAAACCCTGAAGCATGGGCAAATAGGTTAACATTTAGTACTGCTCCAGATCTGTGTATCGCATGCATGCTAAATTGCTATAGTTTGCTTGAATTCTAGGTCTTGTTGAATGAACACACGATTTTGACCGATACATTATCTTGTGGCTTTTTTCAGTAAAGAAGCCTTGGATATGAGAGCATTGCACCTAGACTTTAGGATCTAATGCAACCTTCCTGAAGCCACCTTTCACTCTATTTGTTCATGTAATATTTTAATATATTAATTCCATTCTTTAGTGCAATTTTTTATTCTTTCTAAATTTAATTGCTTGTCTCATCTCTTCATTTATACATATTTGAGTAATTCTCAAGGTGTGATAATTATAGAGACTGCTTCTTCTTATTGTACTGTATTTTTTTGATATGTATTAGTACTAATCCTAAGTTTTGAGAAAGAATACAGGAATAATAATGCTTGTGTTTACTGCCATAGAGTGGATTTTAATTTAGTAGCCCTTTATCATTCATTAATTTCTCTTCTTTTTTGAATATATTCATTAATACTAATGTTTTTCTTAACAGTATACAAACAAGCAATTGAAAAATACATTAAACAAGATGATTGGTATCTTTGGGTGTCCACGACCAAAGGTCAGGTGACCTTTCCAATTTTTCACTCACTGGAGGGGTATTCACTAGGTTTATTGGTAAGAGTTTAATTATTCTAATCAGTAAATTGATAAATCTAACATTGCATTTTTTTAAAATTCACATTTAATCACATTTTTATTAATTTTATTATGAAGTATATTTTAAATGGCTTGTATTATCTCATTATTTACTCAAGATGTAGTATGTTACATAACCAAATTCTAAATTGTAAACTAACTTTCTGCTCCAAGCCCCAATAACACTACCCATAAATAAAAATAGGCTTGAATCTCATTAAATGTAAAATTAATATTATTATGAATACAGAAACAATTATGATTTCTTTTTTAAATGATCATCCAGGATATAATTTTTATTTAATTAGATAACTATTAGGTTTTATTATTTATTGACAGAATCTGCTACTTAAGATTTCTGACTAGATTAGAATTTCATTTGCTTTCATAATTCATTAAGTGTTTAATCATATATATATATATATATATATATATATATATATATACGATTTGTTATAAATAAATATATTATTTATTAAAATCATTTTATAATTAAGTATTCCTTTTAATTTATTTTTTGCGTTTGTATTGAAATTTGCATATCATGAAGTAATCATTTAATTTATCTTTTGTCATGATATAATGTATTTCTATAAAAACATTAAAACTTCAGGGGAAAAAAGAATTCTATACACTTGAATCTAATCCTTCTTAAAAAATAATCCTTCATTTTTTTTTTCTAATACTTTCAGTTTGATTTTGTTCAAATAAATTTTAGAAGCAGCGATGAAAGTTGTGGATTAGTTAAAACTGTTATTAAATAATATTAAAGATTATTTTTAAAAAAGCATTGGATTTACGTGTATAGATGGGTTTTTCCCATGAAGTTATGTTTTTAACTATCAAATTCCAATGAGAATCAGCAGTTTTTTCTGCACACTAATTTCTACCTCAAGGTTACATAGCCTTTAATAGATTTTTTTTAAATTAGAAAGAAACTTTTTATTAAATAAAAAGTAATAATGATGCTTTAGTATAACTTTAGCTACAATTTATATATATATATATATATATATATATATATATATATATATATATATATATATGTTTACAGCATCCAAAGATTACTCTTAAATTTACAGGATATTTTAATTTTTCATATATTTATGTTATACAGTTTCATAAGATTATGTTTCATCATTAGCAGAATATGATAGAATCTCTGTCTTTTCCTGAAGGTTTGTGACTTATGGTCTTCTAGTTGTATTTTATATTGGACTATTTTCATCACCTAATATGAGTATTGAATGTTTTTAGAAAAATTTAACTTTATTTAAATATTCCACACAATGTTTCACGAGGTCTCTATTTTACAAATAGAAATTTTATGGTTAGGAAATTTACAAATAAAAGTTTTTTGCATCGTGTAAGTAGTAAAAAATTACAGATGTCCACAAAATATATATATAAGAATTATTTTAAAATATTATATACATTAATAATTATATAATTTAATCAAAAATCTTAAATACCAAATACTATCAAAGAGTAATAAAACTTAACAGTTATCTAATTAATGAAAATTTTATCTTGGATGGTCATTTAAAAAAGAAATCATAATGATTTGTTTCTGTATTTATCAACAAATAATTGTTATATATATTTAATACCATATGGAAAGTTTCATAGAAATTATGGTAAAAAATATTAGATAATCATCTAAAAGTAAAAGGTAGTTCTTGACTTCATATATTCTACCTTTATACAGTTTGCTATTTCATACAAGGGCAATAAAAAAAGGCACAGAAGAACTTTTTATCAAGAAAAGAAAAAAAGAGGGTACTTATGGATTAGCTCGGGCACCAAGATTCTTTACGGAAAATTCCGACAATAAAATTTATTATATATATCACATTAATGCAATAATTATTTATATATTTTAAAAAATTGCATTTTCTATCTAATTTTTTTACAGATGTATAATCCTCTCTAATAATTAGTTTATTAATAAAAAATGAATAAATTGCCATTTAATTGCTTATGACAACATGTTTGTCTTTCAATTATGTCTAGGAAAACAAAATCTCCCTTTTTTAAACATTAAAACTTAACCCTCTCCTGCCATTTATTTTAATTTTCCTATAAATGTAATAAAACGTTACAAAGATACATTTTTTTTTTTAAATTTATAGAAAATGAGAAAAGGTGGAGGAAAGGGGTTAAGTTTTAATATTTAAAAAAGGGGAGGTTTGTTTTCCTAGTCATAATTGAAAGACAAAAATTCATAAGCAATAAATGTCAATTTATTTATTTTTTTATTAATTAATTAATTATTGGACAGGATTATATATTTTTAAAAAATCTGATGGTAAGTATAATTTAAAAAAATGCATTAATGTGATATATATTGTAATGGGATAATGATTAGAATATGGGATGAGAATAGAAAAACTTGAGTATGTCTCTGAATTGAAACACCATTTATAATAATATGAATCTAGCCTAAATGTGGTGCACCATTTTGTAACAGCCCAAAGTTGATATGGTATTTTGTAACGATCACCTTCTGTATATGATCATCATTGGCTCGCATTGGGTAATCATTTTGTAACAATAATAAAGGACCTTCTGCCCTCTATCTCTACATTGGTGTGGTCAGCATTTGTCATGAAAGAAAAGAAATTGCCCTATAGCTTGTTACACAACCATCTATTACACAAAATGAAAATAAAAGATAATGGAGAAATGTCCTTATGGTGTAAATATTATTTATAATGGAGCAAAACATGCATCAATAAATAGTAACTCTTTTATAACCTGTGTAAAATCATCTAGCTCAAACAATATTTCCAATAAATAATTATTTAGATTGTCCACTACACTAAAATAAAATACTGATGACAATCTTTATTACAACCTAAAGTATTCAGAGAACATTTAAAACAATAGAATGCAAAGAACATATCATCACCCTATGACAAGCAGTGAGATCATATATCTTTGTCCTAAGCAATGATATATGTCTAAGATATCTATTTAATTTATAACTGAACAAAACCAACTTCAAATCAAAAATAACTAAGTTCTGATATACTTTACTATTCTAATATTATGTATAGTAATGTAAATTTACATTAAAATTTAAAAATACTTTTACCTAAATAAACTAGTTCCTAAATTGGTTATGATAATACTTATAGAATATTTAATGAACTTACAATATTTCTTATGTTTAAATAAAAATAAAACCATTAATCAGTTTCATATTAAGTTTAATAAAATGTTATATAATATTAACAATTTATTTATACTCTATGTCAATATATAATTATTGCCTACATTATATATTAAAATGATGTACTGTACAATAACACATTATTAATAAACCTATCAGATAACCTTGCTTTTATAATATCCAATCATATCATTATATCAAATATACAATAGATTTCTATTGGATAGTTACCAAATTACAATCAACTAATCCCATCCATCTATTTTAAATTTCCTGTAAACAAATTATAAAAAATGGATTTTATAACAATTAAACTATAGCTGAATTATACAGGCTCATATATACCTGTGCCTATATATGTAATAGACAGGGTATGAGCACAGACTTTCACTTGATCCACCACTCTCCACACCATCTCATAACACTTTTCAATTGGCTGGACGGTTCCAAGAGTTGGAGTGTGAAGTACATTGAAGCCTGTCCATTAAGTTGGAGGATTTGCTATCTTAAGATATATCTGAGCACTTGTAGCATATATGTGTAGAGATGGTAACCTGGACCAACTGATGATTGCTGGTTTAGCATGAAATACATATATTGGTGATTATTTATTTTTTCAACATGTGTTCAGGTGTATCAGTGTTATGAGATGGTGTGGAGAGTGGTGAGTCATGTGAAAGTCTGTGCTCATATCCTGTCTATAACAATTAAACTATATAAAATGTTTATTGGCAGTGTCCAAGCCAAACATAGACATTAAGTTATAATAGTTAATAAAATTTACGATCTACCTCAAAGACATTTAGAGATAATTAAGACAGATCATTTTGACTAATGACAAAATAAAATCTATTAAGATTTTATTAACTGGACAAGATAAGTAAGCTCTGAATAATTAACTATGAACTAATGAATTTATTTATACAATTAATATCAATTTAGATAAACAAACAAATATTTCAATGTAATAACAATATAAAATTTATATCTAATTTGACCTAAATAATAATTGTATAATAAAGTATAGATGTATCTAACACTATTTCACTTACCTATATTAGTTTGACTGTATATCAAGATTTAAGTATCAAAAATTACTTTGCACACTTAAAGAAAATAACTAAACAGATTTATTGGGTTGTAAGCAGTTTTAGATTTATTGATTTATAACAAGAATTAATAAGGATAGTAATAAAATTAAAAATAAATAAAAAAATGACATATGCAATTGATTAAAATTGTAGCCAGTTTTAAAAAAAATATAAATACTATTTCTCTTGAATATATCAAATTAATTTGATAGTCTATTATTCTATAAAAATCAATAACAAATGATAAATAAATATATATTTGAAACTCAATAATACTATATAAATTGAAGAAGTGGTTCCAAATATCTTCCTTAGACTTTAAATAAAATATACAATGATTAAAAAAATGTGATCAAATAAAAATTGATGTTTATTTATTCACTAATATAATTTCTAAATAATTAAACCAACATGAAAATCTATTGTATTTAAATCCTAATATGTGAATATCCCCAAGTTAAATATTAAAATAATGAATATTTGGAAACATCGAGTCATTAATTAATCTATATCATTAGATAAGAGTTTAAATAATAAAAAAAATAAATCTCTCTGATCTTTTATTGTGTGGATCATATAATAACCTATATATACTATTTAATTCCATATTTTAAAAGAAAATATGAATAAAACATACACTTTTTTAAAACTAAAATATATTCAGAGAATCACACCACATAAATGAATAGTCTCATTCTTTTTACCCACTAGTCCATCGTAGCTCTTGTTTTTGATTCCAATGTATAAAAGCAATTCTCCTTGAAATAGAGAAGGCATGTATGACTAATAACAATTGAGGATTTGAATTCAATTACTTTTGTTTTCAAATTGCAATATTTTGATTTCAAATATAAAAATATATCAACCCTTTTAAAATAACAGATACATGGTCAATGCAAAATCTGCATATCATTGTCTTTATATTTTTATTGGTGATAATATATGAAGAGAATTCTTTCATTGACAAAATTCAGTTACATCCAAATGAGTAATAAATGCTAGCATCTTTCCAAGTTAATAAGGTGAAATTTCAATTGTTTTGTATCGTTAGAATTTGAAGTAATCAATCTTGTAAAATTCATTGATTAGAAATACAACATCATGAGGTTTATATTTATCACAAATACATAGATGAAATCTCAGATTTTAACAACAGATTATTTTTTAGCTTACTTGCAATACATGAATTTTGATAAGTTTTTTTTAAAAATACATTTTGCCATTCCCTCTGGAATTTCATTAATAAACTGCCCCAATTGAATGGGGAGACAGTTAATTTTTTTATTTTTTCATGTATTTAGAAATTAATCACTTTTAAAAATAAAATTAATTTTTAAAAGACAAATGTAATAACATCTGTTCTAGACAATGACATCAATTATAAGCCTAGAGTTGAAGTATTTCAGTTCTATTTATTACATATCTTTGCTGATGTTAATGTTACTAAAACAACTGTTCAATTAACCTCAAATACAGCTCTTTGGGTTTAATAAACTTTTCTTTTTCATAATAAATGAATGAAATAAAGACTTTAAAAATATTGGATACAGTAAAAAAAATTTCATTTCACAATTCCAATAAGATGTGCCAATATATAAACATTTGGGTAGAAAAGAACTTTTCAAAAAGACTTTATCTTGTGTTTGGAAGTGAGAGTATTCATTTATAATTTAAAATCTATAAAGCACATGTGCAATAGCTTAATTGCTAATTATTACTATTACAGTTTATAAAAACATAGTACTATATAAAATAAAATGTCTCATTAAATATGATTTTTTTTAAAAAAAACCTAAAAATAAAGAATTTGCATGATATTTCTAATATCTTCTAATGAATATACATTTTTAATACAAAAATTTAACATATATCTTTAATAATATATTCCAATAAACTAATAAATAAACAAATGTATATGAAATATTTAATTTTGTAATAAGTAAGTTGTTATTATGAATGTAATAACAAAATGGACACAATAATTGTTTTATTCAAGTGATTTATTTTGTGATTCACTTAATTATTTTTATAGTATTTGTTTATTTATTTATTTATTTATATTTACTTTTAAAATAGATCACAACTAATTTATGATTTAATGCAATAATAAATAATATTTGAAAATTTTAGGTTTAAATGGTTATCTAGTTAATATTTATACTTCACCATCTCCATTATCCATAGATAAAATAAAATGAAATGAAATAAGATCAATAAACTTTTTATATATATATATACATATGACTCTAGATGGCGTTCTACCAAAAACACCTTCAAGCGTTTTGTTTACATAAATGTCAGAGCAAGCATTCACTATCTCTAACTTAATTTTCCACCTTCAGATCATGATTTCAAGCTATTTGCTATCGTCAGTGAAGGACAGGATTAAGAAATTAGATCTAAATACAAACTCTGAGCATTTAAGATCTAGTTTCTTAATCCTGTCCTTCACTGACGATAGCAAATAGCTTGAAATCATGATCTGAAGGTGGAAAATTAAGTTAGAGGTAGTGAATGCTTGCTCTGACATTTATGTAAACAAAACGCTTGAAGGTGTTTTTGGTAGAACGCCATCTAGAGTCATAAATACAAGCGTATGCAAGTTTTTAAACTTGTGTTTTTGTTTTTCATAAATGTACCTTTGAGGTCTTTCTTGCAATGATATATATTGCAGAGGCTTCTACTATGTGGTGATGCTGAACTGATATCAGACCCATATAGCTATCTGGCTTGCTATGCTGAGTTTGAAGACATTATGTGTCTGAAGGATTCGTGCTTGCAAGCTGAATAGAAACTGTTTCTTAAATGCTCAGAGTTTGTATTTAGATCTAGTTTCTTAATCCTGTCCTTCACTGACGATAGCAAATAGCTTGAAATCATGATCTGAAGGTGGAAAATTAAGTTAGAGATAGTGAATGCTTGCTCTGACATTTATGTAAACAAAACGCTTGAAGGTGTTTTTGGTAGAACACCATCTAGAATCATAAATACAAGCGTATGCAAGTTTTTAAACTTGTGTTTTTATTATACTGTGATATACAGCTCATATCTGGGCAAATAGAATATATAATAAATTTTATTGTCCAGAATTATTTGTAATCAACCTTGGTATGCGGACTAATCTGAAATTACCAAGAAGAATATAATTTAATTATCTCTTGATAAATTTATAAAGAAAACACTAGATATTAATTAATAGTGTTATTTATGTGTATGAATTAGTACACCTCATTAAAAAATAAATATTTTAAATACACTTTTTGAAGGATTTTTTTTTTATATTGTTCTACTTTGGTGCATTTTGACTTTCATACACATTTTAGGAAGCAGTTAGGGGCAAAAGTCGAGGACCACTTGTAATTGTAAAATAAAAACCCAAGTATAAACGAAGATTCTACAAAAGATTTAAAAAAAAAATCATTTATTTGCTAAAGAAATCTACGAATGATTTTAAATTTGAAAAGGAGCAATGCTTAAATTTACTCTTTCATCGTAAAAGTTAAATTAGTTAAAATTTCATGAAGTATGCTTACAAGGGGGTCCCAGTTAAATGTCTCTGGTGACCGGTTCTCTCATTAATCTGCCTACATTGCCATTTTGAGCACCTTAGCCTTACTACCTGGCATCTATTAATTATTAAAGCTTATACTAGATGGCATTAAAGTAGTGAAAATAGATTATTGTTAATAGAATGTGTAATGTTCAATTTTATTTGCTGATGTAGAGATAGTTTGTGTTTTAGACAGGTGGTCTATATGTTCTACCACATGGTGGCTCAGTGATATTTTGTTGAGTGGTGGGGATGCTCTCAGACTGGGACATGCAATGGAAACTTTTGAGAGGATTGTAGTGACTATCTTGTTTTTTTAAACCTGGGTTTGGATTTGAGCCAATATGGGGTGTCTGTTTGGGAGAAGGGTGAAGATGTTTCTTTGTTCACTTTGCATCTACTGGCTATATATTAACTTTCATGAAAATTAATAAGTGTAAGATAAATGGAGGGGGTGGGAGTCTTTGCCCTCTCAGACTGGGATGCTTTGGATTAGCCTATGCATTGGGATTTAGGTTCAAAAAATGGGATGGCTACTGTTGTCTTTTTGAAGGTCTCTGTCTTGGTCTTTGGTTTGGGAGTGTCCTTGATGATCAGCAGGTCATTGTTGAGCTGTTACAATAGCATTACAGTGCATGTATTGGGATGTACATTGCTTCTATTTGTATTGCATGCCATATCTGCACCAGGAATAAAATTGAATACTACATAATTTCTAATAGTTCATAATATTAACATGCAGTAAATTGAAAATTTCATGAACATTAATGTATAGAAGGAAATTGGTGGATGTGAGGTGAAACATCTTTACACTGTCAAACTGGTACATTTTGTATTGGCTTATATATCTGTGTTTAGGTTCAAAAGGATGGCCACTTTTATCTTTGGGGGGTCTCTATCTTGTGGTTTGGTTTGAGAGTGTCCTCAGTGCTCAAGAGCACATCGTTGAGCCATGATAATAACATTACAGTGCATGTGTTAGAGTGCAAATCTCTCCTGTTTAAATTAAAATATAATATTGTAAATAGACAATACACTTGATAATAAATGAAAATTTAATGCAAATTAATAGTATTAATCATGATATTTTAAATATTCAGTATTTAACACATTATAATAAAAACAAAGGTATTAATTTTTTCTTGATTTTGTTTGCTTTCAATAAAAATTGATTTTGTTAAAATATAAAAACACAATGGCCCAGAGATGTTAAATTCTAATATTAATCACTTTTTTTCAGTACAAAGCTGCTATTTGCAATGTTTTTGATATTTTGCATTTGACTACAGCTGAACAGATTGATTGCATTATGAATTTTAAAAAAAATAATTTGGTTTTGTTTTAAGAGACAAAACTTTTCATCCAGTAATGCCACTCGGTCCAAGCCAGAGTAATCAATGGATGGCTTGTGCACAAAACTCCTATTTAGTGCCTAATCATCCAATATCCCCAGACTAGTTTTTAGCTTGTGGCTTTCATCAGTGAGGAGCCTTGGATCTGAGAGCACTGCACCTAGATCTTAGGACCTAATGCAACTCTCCAGCAGCCACCTTTTATCTCCACTTAACTATAAATCTATGAGTCCAAAATTTGAAAGTAATATTTTTCAATCCATGCTCAGTTAAGTACCCATATATTTTGGTGTCTTTGGTTCTTTAATAACCATAGCCACAACTATCCTATTAGGCAGGATTCATATTAAACCACTAAACATCACATGATCACCATTTTTTATGCTTGCAACTGTTAAAACAGGCAAAATTCCCCATACAGCAGTGCCACTAAGTGCAAGCTAGTGTAATCAATGGATGCAAGAAGTCTTTTGCATAAAATCCCTATCTTAATGCTACTTATCCAATATCCTCATACTAGTTTCTATCTTGTGGCTTTCATCAATGAGGAGTGTTGGTTGGAAACTAGTCTGGGGATATTGATGAATAGGCACTAAATAGAGATTTTATGCACAAGCCATCTTTCATCCATTGATTATTCTGGCTACTGTATGTAGAGTTTTGCCTGTTCTAACAGCTTGAGCAAGCATAAAAAATGGTGATCGTGTGATGGTGATTGGTATTGTTTATTAATTTCTTTTTGGATAGTAGATAGATGGTCTTTGAGAGAGCATATTTGGTTGCTCCTCATTATATAAATATGAAATTTTAAAAAATAGAAAATACTGCAATTTGTTATTTTGGTATAGTGCTAAATTATGTTTTATGGATATAATTACTTTCAAACTTTGGATAAATAAAATGATTTTTGCATCAATCAACTGACTTTTCTGAAAAATTTGAGGGATATATATATATAATTCAATTTAATGAAAATTATCATTGAATTCCATAGCAGAATATATTTTCTTTATTAATTTCATCTAATTCTTTTTTTTTCATTGTTTTGCTATTATTTTAGAAACTTTAAAAAATCCACTTCTATGCATTTGAATACAATAATTTTTACAATTTTTTTTATTCTTTTTCACTATCAGTTTTGACTGATTTACACTCTTCCTCAGAACTAAAAATTAATAATAAATTTTAATATCTGTATTCAAATTATTTTTCAACTCTGTTAGTGAAATATTAATAAAAGGTTATAAAAAATCATCAAAGGCAAAAATTATATTTTTTAAAGTTGAGGATGTATTTTTATTATTTCATCTTTCTTCAACACCTATGTATTATAGAATCATCAGTTGATTAATTATTACCAAAATATTATTTAGTGGCTATGACAAATAAATAATTTTAAAAACTATCTATTTGAAAATAAAAATATAAATGTTGCTATTGATTATAGCCATCAGTTTAATTTGGGTCTTGGGATCAATGAAAGAGTGGTCATCTAATTTTGCTTTTTAAAATGCATTTATGGAGTCAAAATCTTTTGTTGCTTGAAATTACATCATGTTAACAAAAAGCCAGAATAGGTGGTAATATTGTAACGAGAAAGTTTATACTGTGTTAATAAATAAACTAGCAAAAGGTATATCAATGACAATATTGCATAATTTGCTATATGCTTATTTATATATTTCCAAAAGCATTTATCTTTGTTCTTTACTAGAGCCCATTTTCATAAACAACTCATTTAATGAATACCTGATGATAGTGCTATAAAATTCGTATCTCTTGATCAATTGGTTTCTGACTTTTGCTTTTACTAGTTCCACTTTTGAATCCAATCTTTATCCATGAAGGTGAAACTAAAAACTGGTTGAACCAGAGATGGTAATTATATAGCAGATCTCCATTGAGTAGAAGTGTGATGAGAATTGCTCCTACATAGGAATTCTGACATCAAAAATAATTATCACACTGACATAATAATTATAGAAGAATTATAAAATTATAAAGTTCAAAAATTTTTATAGTGAAAGAAGTGGATGATCAGTAATCCAGTAAATTGACTCCAGTATTGTAATAAAGAATGCATCTTTGTAAAGACAAAACTCTCTAAACAGTAGTGCCATTCAGTGCAATGGATACCAGGAGACTTGTGCATAAAATCCCTATCTAGTACCTACTCTTCCAATATTCAATACCTAGATGCAGTGCTCTCAGATCCAATGCTCCTCACCGATAAAAGCTACAAGGTAGAAACTAGTCTGGGGATATTGGATGAGTAAGCACTAGATAGGGATTATATGCACAAGCCTTTTGGCATCTATTGATTACTCTGGCTTGCATTGCATGGTATTACTGTATGAGGAGTTTTGCCTGTTTTACAACAGTTATAAGCAAGCATAAGAAATGGTGATCATGTTATATCTTTGATTAGACTGAAAAACCAAACAGACAATGTGCTATTCTGAAGAAAGGTTTTTCATATGAATTCCAGGAGTTCATATAGACTTGATAGTATCTAAGAATAATACTTTCTTTATAAAATCCTGTACATTGGGCATTTGAAAATAATATGAATTGGTTTTATAATAGAGTCATCATCATGATTTTTAACCAATATTGATCCTTGCAGGATGAATGTGTATCCAAGTTCAGACCATCTTCCCTGATCTCTAGCGACTCCACATCACCACAGCACACTTGCTTTACTGTAATTTGAATGATGGCAAACTAACTCAGCACCTAAGAAATACCAACTAGCTCAATCAAAAGAATAAATTACTGCTTTATTTTATGGTAAAAAAATTGGCCGACAAAATATTAAGTTTTAAAAATAATTTATTTTAACTAAAATGCTTACTGAAATTTATAAACTAATTATAAAATTTTTTAATTAAATAAACCATGACTTAATTTATACTAACTACACACACATTTTTAAGACATACAATAAAATATAATATAGCATAAAGGATTAAATAAATACAAGAATTTAAAACACGTATATCAATAGTTCATTTTGTGCATGCTATAGAGTTCATTTATTTTACTGACTCTGGAGTCTTCAAAGAGTACAATGGCTACATTAAGTAATATCAGAAATGGAATAAGAAAATGTTATTTATTACCTATAGGATTTTGGAAATTGTGGCTTCCTGCTGTTTGCTGTTTCATGTGTATTTACCAATTGATTGGATTTTAGGCTTCTGTGGAAGTTCTGATGATTGCTATTTTATGATACTCTTTTATTCAGGCAGTTAGATATCTTTGGCAGATTAATATTATTATATGGGCATTGCTCCTATCAGGCAGACTGAGGCTTGGAGCTTCCGATGATTGCTATTTTATAATACTCTTTTATTAATATTGTGTCATTTTAAACATCTAATTGGTTACCAATGCAAGGGTTGCTTAAAATAAGGCAGTCTTTATTCTTTATTTAATTAATTGTAATCCCATAATTACTAATGCCACATTCATATCTGACAAAATATTGTTTCCACTCTAAAATTTCAACATATGTAAATTTAGTTTATTACCATCAAGATGGGTCTGCATTGTTATGTGATTTCACAGCTAGAGAGAGTTAAGTTAATACCAATTTATTTTATATATGTTAATGCTATGTAAAATTAATATTTAAAATTTATTATTCAACTTCTAATTGAATGTATGATGTAAGGGTTATAATCTTTATCCTTTACTTAATTAATTATAATTATATAATTATTAATGTTATATTTATGTTTGGCAAAAATATTATTTCCATTTTAAAATTTCAACTGGATTAGCAAACTTGCATTACTGCCATTGAAAGTGCAAAAAATAAACAGTCTATTCTATTCCTTAGTTTATTTACATAATGATGGTACATTAATTTAATTATTTCATAATTATAGAAAGCTTAATCAACTCCAGTTTTTGTCATATACATTATTTTATCAATTTCATATATAATTATTATTTGATTTTCTATTGATTATCAATGTAAAAATTATTAAAAATGATATATTATCTTTATCCTTTATTTAATTAATTATGATTTTTATAATTAGTAATGCGATGGTTACATCTAGCATAAATATTATTTCCATTCCAAAATTTTAATAGTCACAAACTTAGCTTAGTAGAATCAAAGGCAGAAAGAATAAGCAGATCAATTTGATTTTTTATTTGTTGATGTAAAGATTGGGGAGTTGTTTAGTTATTTCTCAACTAGCCAGAATTTAATCAACTCCAGTTTATTTCATTATATTAATGTCGTGTGATTTTTTATTTAAAATACATAGATATATAAAGCTGCTAAATCTAATTAATAGTACATTTAAAATAACCATTTATATAATATATTTACTATTATATCCAAATATCAGCTTTTCAAGCTAATTGTGCATATGCTTTTGCGAGTGTTAATAACAATAAATGAATACTTTCTCTCCATTTACTCTAAATGTTATAAATCGCAAAATTTTGATCAGTGAAATTATCAAAGTTTAACTTTAAATCAAATTCAGCTGTAAAGAAAGCCTTTTTCCTAGCAACAAGATCATGATATATTTACTAGTTTATTATACTAATTAACATATAAGGGATTCGAACACAGACTTTCACATGACCCTCAACTTTACATGCCATCTCATATTGCTGAAACAACTGATCACATACATGTTGAAAAGATAAATAATCACCAATATACGTATTTCATGCTAAACCAGCAATCATCAGTTGGTCCAGATTACTATCTCCACACATATATACTATCAGTGCTCAACTTTATATTAAGATAGCCAATCTTCATACTTTAATAAACAGGCTTCAAACTATTCCAATCCACAACTTTTCAGCCATCTATTTCATTAAAAATCTGATGATGGATCGTTCAAAGCCCATATAAGTGCCAAGGTTCTCATCCTACCCATGTTGATGTTTAGTCATTCTGACCCCTCGTGTACTGGAGAATAATCCATTTACATACATATGTGAGGTAGGGGCAGACCTTTAACGCACTATTTTTCAATATGTAATTTAATACACTGTACAGGCTTACACACCTGCACTATATACTGTAATATATAAGAGATTCGAACTCAGACTTTCTAATAATATACTAAACCTCTAATATATATTTTAATAAACGTAATGTGCTTCCGATGCATTAATTTATGCTCATTGTTTTCTACCATAAAATTTTTTTGCTTTAATTTTAAATAACATTTTAAAAGTCCATTGCTTATCTGTTTGATTGCAATTGGCTTTTTGATTCATTGGATTTTTTTATGCAGTAAACTATGTGTTTAATATTTATATTATTATTTCTTATGATGAAAATAAAAGTGTTGTAGTATTAATAAGACGGTGAAACTATACTAGTGATTGTTTTCTCTTTGTGATTATAAAATATTGATAAATTTGTAAAATTATGTTTTGCTTATTTATATATTTAAATATTACATATTCAGCCTGTATTCTGCTCTTTCCTCTTCTGTATAATTAAATGGACATATTAAGGTTTTATTTGTGAGAGGTCAGATTGACTTAAGATTAATATGGGTAGGACAATAATATTGGTATCAACAAGGACTTTGAGTATTCCATTCTCAGATTTTCAATGAAATGGATGGCTGAAGAGTTGGAGAATGGAGAAGATTAAAGTTTGTTCATTAAAGTTTGAAGATTTGCTATCTTAATGTAAACTTAACACTGATTGTATATATTGTGAGAGATGGTGATCTGGACCAACTGATGAGTGCTAGCTCAGGATGAGATACATATATTGGAGATCATTTATCTTTTCACATAAATGTGGTCATGTATTTTAGTTGTATAAGATGGACTGAATAATTGTACCGTGCAAATCTTCGTTTTAACATATATATATAAACAAATGCTACATCAGTTTCATTTTTAAATTCATCTTTGTTTTCTCCACTGTATACATATGGCCAATCCAATCATCCATAAGCCATATGATTATCCATATTATGAAATTTATCTTTTGTATTATTAATTAATCTTCTCATGCTCATAAATGTCTATAGATAATATTAATTTCTCTACACACATATTTCCAATTTTATTTCTAATACTTGGCACATGTACTAACAATATCCACCTTTTATCATTTCTAACATTTTGTCCTTTATGTATATGATTATATTTTAGATATATACTGTTTTCTATTTTGATTTATTTTTATTCTTTGAAATTTTTTATGTTTTCTTTTTTGATCCAGTTATTCAATTTTTTTAATAGACTAAATCAGTGGTCTTCAACCTTTTCACACCTGTGGACTGGTAAAAATAAAGATAAGGTTTTGCAGACTGGCAAAAATAAGGATAAGGTTTCACGGACTGGCAGAAGTCTATAGATAAATTTTTTTAAAGATGTAAACTGCTTAGCCTTAGATGAACATAATTGTTATAACTGATCAAAGCAACAATGTTAAATATACAAGATAAAGTTATATATATATATGGAGTTTGTATAATAAAAAACTTTTTTTTTAATTTTGAATTTTTTTAGAAAAGTAATAAAAAATTTAATTCTACCCCCTCCCCACCATAAACATCTGTGATAACTAGAAAAACAAATTAATTAGTATACGATTGATTAGATTTTGTTTTTATTCTGTTTCTTTTTTTTTAATTGAGTAAAAATGAGATGAAAAAAATAAAGTTTAAACTCTTTTGTCTGAAGGTTTGTAATGATGGAATATTATAAGATGTGATATGTTGGACTATTTCCATCATTTATAAGTGAATGTTGAATGTTCAGAAAATTTTAAACTTTATTTAAACTTTCCAAATACAAACAATTTGTTAGTAATAACACACAAATAGACAACTAACCTGTATTGTCTATTTGTGTGTTATTACTAACAAGTTGTTTGTATTTGGAAAGTTTAAATAAAGTTTAAAATTTTCTGTACATTCAACATTCACTCATGAATTATGGAAATAGTCCAACATATCACATCTTTTAAACTCTTATTATTTTGTTACTACGAACTTTCCTGCCAGTCTAGCGAGGACCAACAGAAAAGTTCTGTGGCCCAGTGCTGGTCCATGGACCAAGGGTTGAAGACATGTAAGGCTGTCTCCAGCACTACATATATATTGAATAGAATGGGGGAGGGGAAAGAAATAAAACAATAAATGAAAACCACACATCAGCTTTTGAATTCTTATCAAATATTGCAGTATAATATATATATATATATATTACATTAAATATATATATATATATATATATATATATATATACTGTAATGGTATTTAATGTGTTTTAATCAATATTATCAGCAAACCTTTTAAAAAATTTTATTGGCTTTTGAATTTCACAAATGTTAATTATTTCTATTATTATTGTTATGGTTACATATGATGATGTACTGTATAAGTAATATTAAATTATTAATAATATGACCTTATTAGGCAAATTATTAAACTTATCTAAGATGTCTGCTCAGATGCATTTTATAGATACAGAATTTTTATGAATATATGTATCAAATTTTTTTTTCATGATTTATATTTATTATGCACATTAATTTAATTTTAAAAGAGCTATACATAATACAAATGCATAACACTAATAATAATAATAAGGATAAATTATTTTAGATTAGTATAGTAGTAACTTTATTATTGCACATACACAATTTTAAATTACATTGAATAATGATAGAAATTTTTAATACTATATTTAAATATATGTGTGTGCGTGCATGAATGATTCTAATTCTTAAATTCATTTTAAATTTAAATTATATAAGTAAATTTATTATTATTATAGGTAATAAAATATTATATATAATGAGAACTAAAAAAAATAAAAATAAAATCATTTATTTTAATATTTATAACAAATATTTGTTTATAAAAATACTTATTTTATTTTATTAATTAAGATAATATGATATGAAAAATGTTTTAAATATATTATTTATGATATTAAAATGATGTCATTCTATAAATTGATGCTATAAAATTTTAAAACTTCCAAATATCATTTTCTAGTTATTTGTCTCCTAGCAGCTACGGTAAAACTTTCTCATAAAAAATCAAAAGAAGAAAGAATTTTGAATGAAGACTGATTTCATTGATCATATGATAGAAGCCTATAAATAAAATTGTGTTAAAAATTGTTTTTTTTTTATTAACTGATTGCAATTGTACTTCCATATGCCATAGCATTGGCCAGGAGGTGAACCCGCAACAACCATCTGCAACCAACTGCATGCTTGCAAGGTTGGCCTCACTTCAACAACTATGGAAGAGGAAAACTTAATAAACATTTGTCTTAATGGCAAAATTTCTCAAAACTCTCCTCATTAGAAAACTAAACATGCACTTTTAGAAAGAATGAAAGTAAAAAACTTGGATCTAGATCTGACAATTTAAAATCACATGGAAATGCTGCTATTATTCACTTATCTCAGCTCCAAAAAGTTTTCTTGATAAAATTTATTGAATAAACACCAGTGTATGATTCAATGATTTATCAAACATGCATCTAACTATTGAGATTTATCTTCACTTGAACAACCGATTATATATTGGATATTTATTGTTTTAAATACAAATTTTAACTAGTGAATTCTATCTTCACCTGGATAAACACATATATTTATAATCATCAAAAAATATAAAATTTAACTACTGAATTTTATCTTTGTGTAATAAAAATGTTTACATTGGATAATTGTTTTTAAAAATGAAATTTCAATTTATGGATTGTCTTCATAAAGATTTAAAAAAACTATAATTTATGAATGTCATCCTTCAGAGATTAAAGCCTCATTCCACACCCAGGATATAAAACTGCATTGTGATGTTGGAATAATTTAATTTCACCCATATTGGATAGTAGTGAAAAGGCTTGAACTTCATTACCACTTATTCTTTATAGGGTTAAATTGTGTCTCTCGTATCCTAGAATTTTACAGTACAAAACATCAGAAGATATTTATCATTTTCAAATATTTTGAAAGAATGTGCCAGAATAAATATTTTGAATGTTTTTAAAGATTTTAAATTAATTTTAAATTATGAAAAATGTATATTTCTCAAATATGTGTAAGTATTTTAAATATTTATATTTATCTTGGTCAGTGAAAGTTCTCATGAGAAGAGAATCATAGTAAAAGAAATATAGGTAGTATATATTTTTTAAAATTACCATTTAATATAAGTGTGTGTCATAGATTCTTTGAACTTTGGAGACCAGTTGTAATGTTTAAATATAATTAATAACTATTTATGGTTAAGTCATAATGCTTGACATTTTATGTTTATTGATTTATTAATTTAATCTTATGTTTCTCTAATTAAAGGTATCTAAACATGTAATTGAGATATTTTAAAAATATTACCCTTCTTATCTGCACTCTCAAGAATTTATTAAGTTTATATTGTATATTTTATTATACTTGTAGCACTGATATTAGTATAAACATTATTGTTATGTTGAGTCAAGCTGCTGATAGATTTTCCTTTTGTTTTATGCATAAGATAAGCTTTATAAGCCTCTTATGGAACACCACTAATAACTCTTGGGATCAGGATAACCATACTTTAAAAATAATATTATAACTTGGATTAATATTTTGATCTTTTATGAAGAATCTATGTTTATAAGTTGGATACTTAAGGGAAGCACATCTTATTAAAGATTCAATAAAACATTTTTATTTTATTAATTATTTATAATGAAATTGTTTAATTAGTGCTTAACAACTTTCTCCAACAAAGTGTTCTATTTTACATCATGTTAAGATACATCACAAATTAAATCAGTAATAAAGTAATAAATAATTTTCTTAATTAAAACATTGTAAAAATTTTGATGATCATTATGGAGAACTTGATATTGCTATTGTGTTCATTCTTAATAAATTAATTATATTTGTAAATTATTTGGTCTTTGTCATTAACTAATTAATTTCATCATCTACTAATATGGTCTCATGATTTTATAATTATTATCATTATTTAAAAGCACATTGCTTCATAAGAAAAGTTGTTCATCATTTTATATGCTTATACTATTTATTCTTAATATCTAGTTTGCAAGCTCATACCAAAATATTAATTTATAATATTAAAGTTGTAAACTTAGTATTTATTATACCTGGACATTAGAATCCTGAGAACATTTTTAATCAAAGTTATGCAATACTATAGATTAGAACAAACTTTCTAGCCAAACATATGAATTTTATAAGATTTATTTGTTCTTTTAAAAATACAGTTATATTCTGAAACATAGTAATAGAACCCTTGGATATTAGCTTTATTAGAGATAAATATACACTTCTAGAGTGCTATTATAATATAACTATTTATTATAAAGTCTTGCAAAGTAATGAACAAGTATTTTTAAATGATTTAAGCACACAAGAGTATTATGATCAGTAATTAGTATGGGGACGGTTACCAATCCTCATATAATCATCCATTTATTACATTACAATATGTATATAAATATGTGTGTATATATATAGTAATGGTCATATTTGCACATTCACACAACAAAATCTAGAGATCAGACAAATTACACCAAAGCTGGTCAAGATGAGAAGTAGAGACCTAACACCTGACCACATTTCAACTCATTTACTACACTTCATGATATAATATTTATGGATGATATATATGAGGTTACATTTGGTCTCAAATCAATTTGCAAACTGACTGAGAAAAGGGTAGAATATGAGTCTCGGTGGAATAAGTAATAATCTAATAATAATCAATTTTAGACACATTTCAACACTTATGGCTTACTAAGGTAATGTGTGTATATATATATATATATATATATATATATATATATATATATATATATATATATATATATATATATATATATATATATATATTGTGGCCTTCTATAGGTGGTACGACCCCAAGCAGATTTTCCAAGCTGCTTATATTAGGCCCTACTTGGACTCTGGTTAGGTACTTTTAATAGACTTACTATATCCTGACCATTTTCTTTAACTATAACAATTGAATTTAGATAAGATTAGTATTTATCCCAAGTTACTTTGACATGAGTAAATATTTCTAAAATAAGATGCGTTTTAAATATAATCAATATGAGACTCGTTTACCTATAAACAGATCACATCCCCTTAACATTAAACAAATACAAAATATTTGTTCAATGGCATAAGAATACCCAGATACTTCTCCTTATGAAGTATCTACATACTCTCATGACTAACAATAATATCTAATATATTATTTTATATTTATAACTATTAACTTTTAATTCAATAACTCATTAAATTAATCTGTTAGATAATTACAGATAAACTTTGATTCATATTATGTTTAATAATTCAGATTGGCAATAATCACAAGAATAACTTTATAATAAGGAGATCTCAAGAAAATCATTGATTCTTCATACTATCCATGGAATATTAAGAGGGATTTTACAGATTTCCATGGATAGTGCACAAAATAAGAAAAGCTTATAATTTAAATCTATAATTAAGGTTTATATTTATGTTCTTTAATACTTATTATTAAAATAATATTACTAACTAAACTGTGATTAACACTAATACTTTCACTAATAACTAATGTATCATTTAATTTCATATTAATAAATACACTTTCATAATTGATAATGTCATCAATGACCTATGGGATCAAGGCAGCATGCAACAAGTAAAAAACCTTTATTAAGAGATTTATGCTTATTAAACTGTTAGATTTGCTCTAAATTGAATTGACTTTTCATTTTAATTTTGACTGTACATTTTGAGTTATGTGATGTGGTGAAAATAAGCCCAGAAAAGAAATCCAGCAATTAGAATTTGATAAAACTTTCAAAACAATAATTTTAATAATATTCATTACAAATGATTACAATAACATTACTATTAACATCGAATTTAAAATAACTTATAATAAAATGATACACATATATTATAATAACAATAACAACAGAAAAATTAATCTTTGGAGTATTATTATTAAATAAAAAATAAATCATAGATATAATAAAATATCTTTACTAACAACAAAATGATATATAACAATAGCTGTTATATAGTCATATAATCATCACAAATAAAACATATAAAAGCTCTTTTCGGCAAATTTTAAATTTTTGCCCTTTTCAATATGGCTCAATTACAAAAACAACCTATACTGCATACATAGTGACATCTACTGGTTCTATATAAAATTAACACAAGCCTATAATTATACTTAAATATAACAACACATATTATACAACCCTCCATTCATTTTTCATTATCCAATTATCAGTTAAATTAATTGATGTTTTATAAATGTTCATACAATTATTTTTGTTATAATTAATGTAATTTGTTTCATATATTAACCTTCTATTAATATCTTTAATATAATTTAATGGACTTATATTCTTAACACAATCTATTCTATGTCCATATTTTAAGTAGTGAACATATAATGCAGATCTGTCATCTCTTCTATTAATATCATTATTATATTCTTTAGCCCTTTCTTCTAATTGTTTTGCTGTATGTCCATAATAAACCATACTGCAAACCTCACAAGTAATTTTATATACTATACCCTTTTTATATTTTATATCATCTTTTATTTTATAATTCCCTACTAATATATCAAGAGTTTTACTGTTTGACCATCCTATTTTAATATTTTGATCTATATAATTTTTATTTTTTAATAATGTATTATAAATTTTAGGAATATATGAAAGTTTTACCCATTTTATATTTTCTGGATCACTATTATTACCCAAATTATTTTGTTTATAATGAAAGAATATATTCCTAATGTTTCTAGGGTTGTATCCACAATTAGTATATAACTTTATAAATTTCTCTTTTTGCAAATTAGCTATCTTCCTATCTGTGTTATATTTATCATTTTTGTTTTTAAAATTTTTAATAACTGCCATTGTTTGTATCCATGCCTGTTGCAAATCCATAGAAATTATCTTCCTTAATTTATTTTCTTTAATGAAGTGTTTTAATTTAATTATATTATTATCATCTATCTCTATCTCTACATCTAAATATTTTATTTTAACATCAATTTCTATAATTGTAAATTTTATATTATCCATATTATTATTAAGTTCATTGTATGTTTTCTTTATAGCTCTTTTATTACCAATTATTAATATATCACCAACATATCTAAAGTAATGTATTATATCTTGATTTTCTATTTTACTATTAACAATTTTCATTTCCATTTTGTTGATGAATATTGTGACATTAATCCACTAATTGCACATCCCATTACCCACCCCTTATATATACTCCAATATTCACTATTATATTTAAAATACAAACTATTATGTATCAAAATTAAACCTTCTTCGATAATTTTAATTATCTCTATATCATTAATATGCATATATAATTTCTGTATTAATATTTCTATACTTTTTGTTCTTGGAATGCTAGGATACATCTTTCCAATATCCTTTACAAATATACTTAGGTTTCTATTCAATTTTATCATATTTAACTTATTTATAATAGCCTCTGTATTTTTAATGCAAAACTCCCCATAACCAATAATATTTACTATCCACTTATTTAAATACTTACAAAATCTTTGTAGAATAAAATTAGTGAAATTAAATAATAATCTATTTAATTATTAAATAAAACTAACAATTTCCCATTATATGTTGAAATATTTATCCCTATCTATGTGAACTACATAGCACACATTCAGTTTATTAAACAATCATTTCTTTTTCATTCCTGGTCTGTTAATTCAACCTATACATAAAAGTAGTACTTGTTGATTAAGTAACAATACAAAAATTCTGGAGGTTGGTAAGCAAACAAAATTAATACTTTTATCTTTTACATAAGAACAAAATCATTGTTTTTAGTTTATCCATTCGCACATGTAAATACAATCTGCTATATATCATTTTAAATACCCTTTCATACTAAAATATTGAACATATTTGTTTATTTAAATGATTAATAATCTTTAATCTCAACCTAATTATTAAATAACTATCATTATAACAACACTTGAATTAATTCCTTATTAAATTAGCCCCCCCCCCATTGTACTAACAACTCATAGATTAAAACATATAAATACCAACATTATAAAGAACTTTTTTTTTTTAAACTCTCAGCTAAAATTACAACAACTTTATATTTTCGTTGCGTTCTGGTTGTTCCGCATAAACTTATTATATATAACTTTTATTTTTTCTGTACATTCAGCTTATCCTAAGATTCGCGCGAGAAGTTATTGCAACAATAATCCTTCCTTTTGTTCTTTGTTTAGTAATGAAAAAAAATATTCATGGCTTGCTTTATTTATTCTAGATAACATATATTTCTATCTTTAGTATATTGCACTTTTAGGATTTCAATTAAAAATATATGTGTCATGCAACTTTTTTCAGCTAAAACTTTATAGCAACTGACATTCCAGCCGGTATGGCTCAAAGTAAATACTTCTATAATTTATTGTAATTAGGATTTTATAAATAGCTGGAATAATAATGAACACTCTTCAGTTATTACCGATTTAGTTCTATGGATTCTTAAATATATATATATACTTAGCTTTCCCCCCGAGATTTACAGTTCTTTTATTTATCCTTACTGAATATTGACGATGTTTATTTATTTCCTTTGGTTTATTATTGCAATTCATTTTTCCCACAGCACAGTTATTGTTCATTTTCAGTGAGTATATATGTTGATCATTCATCTCCGATGATTTCTTCAATATTTATTAATTTTCAAGAGATTATTGGAAATTATTAACTATTGATCTGCCCAGTAGAAAACAATTAATTTACTCCATTAGTTTAAACATAAAAATGATAATTATCTCATATATCCATACAGCTACAATTCATTATTTTTTTTTTTCGCAAATAATACGATTTTAGGAATTTTTAAACCAACTTTATTTTTTTAAAAAAATATATCACAAAGAAAAAAAAACTTAGTTACTTATTCTTTACGATCCAAAAAGTCTTTTTTTTCTTCTCTCTCTTGAATTTCATATTCCAAAATTGTTTGAAACTCTTTGATTGGCTAATATTTCCCACCTTTTTTTTGTTTATAACAACATAGATTTACCTTCCAAGTTTTTTGGTTTATTATTTTAAAATGACCGATTTTTCGTTTTTTAAAAAAAATATTGAAATACAATATTTTTAGAAATTAAAGATAGAATTTACTGCTTTAATTTTAAATCAGTATTTTGTAAAATTAAACCTTATTTATTTACTTTTAAATATAGCAAGATTTGAATATAAATAATTTCTATTTTTAAAATCAAATGAGCACAAACAATAATTACTGGTCTCTATTTAAACTTCACTGGTTTTAAATACTAGATGATATTAATTTTTCATCCATCTGCATATATCCGACTCTATAGGTTATTATCTATGTGTATTTTGAGTTAAGATCATTTATAAATTTCCATTAGCTAAATTCGAGTTCAAACCCTATGATCTAATATTTCATTATTGTCTTCTTTTAATAAGTAAATATTATTGGATTTGTAAAATTTAAAATTATACACCAAAATTTTATTTTAGAATAGACTGAGCTAATAAAAAGTGTATAATATATATATATATATATGTTATACAAAAATGCAAAAATAAAAAACCTTTCCCCCCTTTTTTTTTTTTTCTCATGGGGGCCTCCCCACCCTCCCCCCCCCCGGAGGGTGTTTTTTTCTTTACAAATAACAGAGGAGGGGGTACTCTCTCTCTAATTTTATTTCCCCTTTTAGATTATGGTTTTTAGCTTTTTGCTATCATCAGTGAGAGAGAGGAAAAGGAAATAGATCTGATACAACTCGAGGTTGAAACAATTTCTTTAGCTTGAAGGTGTTTTTGCGTGTCTTCAAACTCAGCTAACAAACCAGATAGCTACATGGGTCTGATCTCAGTTCGCATCACCCATAGTAGAAGCCTCTGCAATCTATATCATTGAAGAAAGATCAAAGGTACTTTATGATAAACAAAAATGCAAGTTAAAAACTTGTACACTGTTTTTGTCCCAGATGGGCTAAAGCGTCAAGCGTTGTTCGTTTAAGTAGAGTAGTTAGTTTCCTTCTCTCTTTCCTTCGTCATGATTTCAGTTTGTTGAGTGAAGAGGATAAAGAAATAGATCTGATACACTGGGTGAATTTTTTGTTGGGGTTTTGCGTGCTCAACCGCAAGAAAAATAATTCTAAAATAAAAAAAAATTAAAAAAAAAAAAAAAAAAAACATATATATATATATATTCATTCTAATTTATATTGAGTTAGATTTGATTTGAATTCAATTTGTATCTGCTTGGAGTGGACTGCAAGCGACAACACTAAACAATATTAAATTCAAATATCTTTAATAAATATTTGAAAACCAGGCACTCTTCACAAACCTAGAGCTTAATTGTAAATATAGGAGTTAAATTCAGACTTTTAAGCACCCAACAACTGTCCACACTATCTCATACAACTGATAAACATGACCACACACATGTAGAAAAGAGAAATAATCACCAATATACGTATTTCATGCTAAACCAGCATTCATCAGTTGATCCAGATTATTATCTCCCCTCACATATATATATAATCAGTGATCAGTTTATATTAAGATAGTGTGAAGATTTTCTATTTTAATATAAACTGAGCACTGATTATACATATATGAGTGAAAGATGATAATCTGGAACAACTGATGAGTGCTGTTTTAGCATGAAATACATATATTGGTGATTATTTATTTTTTCTACATAGGTGTGGTCATGTGTATCAGTTGTATGAGATAATGTGGACAAATGATGGGTACTTGAACGTCTGAGTTCAAATCCCCTATATATGTTTAATAACTAAAAATAAACAAACTAATTAACATAATAACAAACAGATGTGCATTGGTTGCAGGGTTTTATGCTCACAGATATTACAACAATGATGAGATAATTAATGTACAGAAGTCTCATCTTATTAAGAGTGCACCATGGTATGCCAACTATCCCCAGGATTTTTTAGCTATAAGCTAAACATTACCAGAATGATATAATATATAGTCTTAGTAGCTAATTCTACAATACTATCATTGAGCAATAAATATGCTCAGATACAGATTCTTTTGTCAAACCAGATTCCAGATTCAGTTTAATGCTGAAGTTAACTAATGGGGTGGAATGAATTCATTACCATAGCCAAGCCTCTGATACTATGGTGCCCAATACTAAAATAAGGAATACACTACACATATATATTGATTGACAAGATTCAGTACCTGGTACTCAGTTCCCTTGGACCATATAACTTGCTAGCATAATAAAGAACATTTAATTCAGTGAGTTGAAGCAGCTGAAAATAGGGTTCTGGATCCTTGTGTTCCAGTTCTAGATGTTTAGCTGTCTGAACCCAATAATGGGGTGGCCTATAACAATGAGCCCATTTAAAAGAAAGCACAGTATGTGTTTAGTAAAAACACATTCATAATGCTTATAAAATAAGAGTAATATAATGACAAATTTACATGTGCTAAATTCTATAGTTTTGTTCAGCAGAAACTACCTTGACCCAATTCTCAAATTAGCATAATGAGGTTGAGAGGGGTTCATAAATAGCAATCTTGTTTTAATAAGTGGAATCTATATATATTCTTTTATGATTAATGGGGACAGGAAAGCATATTTTAACATTTTATTAATAATTACAAATATGCTTTGTGATATTGTCTCTGGCCATTATTTAACTAATACATAATATTAATTGCAAACCTCACTAACAAGCTAATACATGGTAGGTTAAGTAAAACATATATGTATATAACAACAAATGCATAGCAGTCTGTTGTTATATGTGAGAATAGATTTTAAAGCAGTGATTTATGTTGGCTAAAAACAGCAAAGAAACATTTTACTGAAGAGCTTCTAATAATCTCTCCCCAAAGACTTATATTAATTTTCCCTGCTTTAAAATAATGGCATAGCATATCACATAAATTAAAAATAAAATCAATGATTAATAAAATATAGGCATGAACACAAATTATAGAAAAGATTAAATTAATAAATCTTTGAGTTATTACAATTAAGAAAGACATTTTAGAATTACATTAATAGGCAAGCTTTTACAGTTAAATTTGTAAATTTAATTTAAAAAAGATTTAATTATATTACTTTATGAACCTTCACAGTTAGATAATTAAATTATAATAAGTTTAAGAGTTTTATAGAGCTCTGTAGTAAAGAATATTACCAATTTCTTCTAAAGGCTGAGCTGTCTGGCATTTGTAGTGAACACTGTCACTAGTCTAAATGGGTTGTCCTCACTTTATGTGTCTTTGGCAACTGGTGGTACTGTCTGTTTCATTCCTGCAGCAATAATGATATGCAGCCAGCAGGATGGTTGAAGGTCACCATTCTTCCATAGGAAGATGGCAAAGTTGGGTCCTTCCTAGCCACTCATGTTAATTTTTCAATGGGTGTAGCTCCCAGCAGCAATTGCTTAGATTATTTTATAAGAGAGAGCTTGAGTGCTGAAAATTAGGGATTTATGTACTAGATTTCTGACCCCTCCCCTGTCATATTTGCTTATATTTATGTTTTACAGCATAAAACCCATTAACTTTAAACAACTTTTGATTTTTAATCTTTAAATTTAACACTTCTTTGTTAACATTTAAATTTAATATTTACATTCTAGTAAAAACAAAAACAATTCCCTAGCAAAAAGAAAATAATGTTGCATAGTTGCATTTACTTTGTCCAAAATATACTTTAAAATTTGTTATTTTAAGATTTATATTTAACCTCCATGCAAATCTAAAACAGGTGCATGTGGTGTGATCTTTTTACTAAAAACTATTTAATATTTTTAGAAGATAAATAATTTCTGTGTAAACATTTCATTATATATGTACATTGATTACCTGTTGAATTGAGAACATATATGCAATTCTTAAGTTAAATTATTAATAAATTTATACATATATGTTATATTAAATCAAATTTATAATTATAATTGCACTGTAATGCTATTAAATAAGTTTCACATCACAGCTCCCTCACATATATATAGGTGTGTCCATACATATATAATGATGTTTACACAGACATGTGTTCAATTTAAAATATAAAAATATGTAGATATGCATATTATATATAGATATATGTACATATACATGTACTTGATGGGGTTTAAACTTAGAATAATTACTACTTGAGACATAGTAGATGAAACAAGATGTGTGCCAATATATACCATTTCAATATATACAAAAGAAGTCAACACTTGAACAATATCAATAGCAATTAATAATCTCATTCTGTTGTCAAGACAATCTCCTTTAATCAATAAAGGTGTTAGTCCATCTTTATCTAGGAATCAGTATGTTTATATAGATACTAAAGATTGCAACTTGACTACAAAGAGTGAATTTATTAATACAAAGAATTTTAAATAAACTTCATTGAACAGGTAAATATAATCTTTTCTAAATGCAGACTAACAAATAGTCAATTATAACTTTCAAATTGCATTCCAAACATGTATTACTAAAATAATAAACCTAATAACATTTAAGGCTAGATAGATATTTATTGTAAATGCATGAAAGCAGTCAACATTTAAACAATAACAATATCATTAACAATCAACAATCTCAACTGTTGTCAAGACAACTTCCTTTAATCGATAAAAGTCAAAATCCATCTTTATCTATGATATAATATGTTTATATAGACATTAAGGATTGCAACTTGACTACAGAGAGTAAAACTATTATACAAACAAGTTTAAATAAACCTCATTACACATGTATATATAATCTGTTCTGAAAGCAGTCTAACAAATATTCAATTACAACTTCCACAACCATAATATTATTAAGATAATAAACCCAATAAAACTCAATGTTAGATAAGATTCAATGTTAATACATGGAATCAGTCAATACTTAATATCAATATCATTAACAATTAACAATCAATCCATTGTCCAAGCAAACTCCTCTTATCAATAATGGTGGAAATCTACCTTTATCTATGTTCCAATATGTTTATATAGACACTAAGATTACAACTTAACTACAGAGAGTGAAATTATTAATACAAAGAAATTTAAATAAATGTCATTAAACAGGTAAATATATATGTGTGAATTTATATTTTAAATTTATCTGTGTATACATTTGCTTATTAATAAAATTATTATGTTTATGATTACCATAGCCACCAAACAAATATATTAAGTAATCTTCCCATGAAAATTTTCACTTTATATGTATATTACATACACCGCATATTTTCTCATACATATATAATTTAATTGAAATCTAAATCTAAATTCAAATCTTGCTTTTTTGATTTTAATTTTATTATATTTTTATTATAAAATTTTTTATAGTTTAATTTAATTTAAAGTTAAGAATTGTAATTGATTTTGCATTTTCTATATATAATAATATTTAACTATAAATTAAATTAATAAAAATATAACAATATTAATGTCACAAAATTTCAAATTTAGATTTGAATTTAAATTGAAGTATAAATTGTATATACATGTATATGAACCAACTAATGCTTACTGGTTTGTCATGAAACATGCATATATTGGAGATCATTTATCTTTTTCACATGTATGTGATCATGGGTATCAGTTGTAGGTACTTGAGTTATAAAACTGCAACATGGAGCATGTATTAGATCTACTGTGCCTATTCACATTCATATCAATCTGATCAAGTATCCAGTTGTATAAGATGGAGTGCATAACTGTAGGGGGCTTGAAAGTCAGAGTTCAAATCCCTTTTAATGAAATTAAGTTTAGTGTATGCAATATACTTATATTTGAATATGTATATGTATCTGCATATAATATAATAGCTTGCTATATATATGGCAGTGATATTTTATAGTCATTACACAAATATTATTCACTGATTGTTTGATTTTTATTATTATATTCAGAATTTTACTTTTATACATAACTGAATATAACAGAGGTTAGGGTTAACAAAATGTGTCACAGACAAGGAAAATGCATAAAATATGTTAACCATCTCTTGATATATAGGGTATATGAGCAAAGACTTTCACACCACCCACCACTCTCCACTCTATCTCATAACACTGATACACTTGAACACATATATGTTGAAAAGATAAATAATCACCAATATACGTATTTCATGCTAAACCAGCAATCATCAATTAGTCCAGATTACCATCTCTACACATATATGCTATAAGTGCTCATATATATATTAAGATAGCCTCTCTTCATACCTTAATATATATCTGAGTACTTACAGCATATATGTGTAGAAATGGTAATCTGGACCAACTGATGATTGCTGGTTTAGCATAAAATACGTTTATTGGTGATTATTTATCTTTTCAACATATATGTGTTCAAGTGTATCAGTGTTATGAGATGGAGTGAAGAGTGGTGGGTGGTGTGAAAGTCTGTGCTCATATACCCTATATATTACATTATAGACACAAGTATATAATAAGCCTGTGTTTCAATTATTGCCATCTCTTGATGTAAAAATATATGAAAAGTTAACTGGTGATGGTTATGTTGCATATTAATTCATCAAAAATTAATCTAAGATTCATTGATCATCATCAAAATAATGGGTCATTCTGATTCAGCTCTTAAAAATTTACTTAATCATTTTGAAATATTTCCGATAATTTGGAAATAATCTAGATGGATTCATCTTTTTGCATCTAAAAGGGCTAATGTCATCCTACTTCATTTTTTTATCCTCTACTTTTTCAAATTATAACTTCAGGTTCTGACTCAGTATGAAAACTTGGACATGAGCAGTTGTTTAATATACAATCACACACGCATATACACATATGATAAATATATGGTTAATGATGGAATACAAAAAATATATAAGAATAAAAAATGAAATTGATTCATACATCAAAGCAATTAATATTAAGTTATTAATAATTGATAGCCCGAATAAAGTATCATAAAAGTTCTGAAATGCAAACATATATATATATATATATATATATATATATATATATATATATATATATATATATAAAATCAGGGTGTGCATGTGTTTAATAATCAATAAAGGAATATGGATTATTCTTTCTTTTTCTGCAAATGAAAGTACTAAACGCTTATAATCAAATTTACTAATCATATTATCAACTCTCCAATAAGTGATATGATAATTATGGCTTCAGAGAAATGTTTGTCATTAATTGGAAGGAGCTTCTTTGATTCTTCCTTGAGACTTTAAATTAATTGAATAGAGAAAATTCCTAATCTCCACCCCATTTCTTTTTGTTATTACAGATGTTGGAATTATGTTATTATTTATGCACTAAATACTCACCAACATGCATCACCATGATTTTTCTTCTCAGCTATTTGTTGTTCCTATGTAAGTTGTCAGTTGAGTTTTCTTGAATTCAATATAAATGTGTGTGAATGAACTTTTTTAAGTCCGATGGTACGTTGTAGAAAAGAAATGTTAGAAAGTGGAGAAACTCAATTAAATTTGGAAAGATCATCTTGAAGTGAATCAATAATAGTTTTAAATGATGATAATAAAAATCATAAGTAATTCCAAACCACGTACTGACTGAGATTAATGAAAAATTATACACCATAAAATTCTATTATAAAAAATATATAAAAGTATGATTATTGGTAAATTTATTATTAAATAGCATGTTTAAAGCGTATCTGTCTGAAAGTGCTAGCTTTCACGTTACTATTAAAAATGTAAATGTAAATTGCTCTTAAAGAATTTTTATGAATCTTAATCTCTCTCATATGCTCTAACATTCCTTAACTTTGGTGCAGTCATTTATTTATAGTTATTTATTACTTGATTTTATATATATGCTTTTATTATTAATATTCCACTCTCAAGCAACTTGGCAAACTTAATTTCTAAAAAATTTTTCTGTCATTATTTAAACTAAACCGCCATGAATTCTGGTTATTAACGTTCCCTTTAAATATAATGCATTATTAATTAATACACTCACCAGATTGTTTTTATGAATCAACATTTTAGGTTTGTTTTTAGTATAAAATTTTGTTTCTTTAACTCTGGTTTCTACCCGGGGAATCCAGAACTTAGGCTAATTAATGCTCTGAAACTTTTTTATTTTATAAATGTTATTTATCCAATTCTGAAAGAGTGACTTATTATTTGTTTTCTATATAACTGCTAGTCTTTTTTATATACTCTTAAAATATCAAATACAGTACTTAAATATTTCAGTTATTATAAAATCAACAAAGGTGGGATTGATTTATTTTAAATAGCAGAAAAGGAGAGGGTTAAATCTTAACATATATTTTATCAAATGAAATCTAAATCTCTCTATATATATTCTAGTGGCATAGCAAATTAATTATATAAATTATGGCATTCAAACAAGGGTCATTTATTTTAAAGCAATAAAACTTATTCAATGTCGTTAGTGACATTTATCATTACTGCATTACTGACATTCAGCCTATCTTCGTATATATAATATGTGCTTCTTAATCTGGGGTTTGTGACAACTTGAACCCATAGATTTCTTGTCAAACCTTGTCCTGAGGACATTTGACCTTCCCAGAACCAATTATTTAATATAAAAAGGCCTCTGGCAATGATTCCTGTAAGTCTGGCACACATTATGCCTATCTACTTTCTTTATATAAAAGGCCTACACATTGGTGATGTCCATGGTATGCCTTATGCACTTTTCTTTAAGCACTGTCCAAAAAGGGGGTCTTAGACTTCATTTTCGTCTGGAAGTACTACCTTTTCCTCTTAGTTTTTTGTCATTATGTAATATTGCCCAAACTTCATATTATTGTTATTTCTTTTGCTTATTACCTAATTTTAGTGCTGTAATAGTATTAAAATTGCACTCTGCTCAAAATATATATAAATGCCAACTATTACTAGTTTTATTAATTAAATTTATTTCAATCTTATACAATCCCACCATCATAACTTATTTCTGTATTGAAGAGTATCTACATGCCTTGGGGAAAAATAAAGCATTCTTCTTGCAAATGTTAATGAAAATAATTTTCAATAAATATTCTACAATATAACTAAATGTAATTGTCAAATGTATTTTATTTATTTTCATGATTGTAATAGCATAAAAATAGTTTATATTATATCTGTAATGAATCTCAGAATGCTCCCCAAAATAATGTTAGTCACCATGTTTCAGAACCATATATAAAAGTGTTAATAGCAATTTTATGTAAATTCTTTCTAACAATCGGTTCACATCTTAATATTGGACCCACCAAAGATGTGTGTTTATGTATAGTATATGTTATTTAATTAATAAAAGAGCATATGAGAAATAATAGCATGAACAACAATATATAATTATCATTTGGTAGACCGCTTGCTCATTCACACACATACTAATGTAGGCTGTTAATTCATAAATGTATGTAAATAATTTGTCATTATTTTAAACTAATTTTTATTATCCAACTTGTCTGAGTAGTTCAAATTCTTCTTTTCTCCACTTCCAAATGTACAGCCATGTGCATACATATTTTAGTTAAGTCATAGTTAATAGATATCTCATTGTCTTCTCTGCTCTGCTAGTGGACCGAATTTAAAATTAATTCTCATGTGCCATCATTGTTATGTTATCCATTAGGTGTTTGATCTGGGGCTTAGAGAGTGGGTTTGAATCCAGGCTGGTTCCTGACCTAAATCTCGGGCTTGATTGGGTTTGAAGTACATTTTGTGAGTTCCATCTCATGTTAGATCGATAAACATGTTTTGACTGGTACAATATCTTATCTTACAAACTATTAAGGTTGTTGCATTTTCAATAGATAAATGTGTAATGCAATATGGCACCTTTTGATCTGGGTTTTATACCTCTTAAGTTGTTTATTGGTGCTTCCTTAATTAAAATTTTACAGAATACAGTTATCTTTTGTCTTTAATTATTTTTATTTTGAAAAACTGATTTTATAACATATTATTATTTATTACTATTTCTGTTTTTTTATGTATATAATAAGTAGTATTTTAATATTAAATACATTTACCAAGTCTATTTTTAAATAATAATTGAACTGCCCTCTAGTTGCCACGTTCAATAAATTTTTGCATTAGGAAAATGGACCATTTTTTTTAGATTTTGATTTTTTATCTATTTAGAATTATGCCAAAGAGCAAACTTAAATAAGTCTATATATTTTAGTGTAAATTGATTTTTAAAAATTATAGTAATTTCTAAATCTCTATGTTTAGAAAGAAGTGAAATATCTCTACTCTGTAAACTTAATATCAATTATTAAAAATCAATTTACACTAAAATATATAACCTGATTTAAGTTTGCTCTCTAGCTGTTATTGTTCTGGATAGCTCTAAATAAAAACATTTAAAATATGGTAAGAGGTGGTCCATTCTTTTATTGTAAAAAGTTATTGACCATGGCAGCTAGAGAGCAGTTCACTTCTTATTTAAAATAGACTTGGTAAATTTCACATGACATTATATTTATTCAAAATTAAAATATTATTTATCATTATATATATAATATCTGTTTACTTATTACAGAGTTTTAGAAATGAGTGCAATAACTCTACTCAATTGTCTGAATGAAATCATACCACAGCAAACAATAAATTTAAATAAGACATTTATGATGCAATTTTTCATGTTAAAATCTTGCCTAAACTTTGCATTAATTGAAAATATGGGTGCTATACATGCATTATTCTAATTCTGCATGCCCATCTTTTCTAAATTTATAAATACAAAATCAATGAAAGTAAAATGTTTATAAATAAACTTGATCTAAATAAAATTGTATAAATATTTATTTTAATATTCTCTACATATTAACATACAAATGTATCTTCTCTGATGATTTTTTTTTTGCAAAGGCATGCTCTTAACTTGTGATGAACATTCTAATTGCAGCCTGAATTTTTGCCCCCAAATACATTAGATATGGGCACTATTTAGATAACACAAAAATACTAAGTGTAATATTTAAATATACGTAGTTTGGAAAATTGCAGATACATCTGAATGTAAACAGATTGGTGCCTAGTGAAAACTAATGCATAGTGCTGAAAAATACATCAGCAAGCTAAAAGCAACAATCAAGAGAAAGGTGTTATTAGTTGATACTTTTTATAAGAAGCAATAATCTATGTTTTATTGGAATTATAATCATATTGTAAAATGAATTCAATCTGTAGCTAAAGAACTTCATAAACTATATAGTATAGTATGGTTTAATTTGCAGAGGCAAACGTTATTCTTTGGAACGTATTCAAAATATTATGATTGGATAGGATTGAGACAATAGTACATGAAAATTCAAGTTCTATATTATAATCCTGTACATGAAAATTCAAGTTAAGTTGAACAAACTATATTTATAATACATTGCTGCTATCTAATGTAAGTTTGTTATTAGTTCTTATTAAATCCTTATCCAGTACTCTCCTATCCATTTCAGCAAACAAGCTTTTGGCTTGTGACTTTTATCATCTGATTTTACTACATCTGGATCTTTGGGACATACTGTCTTACTATCTAGCAACTACCTTTTACTCTTTTTATTATTATTATTTGTCTACTAACTTGAGATTCAAATGGTTTATAATTTTTTTTTAATTATTTAAGTCTATTTATATAGATCTGATACCAGTTTTAGAACTATTATAAATCATTCTAAGCCAAAGTTTTGTGAGCCAAAGAAATTGAAGTCACCAAATATATAATTCATAACTGGAATCAGATTTATATGTTAGCAAGCAAGTACACTTAGATTCAAAATATTAAGTTGTTTTTAAGTTAAACCACTAAACATAACATGATCACCATTTCTTATGCTTGCTTGTAGTTTTGTAGTTAAGTAGAAATAAAAGGTGACTGCTAAGATCTAGGTATTATGCTCTCAGATCCAAGGCTCCTCACTGATGAAAGCCACAAGCTAGAAACTAGTTTGAGGATATTGGATGAGTAGACACTAGATAGAAATTTTATGCACAAGATTTCTGGTATTCATTGATTACTCTGGCCTGCACTGAGTGGCACTACTGTATGGAGAGTTTTGCTTGCTTTAATAACAGTTAAGAGCAACCATAAGAAATGATGATCATGTGATGTTTAGTGGTATATCTCTAACCTATGCCTGCAGGCACCATGGCGCCCGCAGATAATTTTGCGTGTGCCCACTGCTATCTGAACACAATAAAGTTATTTATCTGATACAAATAAATTTAATTTTTAAAATTTCTTATAAATTATTGTATTATATTGTAATCAAATTGTAGGGCATACTATACTTCTACAGCGTAAAAATATAAACATAAATTATATGTTAAAATTTTATTTTTGAAATAAATATTTTTTTGTACATTATGTGTATTATTAACAATATCAAACTATAAATTTAAATTGAAAAAATAAATGGTGCCCACTACCTGGCTAGTATTATAGAAGGTGCTCTTAAGTGCAAAAAGGTTGGGAACCCCTGCAATAAAAAGTCGGAAATGGCTGCTAGATGAAAGATGTATTAGTCTAAAAAATCACATTCTTAAAATAAAAACCAGAAACTAAGCAGGATATATGGATCTAATAAACACTACCACCTAATATTTGTTGATTACTCAAACTTACAATAAATGTTAACATCATAAGCGGGTATTATTTGATATTTTTTGGGTTTATATTCAGTTTGTAAATAAATAATGCACTGATTTCTATTTAAATGTAATAATAGCATGCATCCACAGCATACTAATAATTAATTGAGTCGATTATAGTGCATAAATAGTGAGAAATATGATCACATGTGTGCATACATGAGGAAAAAAAA
Organism: Epiperipatus broadwayi; assembly: GCA_028023455.1. Taxonomy (NCBI): domain Eukaryota; kingdom Metazoa; phylum Onychophora; class Udeonychophora; order Euonychophora; family Peripatidae; genus Epiperipatus; species Epiperipatus broadwayi. The sequence goes on from JAQFVV010006506.1 coordinate 1,011,296, forward strand.
GTGAAATTCACTGTGTATAATATTTTACAAACATCAGAGCTATTGTCCACAAATCAATTTATTTTAAACATTTAAAGTATGTATATAAATTTGGCATAATGATTTTCTATATTAGCAGCTTTTTCGTGTTTTCTTCTATGTAAGTATGTATGTATACATACATATAACAAAATGCAACCATATATTTTACTATCAATGATATTTTAAATATCTGTATATTATTAACATATAAACAAAAAAAAATGGAAATTTATGAGGTGAACAAAATTTTTATAAATGTTACTATTTTCATTTTTTCAATTAAAAAAAATTGCTGATCACATATCCAAATTTAGATTAGAATTTATTTATACTTTACAAAAAAAAAAAAACTTCTCCAATTGGATATGGTCTATAATCATAAAAACTCTAACCATTTGTAAATGTGGTCATTAAAATCCCATAGCATATTGTCTGTTGCATGTAAAATTTTCATTAAATATTGATAATAGTCATTATTTTGTATATGTCTTCAATTAATTGTTTATTTTTCTAATAATTGCACTACTTACGGGACTTTAAAATTCCTAAAGGCATTCTAATTTTTTTTTTTTTTTGCAAAGAACATTGGGATTAAAGGAATAATTAAATTTATATTATAATTACAAATTTTTAGAAACGGAAAAAATATTTTCAGAAACAATTATTATTTATGTGCATTATAACCTTTTGCCACATCCATATAATATTAATACCATCTATATTCTTTATTACTTTTTACAATCCACTATTGACAGTTTCAATTGCCCCACCAATCTTCTTCATAACTAGAATAAACACAATACAAATACGTGAATACAATTATATATGCATGAACATATAATTTTACATATATTTTATCTTATAATCATTATTTATATATCCACTTATATCTTAATATATGTCTATATACATTTATTACCTTTATATAATATACATTTTACTTTTTTTATATTCTATATTTACCAATTAATACTTTAGGGGGGGGGGGGGGGGGGGGGGGGGGGGGGGGGGGGGGGGGGGGTATATATATATATATATATATATATATATTTATTTATTTATTTATTTATTTCATTTTTACTTGATTCTTATTAATCTTTTAAATATTTAACTCTAACATTATATATTCATACTTTTATATTTTACATAATGAATAATAATGTAAAATATAAAAGTATGAATATATAATATTAGAGTTAAATATTTAAAAGATTAATAAGTGTAAAATAAAAAATAAATGAACTAAAAATAATATGTTTATAATTGTAGGAAGTATTAATTAGTAAATATAGAATATAAAAAAGAATGAAATGTATATTATATAAAGGCAATAATTATATAGAGAGGTATATTAAGATATATGTGGGTATATAAATACTGATTATAAGCTAGAATATATGTAAAATTATATGTTCATGAATGTATATTTGTATTGTGTTTGTTCTAGTTCTTAAGATTAGATTAGATTGCTGGGGCAATCGAAACTATCAATAGTGGATTGTAAACTATTGGGAATTTTAAACTTATCTCTCGATATACTACAATATATAAAATTAAAAGCATGTGAAGTGCTTGAATGAGAAGCTGTAGAGAATGCAAAAAATATTAAACGCTAAGTGCTTTCGAGCCTCATAGTCATAGTGATAATGCAAAATGCAGAACAGGATATGAGGCAAACGGCCTCGAAAGCACTTAGCATTTAATATTTTTTGCACTCTCTATAGCTTCTTTAACAAGCACTTCATGTGCTTTTAATTTGTATAGTGGATTGTAAAAGGTAATAAAGAATATAAATGGTATTAATATCATTTATGTGCTTACTATATTTGGTTATTCATTATTGTTAGCTATGGTGCTGCAGGATGGGCACCGAGACCTATTCCAATTTAATTTTTCTTAATCACTCTTGCAATCTCCCAGATATAATTGATAAGTTTTAATTCATTAATCTTTAGTCAATAAGTAATCCTAATTTTCATATTAATATCTGGCAGTTCTGAAGCATTAGTTTGGAAAACGTCAGTAGCAAAATCCACAAACTTAAGAGATCTTCAGTTACTTTATTTCTTCTATTTGTTTCTTAATTCAATCCACAATGTATTACTAATAAGGCTGCTGTAAAATGTTTTAAAAGAATAGAATCATTCTGCCATTACTTATGTCAATCTTTTTAATTCTTTGGAAATTATATATATATATATATATATATATATATATCTATACGTTATATATATATATATATATATATATATATATATTGTAACGTTCAGAATTGTATGATTAGCCAACAAGATTCAGAGACCTAGCAAAAGTACTTCAAACCCAGTATGTTCGGGATATGGTAGTTGCGGAACAGTACTAAGCTTTAACCTATTTGCCAGTGCTCCAAAATCTCCACTATCCAACCAACGCTCCTAATGCTACTAACGGTTATCGTTTTTCTTCGGTCCCGGTGGTCAGGGTAGAAACAAGCATTCTCAATTCAAACCTAGCCTATTATGCACTAGACTTTATTAATTTAATCTCAGATATTCACTAAATACTATGATATAGCTTAAACTATTATTATTAATATTTCATAGGTTTTGGATACATACATATGATTTAATCAAGTGTGGATATAGATGAGTGGATATGATGGACCAGGGAATGACATGACAACGGTATAGATATATACAATTTATTAATACAATTAGAAAATATAATTAATAACAATCATGTTTGGATCTAATCATGATCCATGTATGGGATTACATTTTTTTTAAACCAAAAAAAATAAAAATTACAATGTTGATGATCAATAGTGATAATAGTACATAATTTCAATATCACCAGAATAAATATATGATTTTACAAAGAGGTCACTTGTCAATAATGACAATTAAGGTTGTGAAATATATAAAATAATAATTACAATAATGAACCTCAATATTAGATGTGTGTGTGTACATTACAATGAAATCATACTGGATTCCATGACAATAACAATTGTGATTCGATACAAAAAAAAAAAAATTAACTAAAAAATGATAGTTACACGCACAGTAAATAATCAGTATTATACTGTGTGCCAGCATAAAACGAAATTTTATATTGAGAGTCATAATATTTTATCAAGAAATATGCCACTATAAAATTAATATGCCAATTTTGGAGAGCAAACACAATACCTGGTTATATTAAGTTAGAGGCCAAATGAATATATATATAAAACATTTATGTGTGTGTTTACATACATAGGGGAAGTAGAGTATATATGTATTTGTCATTACAATATTTTATTGTTAGTCTTCTCAGCAGGAGTTATGGACAAAAGCATAATGTTATTACCCTTTATTATTAATAATTATATGAAAAATATGGCTTATCTATTTCCCACAGAATTAACAACAGGTATGATTAAGAAATCCAATTACAGCGTTCAGTAGTGTCGGGGTTTGAATCCTGTGCTGGCTATATTATTAGCATTGGCAAACGTGGGCCAATCTTCTTTGTCGAGCAGTAATGTATATTCCTATAGTAACATATCCGCATTCAGCTTGGCTTGTGTAGGAAATAATAAAGCGTGGGTTTTGAATCACTATCTTTATAGAGTATACCCATTCATCGGCCTAAAGGAAGGCATGTCTATCTCATATCGCCAAGATCAGTAAAATATCCGCGTGGCAGACCGCATTGCAATACTCGACATATTTTTATTATTAAAAGCCATATAGGCATGAATCAATGTATTAAGCTACTGATATATTTGCCCATTAAAAGCATTATTTTATATCTGCATAGATGTTTTTCCTAAACCTGTCTTTAATAAGTAATAATGGAGAAATCCGTCAACTATATCTTATAGGCTATAAAATGCCCAAGTATTTCAAATATGAATCTAAACTATAAAATGCTAAGTAGGCAAAAAAAATACTACTGCTGAGATATTTCTTTCCCCAAATGCATGCCTCACTAAATATACATATAGAGTGAGATGAACTCATATCTTTGCAATAAGTAATATTGCCTATTTTAAATTTTAAAAGAAGAACTAGCATTATTATCATTATTATTTTTACATTTAGATAATCACATACACACTTATATATATATATATATATATATATTGTAACCCGACCCCTTTTGCTACTGCGGACAGCAGTTCTCCTTCTGGCTTTCTATTGACGATTCCCTTTTTATGAACCCGCTGTGTTATGTCGTCCGGGGTTACATAATGTTTTGTGAAAATAGTTTCAAACACATATACACGCACGTTTTATTTGTTTCATACCTAGATTCAGATTGAATCCGAGTAATAGGTGCCAGGAGAACCTTTTTCAAGCTCGCCACGCACGTGCACACGCTCACTCAACTATATCACAGAACATGCCCAAGCATCGCTCCAGCAGACAGCAAGAAATGAACACAGCCACTATTTCCGAACTATATCGCTCATTACTCTTAACACACTATTGACATGCCTTTATCATGGTTAGGCCCGCCCTATATCCCCCAGAATAAATCTCCCAAAACTTAACCTTAACCTAAGAATGGTACGACAATTATAAATGCTATAAATATACTTAACGCTTAACTAACATATTAAATGCACCCATTCAAATTATATAAAATAGATCACTCCCGCACTCATTCAACATTGGTTAAATAAATTTGAAATTCCAAGCGATCAATAAAAGAAACATTAATTAAGTGAATGATTTATTTGTAAACTGGGTAAATAAAATTATTATGCAGATATATAATTTAGTAAGTCTAGATAACACAATTACGGAAGCAAATATTAACTTACATAGATCTTTGCTGAGTATTAATTGTACATATTATACTGGTTGAGTTCTTTAGTGGTTCGGTTGGTCATCAGCAATTTAATCATTTTATCTTAATGTTTGTAAATCGTTCTCCACTTTAAAGTATTTATCTGGTGCATGAATGTGTAAGCAAATGTTAAAAATAACTACCTGTGGGACGAGAAGACTGTAATGGGATCCTGAGCGATATTTTATTAATTCCACATGTCGGTTCTGGGTGAGGCTTCCAGGGTGTGTGTGTTCCTTGGGTTCATTTTCTCCGAGGTTGAGAGCATTCTAGGACGATCAGCAGTGCCAGGTGCAAAGGTTTGGCGGCCAAGCCGCGAATTTTGGATTCAGCAACGCATTTCGGCTACGATATTACACAAGTGTAGGTTAGGAAGTCCAAGTACTTAATCGGAAGCTCCGCAAAAAAATTAATAATACTTTCCGCTACAATTCAACTTGATTTCGCCTTCAACAACTTTCAATCTAGTGTCCTTTTTCGGTTCCGTCTTGCCTTTTTCTTCTCTTCTCTTTCCCGCCGTGACACCTTGAATTTTTCCTCCAATCTCTATCATGCACTCATAAGTCATTAGTTCTTATTTGCTAATCAAGGATCCTCTTTATTTAATAGTTTCTGTGACATTTGCACCACGTGGGAATTTAATTTAGTTTTTCCATTTTTCTTACATATTGTTTTAGCCGGAGTCAGAAGTCTAAGTAGTACAATAGCAGTGTACACTTTTTATCACCTCTGCTTCTAAATTTGGATTGTTATCTAGACTTTACCAACATACATCCTGCTTATTGTTTCAACTTCTCTAAATTTGACTCTACTAATTGCCCCCCATTCAAAATATCTTAGATCGCTTGGAATTTTTTTTACCTATTACAGATTAATTAATTCACTTATTTTTTTTTCCTTCCCTTTTGTTCAAAATGATTTAATAAATTTTTTAATTTGTTCTCGAACATTCCCTGTTTCTTTTAAAACGAAATGACAAAAAAAAGCAAACTTGACAAATAATGATTATAATAAATTAATTCCTCAAAAAATAAAAACTCTTTTAATTTTATTTCAATAAATCTGACAGGTACTCATGTATAGCTGCGATCTGCTTTAGACACGGCTGTTTCTCGTTTATTCTTAAAACAAGATCGCTTTTTTTTAAAAAAGTTTTGTACCTGTCATTTATTTCGTCGTTAATATATATTTAACTTTCCTAGGTTCAAACCCTATGTAACGCTATTCCGTTACATATCTCCCCGCCTGGTGTAGAGTAAAATCCGAGGATTGCGGATTTTAGCTCTGAGAAGGTGCCAAGTTATTCGGCCCTCTTCAGTGCCCTCGCATTAAATGTTCCCTTTCCTTGGCCCAGTACAAAGGCATTATTCCCATATGCCCGGACGATCTCATATGGGCCCTCATAGATGTCGAGGAATTTCTTGAATATGTGCTGTTCCGGTCGACTGACCGGATTTGCTCTTACCATGACTCTATCTCCCACAGCGAACGTGTTTCGGGTTGGCCTAGTGGTCTGCCTTCACATTTCCCCCATATGTTCCAATCTCCGTAATGCTATCTGATTGTCATGTTTTCGATCAACTCTTCCTGTTCGGATCGAGGGTCTATCATTGTAAGGATACGGTATAGGTCGTCCATAATGGAGTCGACTTGGTTCAAGTCCAGTGGACTCATTCTTTGAGGTATTTATCATTTCAGTAATCCGGGGAATCTCTTGAACCCATTTCCGATGATCTCCTGCAGTGTACACGCGGAATAGCCACCCCAACTCCCGCATCACCCGCTCGCATGGGTTGCTCTGCGGGTTCCGTATAGACGTCATATGATGTTTGATCCCAGTTTGGTTCACCCATCGCCTCCACATCTTTGATACAAATGGTGTGCCATGATCCGATAAAAGGCACTTAGGTCTCCCGATGATGGGAAATTGTTTGGTTTCCAACAGTTTGATGGTCTGGTTTGCATTAGTCCGGGCCATGGGGTACGCAGCGACCATTTTGGAGCACAAATCATATGTGACCAGTAAATACCTCTTTTCCCCAAACATCGGCAATGGCCCGTAATAATCAATGGCCAGGGTGTGGTTTGGTTCCCGGACGATGATCGGTATCTGAGGTCCCTCATTCGAACGATTTAACGGTTTTGTCCTCGCACAAATCTCACACTCCCGTAGTCTTCTGGCAATGTCATGGTGCATCCCTGGCCAGTAAAACCAATTACTAAGGTACCCCTCAGTCTTGCTTGTTCCGTAATGGCCACGTTCCTGATGGGTCTCATCAACCATTCGATCCCGCATTCCCTTCGGTATTACAATACGGGTTTGTTTCCCATTCCCTGTTTTCCTTTGGACTATTCCTTCCAGAATAATGCACCGGTCCCGATATTTCCATAACAGACCCCCCCCCAGTCTCTTCCTTTTTTTTTTCGGACCCTGCCTTTGGCCTCCTCTCACGTAGGTATCGTATTATTTGTTGGCATTCTTCATCCTCTTTCTGGCCCCTCCGAATGTTGTTTGCACTAAACTCACCCTCCCGGCTCCGCCTGGTAGTAGCGGTTATGTACGCGAATTCCCCAGCCTCGGCATTTGGCTGTGTTCCCACAGGGTAACGGCTCAGTGTGTCCGCGACCACGTTATCCTTCCCTTTACAATATTCCACTTCATATTGGAACTCCTGCAGGGTTAAGCTCCACCTCACTAACCTATTATTTGTCAAAAAACTTTTATTCAGAAATTCCAGACTCCGATGGTCGGTAATTACTCTCACTTTGGATCCGACCAGGTACTGTCGGAACCTTTTGAAAGCCCACACTATGGCGAGGGCTTCTCGTTCGGTGACAGTGTATCTTCGTTCGGGATCTTTGAGTAGTCGGCTAATGAATGCCAACACCCTCTTTTCTCCATCCGGTCCCTTTTGGTACAACGTGGCTCCTAGCCCAATGTCGCTACTGTCCGTCTGTACCCAAAATATCTGGTCGAAGTCTGGGTATGCTAATATGGTCTGTTTTAAAAATCCTTCCTTCACCCTCTGGAAACTCCGTTCCCATCTCTCATCCCATGTCCACGCTTGCTCCTTTCTTAACAATTGTAATAGGGGTTCCATATCATGGGAGAAGTTTTCATAAAATTTGTTGTAAAAGGTGCGCATTCCGAGGAATGCTTTAATATCCTTTCTCTTCTTCGGAACAGGGAATTCTTGGATGGCCTGGATCTTTTCAGGGTTGGGCCGTATTCCATCCTGGCTTATGATATGTCCCAAGAACTTGACCTCCTGGGTCACAAAGTGGCTTTTTTTAGGTTTATTTTTATTCCCTTCTGTTCGCATTCATGGAGCAACATTTCTAAGTGCCGACAATGCTCCTCTATGTCTTCAGATGCTATAATGATATCGTCTACGTACATTATGACAAATTTCTTAACTTCATCTGATAGGGTTTGGTCCAGGCACTGCACTAAGCCTGCACCACTATTCTTAAATCCAAAAGGCACGCGATTAAACTGGTACGCCCGTCCGTTATATTTGAATGTGGTGTATTTTCGATCGTCGGGGTGGAGGCTCATCTGCCAGTAGCTATTCGTCAAGTCCATCGTGGAAAAGATTCGCTTGTTCTGAAATCTTGTCATCAGTTCGCTCATGATGGGCGGAGCGTTTGTATCTGGAATTGTCACCTTGTTCAGTTGTCTGGCATCGAGGCACAATCGTATCGATCTGTCACCCTTTTTTACGGCTAAGATGGGGTTGTTGTATGGCGAGGTGCACTTTGAAATAACCCCCCACTCTATCATCTGCTCCAGCTGGGTTTCAATCTCCTTACGGTATTGGAAAGGGATTGGGTATACCCTAGTTTGATATGGGTTGCTGGTGTTCAACCGGATTCGGTGTTCGTACCCCTTGGTTACTCCCGGCTTGTCCGAGAAAACACTCTCGTAAGACCCCAATATTCCTTGAATCCTCTCTCTCTCTCCTTTATCTGGCCCAGTCATTTCATTAACTCTTTTCTCAATCTCCCCTTTTACCATGATACATTGCAGCTTCCTCTGCCCTTCTGGTTCTCTATCCATGGTTTCCCCAAAAGGCATTGTGACTCTACCGATTCTTGCTTGTTCAGTCCCATAATCAATGCTACACTTTGCCATTCTCATAAAATCAGACCCTAACACCAAGTCATGTATCAGCCCCTCAAGTATTAACACAATCTGGGTGAATTCCTGTCCTGCAATAGCTATATTCGCCCACACCTGTTTGGTCTGTATTCTTGCCTTTTTTCCATTGGCCAGTACAATCTGGATCCCTTTCAATGGCAAGATTTTCATTTCTGTTTGCCCTTGGGCGATCCTGTCAAAAATTTCCTGAGCCATTACCGATACCTGACTTCCTGTATCCAGCAGAGCCCTCACATGAAGCCCTTGGATTGACACATCGATCTTTGGGCACTCCTGTTTTCTCTGAGGTCCTTCCCCCCCTTCATCTTGTGCCATATTAGCTATCCTGATCCCATCATTCCCTTCTTTGCTAAAATAGTCATCATTTTCGGCCGCCTCTAATATCTCCAACACTCGTGTTATCTCAGTTTTCCCCTCAATGACTTGTCTAATCTCCCTGGGCAGGTTGCGCCCCGCTATCCGGATTTGTCGCTCTTCCGGTATTTGATATTCATTTATTTTTCTTAATCTCGCCACCTGTCGCTGTATGAAGGTACTGTATGTTTCATCTTCTTCCTTTTTGCTTTGTTCGATTGCCCACTTTTCCCTTTCTTGTTGGGCTAGTCCCCAATATCTTCCCATTATGGCTTTTTGGTATTCTTCGAACGTTTCCGGTTTCTCTTTCATCGCCTCCCACCATTCCACTGCTTCCCCTTGGATATGGCTGCATGCAATCGCTATCTTAGATTCTTCACTAAACTGCCCGCAAGAGAACAACCTCTTCAGACTTTCCACATGTCGACATGGGCTTTCGTCTCCCTTTCCTTTAAAATGTTTGAGTTTAATCCACTTTCCCTCCATCCTGTTTAATATTCGATTTATATTCGGCTATAGTAATCCACGGCCTGTCACCTACTACTCCGCTGGTCCCACTGACTGTCTTGTCCTATTTTCAGATGCTCCTTGCTCTTAAAATTCCCACAGTAAGCCCTCAAGTTTAGTTTCTATCGCTCAGATTATCCCAGTTCCCACTGTTCCCCTTTATTTATATTCAGTAGCTATCGGTATATGTGCGGTTATACCTATATACTGTTACACGCGTCGTTACATATGTAGATACGCTATCCTTTACTTATCCTTTATAATTTTTTTTTTTTTCGGTGGTTATTTATATATATGTGTTGTTTACGCTCAACGTCCCTTTTATTTTTAAGTAACACACAACTCCTAACAAGATCCCGGTTACAGTTTGTTCCTTTGCGCAAGAATATAATAATATTACAATGCGTCTTTTAACGATGTATATATATTTTTTTTTTGATTAAATTTATTTGCGGTTAACTTGCTAATATAGAAATTAATTTATGAATTACTTCCGATATTTCTTCCACGGAATCCCGCTATTCCACAGCTTTCTACAAATATCAGGTATATTCGACTGCTTGATTATTTTAATAATGACAAAACTAAATCCCCTTCCCACTCTCTCAAGCAATGTTTAATAATTTGACTTTTAGTGATTATAAAATTTCCCCCCCGCTTTAATAGATAATTTATTCTGTTGTTCCGAGCGCCTTATTTATGTCGCTAAACGTCTTTCCTTCTCAGGGTCTCTTTATTTAAATTGACTTTCATTATTAGAAACGTCAGTTATTTTCACGTCGGTTCTGCCCTTTGAAACAACAGTTTCGCCGCACGTTGACGCGCCAAATTGTAACCCGACCCCTTTTGCTACTGCGGACAGCAGTTCTCCTTCTGGCTTTCTATTGACGATTCCCTTTTTACGAACCCGCTGTGTTATGTCGTCCGGGGTTACATAATGTTTTGTGAAAATAGTTTCAAACACATATACACGCACGTTTTATTTGTTTCATACCTAGATTCAGATTGAATCCAAGTAATAGGCGCCAGGAGAACCTTTTTCAAGCTCACCACGCATGTGCACACGCTCACTCAACTATATCACAGAACATGCCCAAGCATCGCTCCAGTGGACAGCAAGAAATGAACACAGCCACTATTTCCGAACTATATCGCTCATTACTCTTAACACACTATTGACATGCCTTTATCATGGTTAGGCCCGCCCTATATCCCCCAGAATAAATCTCCCAAAACTTAACCTTAACCTAAGAATGGTACGACAATTATAAATGCTATAAATATACTTAACGCTTAACTAACATATTAAATGCACCCATTCAAATTATATAAAATAGATCACTCCCGCACTCATTCAACATTGGTTAAATAAATTTGAAATTCCAAGCGATCAATAAAAGAAACATTTATTAAGTGAATGATTTATTTGTAAACTGGGTAAATAAAATTATTACGAAGATATATAATTTAGGAAGTCTAGATAACACAATTACGGAAGCGAATATTAACTTACATAGATCTTTGCTGAGTATTAATTGTACATATTATACTGGTTGAGTTCTTTAGTGGTTCGGTTGGTCATCAGCAATTTAATCATTTTATCTTAATGTTTGTAAATCGTTCTCCACTTTAAAGTATTTATCTGGTGCATGAATGTGTAAGCAAATGTTAAAAATAACTACCTGTGGGACGAGAAGACTGTAATGGGATCCTGAGCGATATTTTATTAATTCCGCATGTCGGTTCTGGGTGAGGCTTCCAGGGTGTGTGTGTTCCTTGGGTTCATTTTCTCCGAGGTTGAGAGCATTCTAGGACGATCAGCAGTGCCAGGTGTGAAGGTTCGGCGGCCAAGCCGCGAATTTTGGATTCAGCAACGCATTTTGGCTACGATATTACACAAGTGTAGGTTAGGAAGTCCAAGTACTTAATCGGAAGCTCCGCAAAAAAATTAATAATACTTTCCGCTACAATTCAACTTGATTTCGCCTTCAACAACTTTCAATTTAGTGTCCTTTTTCGGTTCCGTCTTGCCTTTTTCTTCTCTCCTCTTTCCCGCCGTGACACCTTGAATTTTTCCTCCAATCTCTATCATGCACTCATAAGTCATTAGTTCTTATTTGCTAATCAAGGATCCTCTTTATTTAATAGTTTCTGTGACATTTGCACCACGTGGGAATTTAATTTAGTTTTTCCATTTTTCTTACATATTGTTTTAGCCGGAGTCAGAAGTCTAAGTAGTACAATAGCAGTGTACACTTTTTATCACCTCTGCTTCTAAATTTGGATTGTTATCTAGACTTTACCAACATACATCCTGCTTATTGTTTCAACTTCTCTAAATTTGACTCTACTAATTGCCCCCCATTCAAAATATCTTAGATCGCTTGGAATTTTTTTTACCTATTACAGATTAATTAATTTACTTATTTTTTTTTTTCCTTCCCTTTTGTTCAAAATGATTTAATAAATTTTCGGTCCTGTTTTGCAGACCGTACTGTGGCCGTCAGAGGGCGCGGCGACATCATCAACAACCGGCCTGAAAATGGTAAGTGATAAATTTTTTTACAAAACGCCTCAAAATCGACAAATAAAAATGCCTAAGGCAATATATGTACAGCAAATAAAGCGAAAACTACAAATTAAAATTAAATTAAAGAAAATGCTACAAACTTCAAATAATAAAAAAAAAAAATCATGAAAATTGCATTATTAGCTATACCCCCCCCCCCCAAAATAAAAAAAACGCCTCAAAATCGACAAATAAAAATGCCTCAGACAATATATGTATAGAAAATACATCGAAAACAACAAATTTTAAAAAAATGAAAGAAAATGCTACAAACTTCAAATAATAAAAAAAAAAAATCATGAAAATTGCATTATTAGCTATACCCCCCCCCCCCCCAAAATAAAAAAAACGCCTCAAAATCGACAAATAAAAATGCCTCAGACAATATATTTATAGAAAATACATCGAAAACAACAAATTTTAAAAAAATGAAACAAAATGCTACAAACTTCAAATAATAAAAAAAAAAATCATGAAGATTCTATCAAGAGATATACCTCCCTCCACAATCTGACAATTCACAAAACATGGCGGCAAAAAAAAGCGGGAAAATACGAAAAAATCAAATCATTTATTTTCAACATAAATATGCATCTAAGTTCATATTAAAAAGCAATTCAACCAACTGATCAAAACGTAACACAGATTAATACGTAATAACTAATAAAAAATAAGCAGAAAATGTTATAAAATGCAAATTATAAAAAAAATAGGTACAACAGTCCCTCCCCCCTACAATCTGGACATTCAGAAGGAAGCATGGCGGCCAAAAATAGCGGGGATCAAATTATTTACCTTCAACATAAATATGCATCTAAATTGATATAGAAAAGCAATTAATTGTTCTCTGGCTTTCAAATTAATGCATATGTAAATGGAGCAGTAATATTTAAATAATCAAAAAGCAATCATTCCCGACCCCTCCCCACTAATCAAAACGTAATAAATGGTATCAATATTTTAAGATTGTTTAAGTAACAGACCTAATAAGAATTCATATCATATATTAATACGTAGTAAGTAAATAAATAGAATTATAGTAAGTTTAAAAGAGAAGATGGAAATATTACTTTGTTGCATTTTTTTTGTTCAAGAAATTGTTTTTCACCGTTATATAGATTAAATCACATATGACTATCCCCTTCCCCCATTTAGTGACTTTTCTAAAACTAAGAACTCATAACACAGATTAATACGTACTAAGTGATTAAATATGGCAACAACGGACTAATTTTTATAAAATGTACTAAATCTTATGAATATTTAAAAAATCAAACACTATCTGCACATGTGCTGTGCATTATTTAAGTAATAGATATAATAACTCAACACAGATTAATACAGTACATAGTAAGAAAGTTTAAAAAAGAAAGTGGCAAAAATTACCTTGTTCCAAATTCGGTTCAGAGCCATTTGCACAATGATGACTCGATCATGATGTTCTGCAAAATGTAGCTTTGCTGGTAAATTTCTTAACACTTTTAGCAATGATAATTTCAGCAGATTAAAAAAATTATTTAACAGAAGGTATCTAGAAACACTAGCAATTATTTAAATCAAGTTATGCACACATATATAATATCCCAATTCATTTTAAAAATAATAAACAATTGTCCACTATATTCATATTATTTTCAATTATGTTTTTATTTAAACAAAGTTGCAAGTTCATCTACATTTTTTTAATGAAATATTCTCTCCCTCCCTCCCCTTTACTTGACAGAAAAAATACTTTTAAAAGAAAAGTCTTTCAACATCAAATTATTTATCTTTGAAGCAATTAATTGTTATCTGGCTTTCAAATTATGACATATGTAAATTGATCAATAATATTTAAATAATAATCAATGTAAAAAGGAATACAAAACATAATTACCAAAGTCTTTCGGAAAAGATTTTAACACTAAGAGCAAATATGGCAGAAATTAGCGTGAAAAAAAAAGTTTTGAGTTAAAATTTGCGCATATCTAATATTGTATTCTTCCATCAAAAAATAATCCTAATTAAGTTTGTCAAAAAATATACATTATCCCAACAACTTGTATTTCTAGCAATACAAAATAATTAACACGTCAAAATAGAACAAAGCTGGTATTTCAAAAGTCTAGTTCACTTATGTTTTAGTTAAATTTGTTGGCTTTGGAAATTATATTTTTGATGTCAAATCTCTATTGAGTCATGATACCAAAAAATAATTTCCAGTCATCCTTCTTTTATAGTATGCACTTTAATTTTGAAAGAACAAACTGTGAAATGAAATATGACGTAATAGAGATTCTACATCAAAAATATCATTTCCAAAGCTAACAAATTTACTTAAAATGTAGCTAAAGTAGAGTTTTGAAATACCAGCTTTGTTCTATTTTGACGTGTTAATTATTTTGTATTGCTAGAAATACAAGTTGTTGGGATAATGTATATTTTTTGACAAACTTAATTAGGATTATTTTTTGATGGAAGAATACAATATTAGATATGCGCAAATTTTAACTCAAAACTTTTTTTTTCACGCTAATTTCTGCCATATTTGCTCTTAGTGTTAAAATCTTTTCCGAAAGACTTTGGTAATTATGTTTTGTATTCCTTTTTTACATTGATTATTATTTAAATATTATTGATCAATTTACATATGTCATAATTTGAAAGCCAGATAACAATTAATTGCTTCAAAGATAAATAATTTGATGTTGAAAAACTTTTCTTTTAAAAGTATTTTTTCTGTCAAGTAAAGGGGAGGGAGGGAGAGAATATTTCATTAAAAAAATGTAGATGAACTTGCAACTTTGTTTAAATAAAAACATAATTGAAAATAATATGAATATAGTGGACAATTGTTTATTATTTTTAAAATGAATTGGGATATTATATATGTGTGCATAACTTGATTTAAATAATTGCTAGTGTTTCTAGATACCTTCTGTTAAATAATTTTTTTAATCTGCTGAAATTATCATTGCTAAAAGTGTTAAGAAATTTACCAGCAAAGCTACATTTTGCAGAACATCATGATCGAGTCATCATTGTGCAAATGGCTCTGAACCGAATTTGGAACAAGGTAATTTTTGCCACTTTCTTTTTTAAACTTTCTTACTATGTACTGTATTAATCTGTGTTGAGTTATTATATCTGTTACTTAAATAATGCACAGCACATGTGCAGATAGTGTTTGATTTTTTAAATATTCATAAGATTTAGTACATTTTATAAAAATTAGTCCGTTGTTGCCATATTTAATCACTTAGTACGTATTAATCTGTGTTATGAGTTCTTAGTTTTAGAAAAGTCACTAAATGGGGGAAGGGGATAGTCATATGTGATTTAATCTATATAACGGTGAAAAACAATTTCTTGAACAAAAAAAAATGCAACAAAGTAATATTTCCATCTTCTCTTTTAAACTTACTATAATTCTATTTATTTACTTACTACGTATTAATATATGATATGAATTCTTATTAGGTCTGTTACTTAAACAATCTTAAAATATTGATACCATTTATTACGTTTTGATTAGTGGGGAGGGGTCGGGAATGATTGCTTTTTGATTATTTAAATATTACTGCTCCATTTACATATGCATTAATTTGAAAGCCAGAGAACAATTAATTGCTTTTCTATATCAATTTAGATGCATATTTATGTTGAAGGTAAATAATTTGATCCCCGCTATTTTTGGCCGCCATGCTTCCTTCTGAATGTCCAGATTGTAGGGGGGAGGGACTGTTGTACCTATTTTTTTTATAATTTGCATTTTATAACATTTTCTGCTTATTTTTTATTAGTTATTACGTATTAATCTGTGTTACGTTTTGATCAGTTGGTTGAATTGCTTTTTAATATGAACTTAGATGCATATTTATGTTGAAAATAAATGATTTGATTTTTTCGTATTTTCCCGCTTTTTTTTGCCGCCATGTTTTGTGAATTGTCAGATTGTGGAGGGAGGTATATCTCTTGATAGAATCTTCATGATTTTTTTTTTTTATTATTTGAAGTTTGTAGCATTTTGTTTCATTTTTTTAAAATTTGTTGTTTTCGATGTATTTTCTATACATATATTGTCTGAGGCATTTTTATTTGTCGATTTTGAGGCGTTTTTTTGATTTTGGGGGGGGGGGTATAGCTAATAATGCAATTTTCATGATTTTTTTTTTTTATTATTTGAAGTTTGTAGCATTTTCTTTCATTTTTTTAAAATTTGTTGTTTTCGATGTATTTTCTATACATATATTGTCTGAGGCATTTTTATTTGTCGATTTTGAGGCGTTTTTTTGATTTTGGGGGGGGGGGGGGATATAGCTAATAATGCAATTTTCATGATTTTTTTTTTTATTATTTGAAGTTTGTAGCATTTTCTTTCATTTTTTTAAAATTTGTTGTTTTCGATGTATTTTCTATACATATATTGTCTGAGGCATTTTTATTTGTCGATTTTGAGGCGTTTTTTTGATTTTGGGGGGGGGGGGTATAGCTAATAATGCAATTTTCATTTTTTTTATTATTTGAAGTTTGTAGCATTTTCTTTAATTTTAATTTGTAGTTTTCGCTTTATTTGCTGTACATATATTGCCTTAGGCATTTTTATTTGTCGATTTTGAGGCGTTTTGTAAAAAAATTTATCACTTGCCATTTTCAGGCCGGTTGTTGATGATGTCGCCGCGCCCTCTGACGGCCACAGTACGGTCTGCAAAACACGACCAAATTTTCTAATTTGTTCTCGAACATTCCCTGTTTCTTTTAAAACGAAATGACAAAAAAAAAGCAAACTTGACAAATAATGATTATAACAAATTAATTCCTCAAAAAATAAAAACTCTTTTAATTTTATTTCAATAAATCTGACAGGTACTCATGTATAGCTGCGATCTGCTTTAGACACGGCTGTTTCTCGTTTATTCTTAAAACAAGATCGCTTTTTTTTAAAAAGTTTTGTACCTGTCATTTATTTCGTCGTTAATATATATTTAACTTTCCTAGGTTCAAACCCTATGTAACGCTATTCCGTTACAATATATATATATATATATATACCCTTCTATCTTCTTTAATTGTCACAAAGAATCTTAATTTAAATCAAGTAAAATAATTTGAAAACATTTATATTTTTAATTTCTTTGCCAAGATACTGTGATTATGCATATACGGGAAGAGGGCGGATTTTTTTATATATTTGATTTCTTTTCTATCTCTTTTTTTTATTATTAAATAAATGACATTTTTCACTAAGTCAGCATTAGACGCGATTTAAGAAATTTAACTTTGACTGATTCTTATTTTATCATTCAAAATGAATCGTTACCCCTTTCCCACTTTTGATTCGGGATAAAACAAATAAATTTTATATAAATTAGTTTCATAGTGTAATATCATTTATACCCATATTTAACTAAATTGGCACAAAGAAATTAATCAATCAAATATTATATTTAAAAGAACATACCGCCATATCTCAAAATAAAACATAGAAAAGCTGCAATTTTAAATTCTCTAATAATCTTTTTGTTCTATGTAGAATTATACATTACACTTTTTTCTGTTGTTTGAACCATTAATAAGTAATGGTTAAAATTTAAATTGACTTACCCCTTTCCCACTTTTGATTCGGGATAAAACAAATAAATTTTATATAAATTAGTTTCATAGTGTAATATCATTTATACCCATATTTAACTAAATTGGCACAAAGAAATTAATCAATCAAATATTATATTTAAAAGAACATACCGGCATATCTCAAAATAAAACATAGAAAAGCTGCAATTTTAAATTCTCTAATAATCTTTTTGTTCTATGTAGAATTATACATTACACTTTTTTCTGTTGTTTGAACCATTAATAAGTAATGGTTAAAATTTAAATTGACTTGTTAAAACAATAATAAAAATAAACTAAACACTCATATATGTATAACCATCCTATTGAAACACATTTTCTTAAGATAGTTTTTTTCAAATTTTATGAATCTAATGAAATTAAATGTTCGCATTTTTTTTTATAGAAGGTATTTTTAAGATATAAATAATTTTTTCTTTTTTAAAGATAGAAAGTTTATACTTGTGATCGATTAAGGTGTCACTTTGCTTGATGCAGATTTTTTTACCGATTCATTCATTGACAGGGTCGGCCTTGGGCTTCACTGGACTCAGAATAGACTGGCTTCAGGTTGCTTCTCTATTTTTCTTCGATGGATCATTGTGTCACTTTAATTGAGGCAGATATTTTTTTCAGGTTCATTCATTATTAGGATCGATCTTTGGCTCTGTCGAACTCAGGATAGGCTGGCTTCAGGTTGCTTCTCTTTGTCTTTCATAGCAGCAGCATGGGATTTGTCTCTCCTTCTCTTCTGTAGATGCATTTTTCTGGAGACTTTCCAGAAAAAGGAAAAGTAGTTTGTACTACTCAAAAGTCATATCGTGGATCTTTTCTCTAACTGCTTGACTTTTAATTAATTAACTGCTTGACTTTGAATTAATTAACTGCTTCTAACTGCTTGACTTTGCATTAATTCTCCAACTGCTTAACTTTGAAGTTAATAATTTGAATCAATTACTCTCCCTGCTTGACTTTGAAGAATTTGAATTGAATTCCCTGGTTCTTTTTCTTTGCTCTATATATAATATTTTTTTCTAAGCAAGGCTTTGTTTTCTATGTATATATATAAAAAATATATATATATATATATATATATATATATATATATATATATATATATATATATATATATATATATATATATATATATTTTTAACACCTATAATATATTTTCCTTGGTTAGAAACGAAAACAGACCACATGATTGATTTTTTCTTTTTTTAATTACATCAGTTTAAAGATTTTTAGGATTTACATCAGTTGAAGATAAGAAAACAATTCAACACTCCCATGCAACTAGCTGTGTTGATCTTTTACCAAAAATAGGTGACACAATCATGATAAGATTACACAAAGTTATAAAATCTTACTTGCCTTTTAATCGCCTCAAAGATGAGAAAAAAATGAATTCACACTTACATGCAACTATATTTTTCAGAATATTTATGAAAAAAAAAGCAGAGTCATCAAAATGTTATTCGCAAGGAACAAACTGCCTTTAGGATAAAGATATACGACAATGGAAATATATTTTTCTTTCCAAAAATATATACATAAAAAATGCATTTCAATAGAACAATTTACACATACATAAGTCCACTCATTCGTAAAGTCATACACCTGCATCTGCATATATCCCCTTTAGCAAACAAGCAAAAATAAAAAAATGAAAAATTAAATATGAGTTTTAAAATATATATATGTATACTAATTTTACCAACTAACATGAAGCTGTGTGTTCATACACACTGAACACTTCATATCCCTCAAGTTATGAAAAGAAAAAACAACAACAAAAAAAAATGATCAAACCTACTCTGGTAAAATCCCTTTTTTTTTCTTTTTTTTTTTACACCAGAGACCCTTGAAGTTTAAATTAAAGAGTAACCCAACTGCTTCATAATAAAATATAGTGATCTATTCTATGGTTAGTGATTAACTACATATATATTCCCCCCAAAAAAAAATTTACATAGCTATATACTTAAGAAATAATTTGAAAATTCATGGTCCCTATTCATTTAAAAATCAGTACCCATCATTACCTTCTGTTTTCTAAGATCATTTTAAATTTTTCCTGGATCTGGAGGTACCTGGTGGTAGGGCTTTAAACTCCGGGCATTATATGTTCCTTTTATGCCTTTATGGTCCTGAAGTAGAAATGCATTTCTTCCACAAACTTTCGTTATCTTGAAAGGCCCACAATATAATGGCAATAACTTCTTATATTGATCCTGCCGTGGGTCACTAACACATGGTGTGCGCACCCACACCTGGTCACCTACTTGGAATTGGTACGACTGTATGGCCCCCTTTTTTCTTTTTTCTGCAGTTTTTTTTAGACTTTTCAAGGCCTCCTTCTGGTCTCCTTCTTTGTTTATTTTCTCCCCTTCTATTGGTAGTGGGGTTTTAATCATACATTGTTCATCATAACCAAAATGAAGGCGGATTGGGGTAAAGTTAGTGGCCTCATTAACCATATGGTTGATACATTGTATAACTGTATTGGTATGATTTACCCAACCCCGATGCTTATCTCCCGCATAAGTCCGAAACAACCGGTTAAGCTCCCGCATTACCCTCTCACAGGGATTAGATTGCGGGTTTCTAATAGACGTCAAGACGTGTTCTACTTGCATGCTTTGGACCCATCTTTTCCATTCCTTGGAGGTAAATCAGACCCATGGTCAGAGAGAATGGTTCTGGGCTTTCCCACCTCCTGGAATTGCTTATCCTCCAACACTCTAATGGCACTCTTAGCATTTGCCTGACGTACTGGGAATGCCTGCACATATTTTGAAAAGACGTCATATGTGACTAAGAGGAATCTGTACTTTCTAAATGCAGGTATAGGGCCATAATGATCAATAGCTAACAGCTCATTTGGTCCTGAGGGTATAATGGGTTGACGATGTCCCGCATATGATCAGTTTGGAGGCTTGTTCTGGGCACACACACCACAGCTTTTTAGTGCAATAAAGACACTTGAACGCATTCCCTCCCAGTAAAACTGTTGACACAGAGCCCGTTCAGTCTTTTTTGGCCCATAGTGCCAATGCAATTGGTGCATGTACTTAATGAGTCACTCCCGCATCTTCAGAGGGATTAATATTTTCCATGAGTCATCACTGGGTTTTGTCTTATATTGCAGCAGTCCATTAGTAATTCGGTACTGCTGTATCCATTTGTCACTCGGCTGGTAATTCACCCTTTTGTTCAGAGCAGCTAAATCCTCCCTAATGCTACTATATTTGGGGTCTTTCTCCTGCCAATATTGCAAGTTTTTAAGATCTTGTTCCACTGATTTGTCTATTACTGGTGTGGTGGCAACCACTTTGGCACCATCTAATGTCAAGTTAGGTGGGGTTATTTTAACAGGATGGTGAATCAAGACGTCTGCCACTATGTTTTCTGAACCAGGGCAATAAATTACTCTATAATTGAATTTCTGTAGGAAGAGGCTCCATCGAATCAAGCGGTCCTTGGTCAAGTAACCCCTATTTAAGAACTCTAAGCACTTGTAATCTGTGATGATGATCACCTCGGAGCCCACCAGAAATTCATGAAACTTATGACAGGCCCACACAATAGCTAAGGTTTCTTGTTCCGTGATGGTATAGTTATATTCTGCACCCCGAAGTGTTCTACTACAAAAATAAAGCACTCGGTGCCGCCCTTGCTCATCAATCTAGAACAGCACTACACCCAAGCCTTTCTTGCTGCTATCCGTTTGAAGATAAAATGGCCGTGTGAAATCTGGGTGGTGCAACATCACAACCTGCAGAAAGTTTTCTTTTATAAGGTTGAAGCTTCGTTCTTGGTCACCCGACCACTTCCATCGGTTTTCTTTCCTTAACAGGTCCACCAATGATTTGGTGTCCTTGGCAAATTCCCTGTAAAATTTACCATAAAAGTTGCAGAGCCCCAAGAAAGAACGCACTTGCTTCTGTGTTTCAGGCCTAGGGAACTCTTTAATGGCTGCAATTTTATCTGGGTGAGGTCTCACCCCTTGTCCATTGACCACATGTCATAAAAATACTATTTTGTTCATGGCAAAGCAACTCTTGCCCAGGTTTACAGTGATATGTTTTTCCTTGCACTCCTGAAAAAATCTTTTTAAGTGTACCATATGCTCCTCAGGACTATCTGATGCAATTACTACATCATCCACATAGCACACTAAATTTTTCTTCACTTCTTCTGATAGGACATGGTCCAAACACCTGATAAGACCAGCCCCACTATTTATGAGCCCAAAAGGCATCCTCTTGAACACATAACTATGTCCTGCATACCTAAAGGCAGTATACTGTCTGTCTCTCGGGTCTAACATGATCTGCCAGTAACTAGATGTTAAATCCAAGGTGGTAAACACCCTCTTATTGGCCAACTGCATAAAAATCTCTGTCATGGGTGGTGGAATGTCCCTCTCGGGTATGGTGATCGCATTCAGTTTTCGTGCCTCTAGGCACAATCGAATAATGCCATCCTTTTTCTTTACCACCACTAGTGGATTATTATAAGGTGCAGGACATTTCTCTATTACTCCCCACTCCACCATTTCGTTCAATTGTTTCTCCACCTCTTCCCGGTACTGAAAGGGAATGGGATAAGTTTGGGTTTGAAAGTGAGTCTCTTCCTTAATCCGAATTCTGTGAACATATCCTTGGATGACCCCTGGCATACCTGAGAATACCATAGCATTATCCTTGAGCAATTTACCTAGTTGTTCTCTTTCCCCATCAGTTGCCAGTGTTGACTCCCTCATCTTTTGTTGTAGGATCTGCAGGTCCACTCCCCCTTGCAAGCATCCCACTCGAGGCACCTGATGTTCCCCAGCACCTTCGAGTCTAATATTATCACCCCCACAGATCAATACACTTAAGTTATAATTGATGATACATTGGTTCTGTTGTAGGAAATCTGACCCCAAAACCACATCTTGGACCAAACCTCCCCTAATTAAAAACACTTGGTCAATATTCCTCTTTCCCACAGTCATCTCCAACAATATCTGAAAATTATCAATCCCTGCCTTTCTCCCATTGGTGAGGGTTATCGGAGCTGCCCTGATGGGGAATGTAGGGATTGCCTTTCCCTGATCCTTAAGCAGAGCACACCACTCCCTGGACACCAATGAGACATGACTTCCTGTATCCAAAAGAGCCCTTGTCACCAAGTCTCCAATTTTGATCATTATCATCAGACATGACTGAAACCTAGGATCGGATGAAGCTTCCTTCCCCTCCAAGACAATGGTTGATATTGGTGTAGTTGAATGCTTATTATGGTTCCTTTGTCCACTGGGCCTTCGCTGATTGGAACCTGCTCGCAAAGCCCTTATTCATTTCCCTGGAACTGAGCATAATAATCCCTCTTTGGGCCTGTCTGTCCCTGTCCTTGACCATTAGGTGTCTTATGTGTAGGATGCCGATGCATCATAGCCAGCTGCATTCTTGGGGCCTCCACTTTCCTCATCTTCTCTGATGGCTCTTTTGCCAGGTTGCCAAAATCTATGGTTGTTAGTAGTTCTGCTACCTCTTCCACATTGTCATTCTTCCGGCTTAACAGGATCTGTTGCACCTGTGGTGGCATGTTATGATGGATAGCATGAATGATCTGCCCCTCAGTCATAGGAAAAGCCGTCAAGGACCTCAGGCAAGCCACCTGACGAAGAAAAAACTGGGTATGGGTCTCTGCCTTTGTCATCCCATATTTCTCTTGGAAAACCCGCTGCTGGATTCCCTCCTGTTGCTCCTCACTCCAGAACCTTTTCAATGCTGCAATATGGTAGTCTTGAAAGGTTCCAGGTTTTGATAGAAGGCTCTTCCACCAGTCACGGGCTGACCCATGTAAATGGTTACTGGCGATAGCTATTTTCTCCTGATCTCCACACATGTGGAAAAAAAAATTTCCTCAAACTATCCAAATGCATCAGTGGACTTTCACCTATTTCCCCTTTGAAGGTCCTGATCTGGATAAATTTGGCTAAATATTGGGTGCTTCCTTCCTCCATGGTCACCAAGTCATTTGTTTGTAATGTTTTGGCTTGAGCTCCAGACCCCCTATTCTTATGGTGATCAAGCACGACAGAACCCTGATTTGATTCATCCCGGAAGACCTGGCCTAAATATCCTATGTATTTCTTGTCTAGTAGAGACACCTCTTTGCTTTTACTCCCCATATTGGGGATCAATTCTGCCTTGACCTTTTCTGCCAATGCCTTTTGGATCATCTCACTTGGTCCAGTGGCTTCCTCTTCCCCTTCCCTTAATTTCATCACCTCTTTCCTTAATTCCAAAACATTTTCAAGGATTTCCCCTTGGTGTTGTTGCAAAGTCCTTATTTCTTCCTGCTGATGACCTTGTACAGTTTGTGTTTCCTTCCGGATGGTCTCCAGGTCCTCCTGTAGGGTATTTCCCAGATCATCTACTTTTTTATTTATTTTTTCAGCCCCCTTTTTGCATTCCTCTCTAATCTTCTCCCTCTGTGTTTGACCTTTTTCCCACCAGTCATCTATCTTCTTTCGAGTTTCAGCTACATCCTTACAGTATTCACCTACTACCTCTGCCAGCCTAAAAAACCCACTCTTCATCTCTTCTGCTCTTTTACTGTTTTCCTCTTTACTCTGTATATTCATGGTTAACATCAACTGGTATAGGTCTTGAATCCCCAGATACTCCTCTTGGTTTTGGTTCTTTGGGACAAGGGGTGACTCTTTAATCTCCTCAGCCATCACCAGTTCCTCCACAAGGCTCTCATCGATGCTACTGCTCCCATCTGTCTCCGCTTCATACATTTCTTGTACCTTGTCACTATCCATTATTTTCCTTGTACTCTAATAATCTATTTAACAATTTTCTCTTTATATTACTACTTTAAATTTTCATAAAAGTTTATACCTTCCCCCTCTCTGATCTCCTATGCATCTCCATCTTTTTCCCCATCATTCCCACATGCTGCCTGCTCCTTTCCTTATATTTAGCCTAAGTCCATGCCTGCCTATCTACTATTCAACTGACACAATATCACATGTACCATAAAAACAAATCAAAACAAATTTGTATATAGATATATATAAAAAGTATTAAAAAAAAATTTCTCTTACCCTCTTAAAACCAGTCACTGCCCCCTTTGTTTACAGGTTGCTTGTTCTGCTGTGCCCAGAAAACTGCTAAGATCTAAAAATGACAACTTTCACACAATCATCACGCTCTATTACTCCAATGTCACCCCCTTTTGTTTATATCCACATCAGTCTATGTCTCTCATCATCATCAATCCACACACCACAGTAATATCCACAATGATTATTGGAATCCTGGCTGATGACAAAATTTATTTAGAGTAAACCAAAGAAAAAAAATTCTTTTTCAAAGATTATCTCTGGGCACCATGTCACCAACCACAATCCAATACAACATCAAAACCCATGTAAAAGGCTTGAGAAACAATCTCTATATTTTATGGAAGTGAGTGAATAAATACAATTGCTTCATATTGGCATTAAACTTAAAAATTATCTCTACATATTTTACATAAAAAATTTTAAATCAAAATCATGGCTCAGGTGCTCAGGGTGTGTGAGTTTATATAATCGTAGTCTCACGTAAGGAAGCCAAGCCCGGAAAAAAAAATATACCACCCTGTAATGTTCAGAATCGTATGATTAGCCAACAAGATTCAGAGACCTAGCAAAAGTACTTCAAACCCAGAATGTTCGGGATATGGTAGTCACGGAACAGTATTAAGCTGTAACATATTTGCCAGTGCTCCAAAATCTCCACTATCCAACCAATGCTCCTGATGCTACTAATGGTTATCGTTTTTCTTCGGTCCTGGTGGTCAGGGTAGAAACAAGGACTCTAAATTCAAACCTAGCCTATTATGCACTAGACTTTATTAATTTAATCTCAGATATTCACTAAATACTATGATATAGCTTAAACTATTATTATTAATATTTCATAGGTTTTGGATACATACATATGATTTAATCAAGTGTGGATATAGATGAGTGGATATGATGGACCAGGGAATGACATGACAACGGTATAGATGTATACAATTTATTAATACAATTAGAAAATATAATTAATAACAATCATGTTTGGATCTAATCATGATCCATGTATGGGATTACATTTTTTTTTAAACCAAAAAAATTAAAATTACAATGTTGATGATCAATAGTGATAATAGTACATAATTTCAATATCACCAGAATAAATATATGATTTTACAAAGAGGTCACTTGTCAATAATGACAATTAAGGTTGTGAAATATATAAAATAATAATTACAATAATGAACCTCAATATTAGATGTGTGTGTGTACATTACAATGAAATCATACTGGATTCCATGACAATAACAATTGTGATTCGATACAAAAAAAAAAAAATTAACTAAAAAATGATAGTTACACGCACAGTAAATAATCAGTATTATACTGTGTGCCAGCATAAAACGAAATTTTATATTGAGAGTCATAATATTTTATCAAGAAATATGCCACTATAAAATTAATATGCCAATTTTGGAGAGCAAACACAATACCTGGTTATATTAAGTTAGAGGCCAAATGAATATATATATAAAACATTTATGTGTGTGTTTACATACATAGGGGAAGTAGAGTATATATGTATTTGTCATTACAATATTTTATTGTTAGTCTTCTCAGCAGGAGTTATGGACAAAAGCATAATGTTATTACCCTTTATTATTAATAATTATATGAAAAATATGGCTTATCTATTTCCCACAGAATTAACAACAGGTATGATTAAGAAATCTAATTACAGCGTTCAGTAGCGTCGGGGTTTGAATCCTGTGCTGCCTATATTATTAGCATTGGCAAACGTGGGCCAATCTTCTTTGTCGAGCAGTAATGTATATTCCTATAGTAACATATCCGCATTCAGCTTGGCTTGTGTAGGAAATAATAGAGCGTGGGTTTTGAATCACTATCTTTATAGAGTATACCTATTCATCGGCTCAAAGAAAGGCATGTCTATCTCGTATCGCCAAGATCAGTAAAATATCCGCGTGGCAGACCGCATAGCAATACTCGACATATTTTTATTATTAAAAGCCATATAGGCACGAATCAATGTATTAAGCTACTGATATATTTGCCCATTAAAAGAATTAATTTATATCTGCATAGATGTTTTTCCTAAACCTGTCTTTAATAAGTAATAATGGAGAAATCCGACAACCATATCTTATAGGCTATAAAATGCCCAAGTATTTCAAATCTGAATCTAAACTATAAAATGCTAAGGAGGCAAAAAAAATACTACTGCTGAGATATTTCTTTCCCCAAATGCATGCCTCACTAAATATACATATAGAGTGAGATGAACTCATATCTTTGCAATAAGTAATATTGCTTATTTTAAATTTTAAAAGAAGAACTAGCATTATTATCATTATTATTTTTACATTTAGATAAATGCATACACACTTATATATATATACCCTTCTACCTTCTTTAATTGTCACAAAGAATCTTAATTTAAATCAAATAAAATAATTTGAACACATTTATATTTTTAATTTCTTTACCAAGATACTGTGATTATGCATATACGGGAAGAGGGCGGATTTTTTTATATATTTGATTTCTTTTCTATCTCTTTTTTTTATTATTAAATAAATGACATTTTTCACTAAGTCAGCATTAGACGCGATTTAAGAAATTTAACTTTGACTGATTCTTATTTTATCATTCAAAATGAATCGTTACCCCTTTCCCACTTTAGATTCGGGATAAAACAAATAAATTTTATATAAATTAGTTTCATAGTGTAATATCATTTATACCCATATTTAACTAAATTGGCACAAAGAAATTAATCAATCAAATATTATATTTAAAAGAACATACCGGCATATCTCAAAATAAAACATAGAAAAGCTGCAATTTTAAACTCTCTAATAATCTTTTTGTTCTACTTAGAATTATACATTACACTTTTTTCTGTTGTTTGAACCATTAATAAGTAATGGTTAAAATTTAAATTGACTTGTTAAAACAATAATAAAAATAAACTAAACATTCATATATGTATAACCGTCCTATTGAAAAACATTTTCTTAAGATAGTTTTTTTCAAATTTTATGAATCTAATGAAATTAAATGTTCGCATTTTTTTTTTATAGAAGGTATTTTTAAGATATAAATAATTTTTTCTTTTTTAAAGATAGAAAGTTTATACTTGCGATCGATTAAGGTGTCACTTTGCTTGATGCAGATTTTTTTACCGATTCATTCATTGACAGGGTCGGCCTTGGGCTTCACTGGACTCAGAATAGACTGGCTTCAGGTTGCTTCTCTATTTTTCTTCGATGGATCATTGTGTCACTTTGATTGAGGCAGATATTTTTTCAGGTTCATTCATTATTAGGATCGATCTTTGGCTCTGTCGAACTCAGGATCGGCTGGCTTCAGGTTGCTTCTCTTTTTCTTTCATAGCAGCAGCATGGGATTTGTCTCTCCTTCTCTTCTGTAGATGCATTTTTCTGGAGACTTTCCAGAAAAAGGAAAAGTAGTTTGTACTACTCAAAAGTCATATCGTGGATCTTTTCTCTAACTGCTTGACTTTTAATTAATTAACTGCTTGCCTTTGAATTAATTAACTGCTTCTAACTGCTTGACTTTGCATTAATTCTCCAACTGCTTAACTTTGAAGTTAATAATTTGAATCAATTACTCTCCCTGCTTGACTTTGAAGAATTTGAATTGAATTCCCTGGTTCTTTTTCTTTGCTCTATATATAATATTTTTTTCTAAGCAAGGCTTTGTTTTCTATGTATATATATTTTTAACACCTATAATATATTTTCCTTGGTTAGAAACGAAAATAGACCGCATGATTGATTTTTTCTTTTTTTAATTACATCAGTTTAAAGATTTTTAGGATTTACATCAGTTGAAGATAAGAAAACAATTCAACACTCCCATGCAACTAGCTGTGTTGATCTTTTACCAAAAATAGGTGACACAATCATGATAAGATTACACAAAGTTATAAAATCTTACTTGCCTTTTAATCGCCTCAAAGATGAAAAAAAAATGAATTCACACTTACATGCAACTATATTTTTCAGAATATTTATGAAAAAAAAAGCAGAGTCATCAAAATGTTATTCGCAAGGAACAAACTGCCTTTAGGATAAAGATATACGACAATGGAAATATATTTTTCTTTCCAAAAATATATACATAAAAAAATGCACTTCAATAGAACAATTTACACATACATAAGTCCACTCATTCGTAAAGTCATACACCTGCATCTGCATATATCCCCTTTAGCAAACAAGCAAAAATAAAAAAATGAAAAATTAAATATGAGTTTTAAAATATATATATGTATACTAATTTTACCAACTAACATGAAGCTCTGTGTGTTCATACACACTGAACACTTCAATATATATATATATATATATATTCTAACCTACCCCCACACATCCCCACCCCAAAATATATTGTTTATTACGAATATTACGGGTTCTAGCTCAGTTAACAAATAAATAAATGAAATATTCAGCATTAATTAAAATGATTACTAGCTCTAATTTTAAAATATAAATACGGTTCAATTTTAAAATGAATTAACAAATATTTACTATTTTCATGAGATATGGAGTGACAATACGGGGAACGAGATAGACTACATTGAGACATTATCCACACGATACTACCTCAATGGCATAAGAACACTATCCCCTCTTTTTTTTACTATACCAAATAACTAACTCTTAGTATTCTTAGGACTTTCTGAGCTCTATTCACTACAATTAAAATAACAATTATATCTCAATCTTCTTTATAACAAAAATCTAGCTCAATTAAATAAAATAAAATAAAATCTCAGGTTCAGAAATTGTATTCTAACTAATTTAAAACTACGGTAGTAAAATATGAAAAGGGAATTTTATGTCATAATCTACTACACAGCAACTAATAATAATAAAATAATAATAACAATAATAATATAATATAATCTTATTTCTTCCTAAATAAAATAAATAAATATGTACGTGGTAGTATTTTTAATAATCTGACAACAGAATACGTGTGGCAACATTAGCATATAATTTAATGTAATATTGTGGCAATCGATTTATGACCAATAAATAATATAAAATTATGATCTTTTAATTTTAACATACCAATAAATTCTCAAAATTAATATAACACATTTATGTTTACCTTTTGTGCAAAATCTATATGTATGTTTCAATTATAAATGTATCGTGATTTCATGCATCTATGTGGAGAAATAACAACGCGGACACAAAACTTTAAAACAAATTTAAAACAAAGTTTATTAACAACATAAATAAATTAACAATATTTTTACACTATATACATTGGATATCCCTTACTTTCATATCTCAACTTAGTTTATTAGTTTATAAAATGAAATCAAAATATTATTTATTTTCCTAGTTAAATCTTATCTTTTAAACACTTAAGAAAATTACAGTATTATTACTTGATTTATTATTATGGTTAGCTTGTTACAACATGCATTTCTTATATGATTATCACTAACACTTTGCATCCCTAATATTATTAAAATTATATTTTTTTACAAAATTTATATTCGTAGTAAAATTCTACAAAATAACAAATTTTAGTTTTATATTGGTTGTATGGAATCTTACAAAGTCAAAACATTGTTCTACATTCGGTATTAGGTTTTTTATTGTTCATTATCTGATGTTTATTAATCCTAATATTCTCATTCAAGCCTTACTTCGGATGATATAATTATAACTATTAATATACCATGCACAAGTATATGTTTTCTACACATTATTGAACTATTTCTTAATAAATATGCAATACTTATTTTCTAAAATATTAAAAAAAAATTCATTCAAATTTTATTATCACTTTTAAAATACTTAGTTTAGATTTCTTTTCAAAATCTTATATTCATTTCTGAATTAGTTTTACAATGTATTATATGATTCTTTCTCTCTTTATGATATTTTGGACTTTCAATTTTAAAGTTACACAATTCTATACATTCCAGCAAATAAACTATTCTTACACAAACGATAACATATCTTCAGTTCTATTTTATTCCTTATTTCTTTGAAAATATCTTTCTGACCGATGCAGATTCACAAAATAAGGATAGCAAAGATAGATGCATAGGATCACAATACAACTAGAATATTACTTGTCATATATCTTGACAATCATGGCACAGTGAATTAAAAAACACTAAAGAGGAGTGACCTTTACCTGTCTACCAACCTCTATTATAGGAACGATGCTAAAGCTATTTCTTCAGCTTTATTATAACATCAAAAGTTTAAAAATATGCAAAAACACTGTCCAAACTATATGTGTTCAGTCATAGGGCTTAGTTAACTATACTGAAATCACACAAAACTAAATATGATCCAAATCCTTTATTTTTCCTATTTCTTAAAAAAAAACATCATCTTGGTTTCCTCTCCACTAGTACTTCCAAGTCACTATCCGATCTTATTTCTCAAGATTTTTCTATACTGTACATCAACAAATACATATCTGCATTTCTAACAATAATAAAATTCATTTATTTTAAAACTATTCCACTGATCTATAAGAAAATCTTTTTACTACTTTCCTCCGTATATTTAGTCATATACAAACTATTTAATATCTGAATACTTTATCACATGAAAGTTCAAAAGAATCACACAATTGTTCTGTTAAATTATATTATTAATATACTTTAAATAAATTATTGCATGCATATTCTGAATTACTCCTATCTCATCATATGTTAAAATGTTGTATAAAATGTGTACATATAATTTAAACTTTCACACTTCATTCTTAATCAATAGATGATCTAAAAAAAATACATTATGCATTATAAATAAATATCAATATTACCAAATGATCTTTATCTTCTCGATCGCATTCCGTAGGCTTCACCATCCATTTGATTCTTGTAGATATAAGACTCACATACATACACTTTATTTTTAAACAATATTTCTATGATTTTATCAAGCTATTATATTTAAATCTCAATATTACTAAATTTATGTTTATATGTTTTCCCTAATCTCACATAACATTTATATTTTAAAATAACTTAGTAAAAAATATTTAAACTATATTTACTGTACTTCTTCATCAAACTTTCTTGAAAACCGTTCATATTAAAGCTAAAAAAAAAATGTTTATTATTTCTTCTTCAGTCACTTCTTGTTCAATTTTAAGGCAAAACAATTATTGTTCTGTTTAATAAATATTCATAGATGACAATCCTTGGTTTTTCATCATATTTAATACAATTATTAATTATGATATTAGTTAATCCCGTAAAGAAAACGTCTACATATTCTCTTTTAATATTTTCTGCTAAGATTTTCCCACGCAACTTTTATGATGCATCTTCTAGGTACTTTTATTTAAATATTTAGTAAATTTTTTTTGTCTCCATGGATCCATTTTATTAAGTATATTAGATTTATATTTTCCAATTTCTTTTAGAGAAAGTTTTTCTGTTCTTTTTTTTTCATAAAAAAAAAATAATGACTCTTTCATATTATTATTCGGTAAATTTTCCTTTCTTTTAAAGTTCTGGTAACTCTATACTTTGTAATGTTTTCTTTAAAAAGGACAAACATTTTTTTCTCATTATAACTTTTACATAATTCTTTATAATATACAGCATCTTAATTTTTTTTTTCATAGAGAAGAATAAAAAAAAACTTTAGAGTAGCCTTATAAATTTGTGCGTCATAATTTTTTCCTGACGGCAAATAACTTCTCTTTTAAGTTTTCATATAGCGTCCAAATTATATTCCTCTGAGTTACAATAATAAGTTTCTGGTTGAGCATAAATAAAGTTGTATCGAGGCACTTTACAAATATTTTTCCTTTAGCAATATTTTTAGGTATTTTTTCCTTTAGTACTTCCATTTTTACTGTAAGGTTTTGGCTAAACTTGAATAAAATCACTGGCAAGAAAACTTTTAAAAATTAGCCCTTCATGTAAAGGCAGTCAAAATATTATATGTAAAAAAAAACTTTTAAAATAAATACAAAATTTTAAAATTATATCACTTTTCTAGCTTACGGTCTTATCCAGCTAAAAAAAAATGTTACTTCCTCCTTCACTTACACATTACTTTCTTCCGCTTCGTCTAATTCTTATATTTTGTCTGCGAAATTACCTCCGTTGATTGGTTAATGACTTTTTTTTTAGCGCGAACAAATTTACACATTTTTTAGTTTTATAACAGACTAGATTTTTCAAATAAGACATTTATGACGTAATGATTTAAAATATTACTTAGAATAGTATTTTTAAACTCAATTATAGTTTAGTCAAAATCATTTAAATTTTAAAACAATTATTAAAATAATATTTAATATTTCAACTTTTACTTTAAGGATCGATAGCAATTATATTTAGTTTTATAATTCACAAACTTTATTATTATTCTAACAAGCGTGTGTGTGAAGGTATATAATATACAGTCACATGATTACTAACTTTATCAGATGATTTTTTAATTTACGTCTTGGTCTAAATTATCAAAACTGATATATTTTATAAAAAATTTGGAAAATAATTTAAAAATGTAGAACTAAATATAATTCTCACCATCATAAAGTTTATTTTAAAATATACTCTTTTAATTTTGACTATTAAATTTAATTATAACACTACATATAGCATTTATTTAATTTATTAGTTTTAAAATATCATACTCGAATTATTAATATATTTTTAACTATTTATAGCTGTGTTATTTTATATGGCCAGCTTTTACAACCATAAGCAAGGATATAATTAATCTTTATTTAACTGTTTTCTTTTAAAATAATCCATTACACTTTATATACCAGGTATTTTCAGCTTTAAATTGTACTATAAAATCTAATTATCCTACTATTATTTATATATCATACAAACATATCTTAAAATTTAAATTTTTTTAGTAATTGACTATTCTACCTTATTATGACCTATAGATAAGGGCACAATATATATATATATATATATATATATATATATTTATATATATATATATATATATATATATATATATATTAAGAGCTTTGTTTCAGTGCTTTTAAAATATTTGATTCTTAAATTTTATAGTGTGTTTGCATTTGCCATAGATTTAATTGTATGGTATATTATGATTATGGGCTATTTTAGTTTGTTATTTTTCTTCTCATAATCAAGACTATTTTTATTTTTGAAAACAGCATTAGCTTCCCTTGTTATTTCTCAGATGTATTTTATATCATTATTTATTTTGTTCTTGATATCTGATTTAGTGAAAGGCATGTTATGTTTTTGTTGATAGTGTTTACAATATTGATAAAATTCTAGTGTAAATTTATTATATTTCGGATTAGAATTGTCTTTTGTTGACTGTTTTTCTTATTAGTGGTATTAAATTCACCTCTAGTATTTCATCAGATCACTTTATGATTAATTTATTAAGTCTATTATTATTTTGAAATAAATATTTTATTAAAAAGAAAATCAGTCTGCTATTTGGATACTTCCATATATCCATTTTCTTTCTGAACTTTTTCGATTTTCCTTCCCAATTCCATTAATAAGGATATGATTTAATTTCTTCAAACACATTTTTTATCAAACAAAAAAAAACTTGATCCTATTGAGAATTTGTTAGAGATTTAAACCTGAATTCTTCTGCAAATGGTGATTAACTATTATGCAACAATGGATCAACTATCGTTTTTTACTGGTAGTTTTATTTATAGAGATCTACTACACTTGCATTTTTCAATCTTGGTTGAGACTCCCATTTAGTGTTGGAGATTTCTTCCAATACTTACATATAATTTTTTTCTTGCTTCCAAAGCTTTTCTCATGTAAATGTTAAATGAGCATAGATAGCTTAAGATTTGTTCATCTAATTTTAGCATTATAATAATCCTTTACATGCTTTCAGATATTGTGTTATATGAGTATATAATTTTGATATGATAATTAACTTGGTTATTTTTACTTCACTTATGGTTCATAATCTATATATTGCGCTCTAAATGCCCATACGTGAAGCTATATTCAACACTTTATAATTGCTTAGCGCTTTAACATGAATTTTCCGAAAGCACTAAGCAATTATAAAGTGTTGAATATAGCTTCACATATGTGCGTTTAGAGCGTAATATATAAATTTTGATGTGACAAAATTGACTTTTTTTTTTCATATGTCATAGCATCAGCTGGGACGCGAATCCACACCTGTCTGCCACCAACTACTTGCTTGCAAGGCGGATGCAATGACCTTTTGGCTAACAACACTTGACATAAAATTGCCTTTTTTTCTTAAAATATTGGAAGGTCGGAAGACTATTGGACAGTGGAAGCTCATTTATTTTGAAAGTATGGTGTAAAAAAGCATTTGAATTGCATAATATGCATAAAAAAACGTTATTGTTCATTCACAAGAAAAACTTGATATATATATATAATATTAATGTATATTCACGCATGAAAAAAAAGAGTTGCCATTTTGAACCAAAATATTGTATAAAGTTTACAAAAAAAACAGATTCTCCATAATTAATAAACTTCCATTCATCAAACTGTAGAATTATTTTTATAGGTAGATTTTGCCCCCCTTTCGTATTTATGAATCTGAATTATATTTTTTTCTATTTTATTAGAATAAAATGGATCTGATTTCGCTTTTGTCATTTTTTTGTAGTATTTCTCAGATGTTAATAAAACAGGCAAAACTCTCCATACAGTAGTGCCACCCTGTGCCAAACAGAGTAATCAATGGATGCCAGCCTTCTTTGGCTTGCACTGAATTGCACTACTGTATGGGGAGTTTTGCCTGTTTTAATAACAGTTATGAGCAAGCATAAGAAATGGTCATCATGTGATTTCTCAGATGTATTTTTTAAAATGATGTATATATATATATATATATATTCATATTCTTATAACTATATCTAGAACTCAAATGCAATCAGTTAATAGTTTAATCTAGCCATGCATCCAATTATTGGTTGGTAAATGGGGATTAACAATTTTGTTGACAAACCATTACTGTCTAGTTAGTATTAATGACTTCTCTAGTATTTCTCTTTGTGAATATTGTTGTAGAGGCCTTTACTCTGTAATAAATTGCTTCATTTTTAAATCTATACATACATATTTTTTTTCAGCTTCTTATTCTGATAAAAAGGGAGATGTTGGTTTGGGTGGAGCCACTATGGAATTCGTAAGTATTGTTGTTTGACTAATTATAATCCATCAAAGAATTTGCATATATGTTTTGATTTTTATATCTTTGTAAAATCTTTATGGTATTGCAATAATTAGTTAAAATTTATTTGAATTTATATGCATCTAAATATGATTTCATTGCAAATTTTATCACATTACATTAAAAAAAAACTTCCCATAATTTGTTGTCTGTCCTAGAGCAAATTTCTTCAAATTAACAAAACTCAGATGCTTTATGTAAATTATCTCATTACCTGCTACAATTAAAAGCAAAAAAAAAAATATGTATGACCTTAGCTCAACTGAATTTTACTATCTTCAGTGAATTAAATTATTGTAAACAAAGGCAAAACTCTATACAGTAGTGCCACCCTCTGCTAACCAGAGTAATTAATAGTATGCCAGAAGGCTTGTGCATAAAATCCCTATCTAGTGCCTACTCATCCAATAACCCCAGACTAGTTTCTGGCTTGTGGCCATCATCAGTGAGAAGCCTTAGATCTGAGAGCACTGCACATAGATCTTAGGATCTAATGCAACCCTCCAGCAGCCACCTTTTATCTCTACTACAAAACTATGAGAATGAAATTGAAAACACAAAAATATTTTCAATCTAAACTCAATAGCTTATATAGTCATATGGGTCTGAACTCAATTCAGCACCCATAAATTTTGGTGTCTTTGGCTCTTAAACAACCATAGCCACCACTATCCTATTAGGCAGGATTGGTGTTAAACCACTAAACATCACATGATTACCATCTCATACTAGCACATGACTAAGCATCACATGATTATCATCTCATACTAGCACATAATTGTTGTAAACAAAGGCCAAACTCCCTGTACAGTAGTGCCACCCTGTGCTAACCAGAGTAATCAATAGATGCTAGAAGGCTTGTGCTTAAAATCCCTATCTAGTGCCTACTCATCCAATATCTCCAGACTAGTTTCTGGCTTGTGGCCATCATCAGTGAGGAGCCTTGAATCTGAGAGCATTGCACCTAGATCTTAGGATCTAATGCAACCCTCCACTACTCTACTTTACTACAAAACTATGAGAATGAAATTGAAAATACAAAAAAAATTTCAATC
Organism: Epiperipatus broadwayi; assembly: GCA_028023455.1. Classification (NCBI taxonomy): domain Eukaryota; kingdom Metazoa; phylum Onychophora; class Udeonychophora; order Euonychophora; family Peripatidae; genus Epiperipatus; species Epiperipatus broadwayi. The sequence continues at coordinate 1,048,677 of JAQFVV010006506.1, forward strand.
TAAGCTCAATAGCTTATATAGTCATATGGGTCTGAACTCAATTTAGCACCAATACATTTTGGTGTCTTTGGCTCTTAAGCAACCATAGCCACCACTATCCTATTAGGCAGGATTGGTGTTACACCACTAAACATCACATGATCACCATCTCATACTAGCACATAATTGTTGTAAACAAAGGCAAAACTCTCCATATGGTAGTGCCACCCTGTGCTAACCAGAGTAATCAATGGAGGGTTGCATTAGATCCTAAGATCTAGGTGCAGTGCTCTCAGATCCAAGGCTCCACTGATGATGGCCACAAGCCAGAAAATAGTCTGGGAATATTGGATGAGTAGGCACTAGATAGGGATTTTATGCACAAGCCTTCTGGCATCTATTGATTACTCTGGTTAGCAGAGGGTGGCACTACTGTATGGATAGTTTTGCCTTTGTTTACAACAATTATGCACTAAAATATGAGATGGTGATCATGTGATGTTTAGTGAATTAAATTATGTAAGGAACTTCAATTAATATGATTATATTGAGAGAATAACAATGGTTATCCTTTTCATAAAAGCTTATGTATGAGATGAGGCTTAAAATGGTTTTAATTTTATATATATTGTACCAATATTGAAATTGGCACATATTAGTTTATTTAAAAAATTATTAAAATAAGTTATAAAAAACCTAAAAAGTTTCTTTAAGTAAACAAAATCAGTTTGCTGTTGAAAGTAAAATTAAAAGCTTAGAAGTTTTATTGTAGTTTGTTTCGAAAACAGTAAAAGTTAAGAGTGTGAAATAAAAGTTAAAATTAATTAATTAAAAGAGGGGAGGGGAATCGTAGTTAGAAAAGTTAAACTAAAGGTTTTATAAAAAAAAAAAAAGAAATAGCCTTTTTATTATTGGTTGAAATATAATTTAAAGTTAAAAAAAATACAAATCTCTTTTCATTCAAATTAAAGAAAAGGTAATCTAAAACTAGTTATAAATGTGCGTATATATGTGCAATTGTAAATATAAAAAATGTATCTGTATTAAATATTATAAATAAATGAAGATTATATTTGGAAAACACAGCAATGGCTATTAATTAAAATATAAAACAATATGTTTTTTTGCATGGCTATTACTAATTAAACAATCTTCCAAAACACGTTTATCAAAGGATTATCACTGGAATTCGACAACAGATTATTGCCGGGAGATATTACAATGACACCCTTTTTTGATCGGACAGGAGTCCAGTTCAGATATAGATTGAGTTCAGTTCACAAATCAATTGAATCAGTTGAGTTAATTATATCCAGAAACAAAATGCAGTGCTGAGCAATTTTGGGAAATACACGCCTCTCTACCCTGAAGTCCGATGAAAAACAGCCAAGATCTGCCCATGAAATAATGTCAGCATAACAATTTAGAAATCTCTGTCGATATCTAATTGTCTCCAATAATAATAATCGTGAACAATAATGAAAATCATCAAGGAAATGTCCCAGCCGGCTGGAAACATTCATAATGAAAATATTCTCACCGAAAGCAGCCACCAAAGAGAACAAAATTCTACATCTACATTCAAAAGTCTAGGTAAAGCATTTGCTTATTTCGTTTATACTGTAATAGCCATTGCATTGCATTAATTCGTGTGAATCCTCCAAGAGTCTAATTATATGAACTCTATATCATACATAAAATGAACTATTGATATGTGTGTTTAAGTTGCAAATGCTGCTAATGCTTTATTATTATATTTGTGAATGTTATATGAGTTAATATGTGCATGATCATTTATAAATAGCCAGTGGTCTATTATTAAAATCTACAAGAATATTTAAACTAGTTTAGAAATGTTAATTTAAAAATATGCGTGTGTTTATTAGAATTATAAAATGTTTAAATTTAGTAAATAAATGTTAGTTAATAAATTGTCTTTAAAATTAAACTTTATTGTCGGTCAATTCTTTTTATCAATCTCTTTTTTATAAATTCCTTTTACAACTCTTTTATCAATTCTTAACCACTAATTATGTGTAATCTGTTAGTGATTACAAATAGCTGAGCTAGTCGTGGATATTTAGGCATTGAGTTAGTGGCCATTGTCCAAAGTGCATTGTTTATTCTTTTCAGTATAAACAGCTGGCGCCCGTGTCTACACGAAACAAAAAGGTACTTTGAACTTGGTGTTGAACTCAACAGTCGAGAAGAAATTATGTCCTGGAAATGTAATGCTAGTTATATATTTTTATAGCTATCGTTTGGGCATACATACTTTCCGAATATGTTCTTCTCTGCCTAAGAGGCTGGTGTTTCAAGTCCACGTAATAACCCGGTACAATATATAGCCTTCACTTTGAATTTAGTTTGTATGAAATTTAATTATTTTCTATAATAGTTAATATTTATAAATTAGTAAATGTGTTTTTTTAAAAAAAAGAATTAAACATTTATGGCATCTTTTATATTGAGAAAGAACATCAAAGTCTTCTATATAATTGAAAAATTATAATTTGAAACTGCAAGTAAATATAAATAATTTATATGCACACACATGGATTCATATATATGGGGAATTACAAGCATAAATTAATTTTCTTTTTTAAGATAATGAAATTAAATCTTATTAAACAAAAAATATTATTTATTTTAAACTTGCAGTAAAAAAATGACAAAAGAAAATTCCCTGGGGGTGGGGGTGATAAAAATTACATTGCTTGGATCTTCAGAAAAATTTTAAAATGTCATATTATGCACATGCTTAATACAAAATGAAAAATATTTTAATTTAAAATGAGCAATTTTATCTTCAGATCTCAAAATATACTTATATAATTCTACTTTCAAATGACTGGTTTGATTGGTTAAGCTTGAGTCTTTAAAATGTTTCTGTAATATAATTCTTTAAGTTTTTATAATATTCCCATCTACGGTATGTAGATTCAAACTTCCTTTGTTAACATCATCCATCTATCTATAGCTAACACTGAAAATACACATTGCTTTTTTTTTATGTGCATTGTGGGTTTATTTTGTGAAGCAGATACATTTTTTTTAAATCACATAAATGTAACTTCCCTTTACATAAAAATATGGTTTTAAAAACAAAAAAAAAAAAACTTCAAATACATCATGCCAAGTCATTTCCCTCCTAATACTCAGAGAATATTGAATAAATGTGATAAAATTATTAATGTTATAAAATATATTTATATGAAGTAGAATTAACATTTAGTTGCATGTTTTCAAAGAAAAATTGCTTTATGTCTGATAGACTAACTTGCTTTTCAGTATTAAATGCAGTTATTTTTGAAATGGATTTTATTGTTGAATATTAATTATTCTCTTTCTTTTTTTTTTTCTAGCGTGGTGGAAGAGGTCGTGGTGCTTCTTAAGTGTATGTTGAATAAATTTAAAAAAATCTAAAACATTGTTTTATATTTATTGTTATTTATAACATACATAACCATAAAAATTTTTGGTCCCTGCAATACATATTACTTAGTAAAGAATAAACATCCATAAAAATATATTAAAATTTGTGACAGATTTTAATAAAATAGAAAATCTTATTTACACATTATATAATTATAGATCTTATATTTTGAAACATTTTTTATAATGAAGCTTAAATTATACTAGTGTTATTAAGGGTTAGTTTGAAAAGAAATTCCCATGTCAAGACAAAGTCAGTGTGTGTGCTTATTGGAACATTTTTCTTATTTATATACAAATTGTAAGATCTCTTTAAGTTCAACAATGGAGGTTGTTGCTTTGATTTTCTTTAAAATCTTGTTTCTTGTGTTTTTGGGCTATTTCAGCTACAACTCCTTTGATAGCTTGATGGAGTAGCTTCAGATTTCTAACAAATAAATTAATGTTAAAAGTTTTTAAAAAAAAAAAAAAAAAAAGAGTGTTAGCGTGATGAAAAGACTAAAGTTCTTGTAAAAGTTGTGCGATTATATATATATAACACTTATAGAAATATATAAATATAGGTTTTAGAATTGGCTAAGTTTGGATATCCTCTTTACAGATGTATGTGATAATAAAATTGAAACCAATGTTGGTTTGAATTTTTTTTGAAGAGTAATGTAATAATAATTATTCTTTATTCTCCATTATCTTTCCCTTATACAGGGCCTAGTTGTAATATTTTAACAAATAATTGTTTTACAGTATTGTGTCATAACAATATCTAGTGAAAAGAGAATAATATTAGAGTTGAAGCAATAATTTTGAAAAAATTCTTATTATAAATTGAATTATTGATTAGGCCATGAAAATGCAATATAACATAGAAGCTTTATTATATATATATATATATATATATATATATATATATATATATATATGTGTGTGTGTGTGTGTGTGTGTGTGTGTGTGTGTACTCTCCACAAAGAAATAGTTGTGATTATGCAATTCAATCACAGCAAGTCCAATCTTTTTCAAGAGTTGGTGGCCGAGTGGTCAGCACAGCTGCCTTACAAGCAGTTGTCCTGGGTTCGCTTCCCGGCCGATGCTTTGACTCATGAAAAAAAAAAGTCTAATCTTCTCTTCATTTTCTAACATTCTTTGTCTTTTTATTTTGGAATCGGAAAAGATAAACTTATTTGCAAATAATTAGTAATGATAAATTATGCTTGACAACAGTGATTACAACAATGATATAAGATTAAGGTGTTACAAAAAAAAAATTAAGGTATTTACTACCATTCATATAAAATAATAAACATCACATGACCACCACTTCTTATGCTTGTGTATAACTTTTAAAACAGACAAAACTCACTATACATATTGCCACACACAGCAAGCTAGAGGTCCATGGCTCCTCACTGATGAAGGCCACAAGCCAGAACTAGTCTGGGGATATTGCATGAGTAAGCACTAGATGGGGATTTTATGCACAAGCCTTCTGGCATCCATTGATTACTCTAGCTTGCTGTGTGAGGCAATATGTATAGTGAGTTTTGCATATAAAATAATGTAGTATTAGATACTGGCTAGTAGTCATTTATTAAAATTAGACATTTCAAAGGAAATGGTATAGAAATTTACTGCTTGTAGATTTGAACATAAGAGAAAATAGTGCATATTTTGCTGTTAGCAGAAGAAAAATGTAGTAATAATAAAGTTAAGCTAATAAATAATGCTTAATAAATACCACGTTGGTAGTTTTGTATTATATTGTCATCCAAGTTCAGCAGTCATTTAAAGCATGTGAATGGAATTTATAATAGATTTAATATTTTTTTAAGTTAACGAGAATTTCTAAGCAGTTTACTAATATTTTTTTAAACTTAACAAGAAACACATTGTAACGGACCGAGGTCTGGCACAATTGCCAGATGGATGCTCAATGTATCAAAATGAAACTGCAAGAAATGGAATATTATTGACTGAGAATATATGAAAAGATCTACACTATACTTGACCAATATTTAAGCTTGTCTATAACAAAGGAAATTTTAAAATTTGGTTAAAGTACAATTTAAGATGACATACTCAGAGCCCTATCAACTTACAGGTCCCATTACGTCAAAGATCAAACTCAGTGAAGAAATTTGCCTTTAACTCTACTCAAGGATGGATTTAAACAGGATGTCAATAATGTGACTTCTATATAGGTCCCTAATGGCTTTTTACTAATGAACCTATTCTTAAGTCCTCACATACAAATATCATGAATATGTATGAAAGATGTGTGAACATGTACAATAGATATTGTGAAGAGTGAAGTATGAATGATCTAGAGACCAGAGAAACAAAGATTTTAACTTCAAACAAAAAATATTTATTAACAAAATCTGGGTTCCAAATTTATAACAATTATAATTTAATAAAATGTAAACATGAATATAATAAAGTATGTATATGTGTCTACTATAATACAACTTAATATTACTGCTGATATTCATGATTACAACAAAATGGCCACATACCTGAACAACAGAAGTAAGTTAAATATTAAACATCAATTAAAATAAAAATTATAATGCACAACAATATAGAATAATGTATATTATCTCTAGGATCAAACTATATTATTAATAATTAGATTGTGTCATCTGAATGTATTTTAAACTTGTGTCTATGGATTGCTAATTTATGTTTTATCGATCGAATTCATTCATAAGACTGTTAATCATACAAACAGGAAAATTTACTCATATAATTACTTGTTAGTAAGTAAAATGAATATTTAACTTTGTATACTAAATGCCTAATTAAATGTAGATGTTTAAAAATCTTACCTTTGTCTTTTAAATCAATGTCCAGATGTCAAATCTAATGCATCCAATTATAAGATTTTATTTACAAACATATAAAAATTATATATGTATACCTTGAGTTCTGTATTTACATTTTTCTCCCTCTATCAAAATTTAAGCACAATGGGTTCTTTGCATTTTAAGCTTTAGAGAAAAAAAAAGTTTTTTTGCAAATGAGTAGAAGGGTGAGAAAAATTGTAACTCAGTATACACCAAAAATACAAAATATTTAAGAGCATCAAAACTAAACGAAATCTTTTACTTCTTTAAAAACAAAGGATTAAAATTTGTAAGAGTGGCTTCAGTCTTTTTAGAAGATGGTGTTTTTCTTTTATTCGTGCATATCGAATGATTTCAAACTCCAACCACTTAGAACAATTCTCATGAAGTCGAACTCTTAAAGCTGCTAATTTTGTAGCAATTTCTTCCCTGAATACATGAGAACTTGCTTTTAAATCATTCCACGCTTGTTTAGACACTAGGCATAGTAATGGTTAGACTTTGTCACCATTTGATGACACAAAGATTCTGTGACAATTTAGCAAGATTGCATCATATATATATACATCGAAATAAATAATTACATATAGGTTTTTTCAATCCTCATGTTATAAGTAGAAACGCGTATACACAACTTATATACATATGACGTGTTATAAATTTTACTGCAAAAGAAATGCAATCTAGTATTTTAAAATTCTATTTCATATCTTAATTAGTTTGCTTTTTTTTTTTTTTTAAAGGATCTTATAATAATTATACAACTTTTGCAGTTGATAAGCAAAATATAAATCTTTCAGAATTTATCAGAATGGAAGTTTATAACTTAAATAAAAAATGTACCTTTCCTTTTTAAAATGGTCTGGGTTTTACCGAATCAATAAATAAAATGCAGTTCAAGATACTAAAGTTTTTTTTTAAAATAAAATAGAATCATGATAATTAGTATAATATAAAAAAAAAATAGTATTCTAAAACGTTACTTTCCACTGGATTCCATTTCTAACAACAAAAACTTGCTTAACTTTTTTTCACGTTCAAAGTCAACCAACTTCCTCTTTTAAATAAAAGAAACTTGGTTGTTAACATAACTTGATGTCAGATTATTATTATTTCTGTCACATCATGATTGAAACTCTTAAATCTTCATGTATAAATGTGTAGATATTTTATTCCAATAAAAAATAAATAAGTTCATCCCTTTATGAATGTATGGTTATTTATATATATATGTCCTCAAGATATCCTAATAATTATTTAATGTGTTTAAAATGCTGGCTGTCTATCTAATCTTTATAATCTTAGCTTGTATTCTAAAACATTAATTTTTTTTATAAGTATTGGGCATCATCTTACTACATATTTGGTGAAATAAATAGTAAATACTTTTATACCCCTGAAAATGTATAATTCAATAAAAAAAAATGGTTGACAAGCTTGGGTGACCACATAATATGCAAGTACTTGAATGAGTAATCATCTGAAATCTGGGCACGGCTACTTGATGTCGTTTATGTGTGAAAACAAAAATGCCGTTTCTGTGGCCGGCCTTATGACTAATATAACATTTATAGTGTATTACCCATTACAGGCCACTTTACATGACATTGCACAAAAATATTATGACCTGTTTTGTGCTTTGAAACTATTTGCTCTATTCATAGCTGATTAGCGTATCGCTTGGAGAGAGTTTTAATCACAAGTTAGTACAGCTTTTCAAATCTCGATAATAGAGTAATATCATTTGTATTTAAATAATGTAAATTACTAATAATTGTCATATGGTCTCCACCTTCCCTAAAAAAATGTTAATATGTAAAAAATTGGCAAAGAGTATGCTCGAACACGCTTTGACAAAGCTCACGTGCTAACTTGTATGGAAAATGTACGACACCAATAAAATGTCTGAGAAGAACGTGCAATTTTTTAACTTTTCACAATTGCCGAGTACAGAAAGTGAGGCTGTGTCCTTTTTTCAGGCTCAATGTCCTCCCAAATATCAGACAGTTTCTATTACAACAATAAGTTCAAAAATTATTTGGATTATCTTTTTTCAGCAGGGTTAAAATAAATTACTATTTTTGTTTACTTTTTGTTAATAATAACAGTATGAACCCCCCCCCCCCTCAAGCAGTTTTTTGTAGAAGCCAAAAAAAAGATAGTTCAAATGAAATATAAATAAAAGTAAAAAGTTGTTGAAAAAAAAAAAGTTATTGACTTTTTGTTACAATTATTTATCCGAGGGTGGGGGTTTCAAAACAATTTTTTACCCTCCAAGAACATGTTACTTTTGATTTAATAAGAAAAACATTTTAGTCAACCAAAAAAAAGTCAAAACAAGTCCCAAATAATTGTATTATATTTTTTCGGCGGAGTTTAAACAAGCTTTTTCATTGTGAAACAGTCAAAAGTTTTAAAATCAGAAAAATAAAGTTAAATTACCAAAATTTGTTGAGTAAAGAAAATTGTCAGGTTAAAAGAACAATGAAAATGAATATAAAAATTTGTTTAATCAAAAAAAATGTATATAAAAAAGTTGCCATCCGGTAATGTTACATTTGATTGATTTTGTATAGCATCAGCGCAACCAAGTGGCCATGCCCAGATTTCAGACGATTACTCTTAAATGTTATATACATTGTGCAATATATTGTCTGTGAGTTTCTTGTTATTGTAAAATGCCATAAAAATGATATTCAGTGAAAAGGGAATTACATTGAAATTGGCGCAGCAATGACTTAGAAAAGTATGAAGTTTTGGCTTGGCTGTCCAAATGAGATGAAGTTCTATTATATATATATATATATATATATATATATATATATATATATATATTTCTTTTTCAGACAATATATATATATATATATATATATATATATTGTCTGAAAAAGAAAATATATATATGACAAAAATGGAAATATGAAAAATAAAATAGGCTTTTGAGATAAAATTTAAGAAAATAGGAGGATGTTGTCACCAGTTTTACAAAAAAGATTGATAGGATGCTATTGTAAATTTCCAAGTAATGGATGAATTTGGCAACTACTGATGAAAAATTAGGATGAACTGTAAGGAAGTTTGCCAACTAAAAATAATTTGCATTTCCTAACAAATTGGGAAACTGATTCACAAATGAGATCAATAGATTTCAGCAGAGAAAGATGGAAATAATATAAAGTTACTTTACAAAGATACTTGAGGTAAACTACAAAAAAGGATCCCCTTAATGAAAGATAAGGTTATATTGTGAACAATTAAGATCATAGTTATCTGGTGTTGTATTAGAAAGCAAGAAAAAAAAATTGACTGAATTATGTAAATATAGAAATTATTCGTACAACAAAGTTTTGCAGATTATTTAATTACATGTATGTAACGTGCTAAAACTCTGGATAAGCTAAACCTCAATTGAAAAAGAACTGGTTTCAGAAAAAATACACTACATTGGATTATTGATGGTCAGGTAATGGCTGAAATATATATTATGCTTTATTGATTATAATGATTTGATATAGGCTCCATACTAAATTATTTGGACATTATTTTTGCAAATATAAAAGTACCTATTATTTAAATTGTAATATGAAGAATGCTATACTAGACAGATTTTGATTCGGTAGCAGAAATATGTAGATATCACAACTGATATGACATCAAGGTCTGCCAGAAAAATTGGAGATTATAGCTGGGTTTGAAAATTTGTAGCTGAAGTCAAAAACACAAAGCATAAAAATACTGGATGGTTTTTGTCTATAGATCATTAAAATGTGTTTCAAAAGCTAGATAAATTCATAATATAGAAAATATTTTTATGTGGAATATTTGTATCACATGATCATTTCATATGCTTGCTGTTAATAGGAGTACCCCTATCTAGTGCCTACTTATCCAATCATTTCATAAAGGAAGTGCTGTTAATAGGAGTACCCCTATCTAGTGCCTACTTATCCAACATCCCCAGTTAACCAAATAGGTAAAAGATGGCTATTGGAGAGTTGCATTAGGTTCTAAGATACAGGTGTTATGCTTGCAAATCCAAGGCTCCACTGATGAAAACTAGAAGCTAGAAATTGATCTGGAAAATCAGATGAGTAGGCACTATATAGATTTTGTGCACAAACCTTCCAGCATCCATTGATTACAAAGTCTTGCACTTGATAGCACTACTGTACAGTTTGTATCTTGAACAGAAACATTTTCTGCGAAATCAATATAATGGCATAATGAAAATAGGTGCCATTGAATTAGTATCAATGACATATCAACAGCTAGCTTGAAACAAAACCAAATTGAAATTTCCTATTTTGGATAAATCATTTATTTCATTGGAAAAATAATACTTGAAAAGTTTGCTGGTGAAAAATGAAAACTAGCATTCATCAAGATTATCAATATTTTAATTATTTTCTGCAGTTCTATCAATTCTGTGATTTAAGTATGACAATTTTTCATATTTTACTAAAAATTTCCATTCTATAATGCTAGTCTTTCCGGCATATGTTACTCATTCTCTTCACATCTTTAAAGCATTGAGTTTTTGTCCTTTCCTAAAAGTCCAAGTTTATATAACTAATATATCTGAAAATATTTAACAATCCTTTTTTCCTATGCCTATACAATGAAAAAAATGGCCTGTTCTCTTTCTAAGCTGCCTATGACACTCTGAATTGACATGTAGTGACAATTTAGTTAAAGAAAAATTTGAGACACTAGCATTCTGTAAATTTTCACTACATCACACAGGATTTAATCATAAAGAATGGTGATCATGTGATATTTAGTGTTTTAAACATATGAAAAAAATTATGATCCCTAAGATGTCCTACCTTGTGTGAGACTGGTATAGTGAAAATTACAGAAATATTCATCATTGGATACTATAGCCTAATAAATTAATATACTTAATGTGTTAAGTGATTTGTGTCAAAGTTGTGAGGGCAACACATTTGACATCAAATAAATTAATAATTTGCTATCTATATATACAATGATAAAGATACATGTAAGAGATTGTTGTCTAGGCTAACTGATGAATGCTGGTTCAGCATGAAATGTGCAAGTTGGAAGCATAGATTTTTTTCACATCTTTGGTCATGTTTATGATTATATCCCTTCACAACATGTTAGAAGTGTATAGAAATGATTCCTATCTTGTATTAAAGAGGTGGTGTAAAAATTACATACAGAAATATTAATTACTGAATAATCTAGTGTAATGAATGACTAATAAATTAATACTGGCATGTCCAAGTTATATAACTTGTACCTTTGTTGATTGCCTTAAATTCTTACCCTTTCATCATGAAATCTTGCAAACTATGTGAAAACACTGTAACTTGTGATTCATTGTTATGTAGCTTGAATCATTTTCCATTATAGATTAAGATATCTAAAGTCATATTTGATATAACTGGTGATTGACAATAGCAGTTTAAATTGTTTGTGGTGAATAGCAAAACTGGTTATTAAAATTGTCAAATCTGTGTTGATATATATATATATATGTAATACTCAAATATTTTACACTAATATTTCATGCATTTAGTTATAATACAAAAAAAATATTTATTTACATTCTTAATACTTTCAAAGAGTGGAGCCTTCATTTTCAAAGCTATGAAAGATTGGCGCAGAATGTTCAGCGCGGAGAAATGCAATCAAGTTTGCCATTTCTTGGAAATGGCATAGAACGTGTCTCTATTATTCATGGCGTAATATCAAACAAAATAAGCATCCTTAACCTTCCTCAACTCATGTCACTGCACACCATTCAAGGATTATATGGAATGCAAAGGTGGCCAGTTGTGGTTCGGTGCTGTGTAAAAATGGATGGATGGGAGGGGTCTGCTAGTGTCCTGTTATATGCATACTTATGTTGTAATGGTCTTGTATAAACAGAAACCCTTCTCTTCCTATAATATGATGTATGGCAATTATTTTTGGAGCAAGTTCTATTATACACAGCCTGCTGAATATATATTGGGGAGTTGATCCTTGGTATTGTTAATGAATCTGTTGAAGTTGGGAGGGGTTCGATAGTATAAACTAAAATCATTGTAGGTAAGTTTGTATGTATATTTCTTACATAGGGCTTCAGTTTATACAAGATTATCACTACATAAGTGTGCATATAACAGGGCACTGACAGACCCATCATCCATTTTCACACAGCACAGTACCACAACAGGCCACTCTTGCATTCCAGATAATCCTTGGGTGATGTGTAGAGAGTGACATGAGTTAAGAAGGCTTATTTTATTGTTTCAGATATTAATGTGCATGAATAAAAGACCTGTTCTATGCCATTTCCACAAAATGGCAAACTTGATATGCATGATTTTGCATTTCTTATCCTGAATATTCTACACCACAATCTTTCATAGCTTTGAAAATGAAGACTTTATCCTTCGAAAGTACTAAGCAAAGTAAGTAAATATTTTATTTGAGAATTATTGTGTTATAACTAATGGTGTGGAATATTGGTGTAAAATATTTGAGTATTACAAAACTAGTTATGTAATGTATTGCTATAAGATGGTAAAGCATACACCTTGAAAAACCATTTGCCTTTTCATTGGGATACCTTAAGACCAAAAAAAAAGCTAAATTACACAAAAAATAATTTAAAGCCTGTTTAGGAATTCTTAATCTGGTTTCGCATATTATCGGTTAACCAATTTCCACATTTAAAAACACTAAACTGCTCTATAATTATTCATTGATTTAATTTTTTTTTCTATTTTATTTTCATTTCATATTTGCCATGAACTTTGATGATCATACATAACATTTTATTAAGTTTATCTTCACTACCTACAAGTATTCTGTTTCTTAAGAAAATCAATGAAAAACTAAAAATAATGTTGATTCAATTTATATACAGAACTCCCATTCCTGTTTCATGTAACTGCCCTTGAATGAAGTGGTCTAAGTTTCTACCCACACATATACATTTTAAGCAGTTTTATCTAATATCAAAAAAAAGGTATACATGTATGTCTATATGCACATTCCACTTAATTAAACATTCTAAAAGTGTGTGTTGGTATACAAATCAAATGCATATAGACATGAGAGAAATGCTTTAAGTCAATTTGGATTTATTTTAATATATCATATGTATGTTACAAGCAATAACATTTAAAAAAGAAATCAGGCATATCTAAGCATTTTAAAATTAATGTCGGAGAATGATTTCACATAACACAATCCAATGCTTTATGCATAAACAATTCTACATACATATAATGCAACAAAATATATATCAATAAAATTCATCTACTGAAATATCTAAACAAATAACAGATGAATAATAAGAAAAAATTATAACATCTCATTTTCACATTTCTTTATTCAGACTTTGTGGTTTCTGAGTGTGTTACAAAACTGGACAACAGGGCAGTGGGGGCTTCATTTTATTATGGCTTAGGCATTTAGATGTTCATTATCATCAGTTAGTATTAGTGGCTACATGGCAATGATTTAGGAGCCAGGCCGGTGTACTGATATGGGTTCGATAGTCATTACACTGACTACTCTAGACATTTTTATCTTCAAGGTTTTACTAATAATTCTCTCTTCTTTAGCATAGCATTAGCAGACTGCTACTTATTTATACAGCTCTTCATTTGAAGCCAGGCTCAGCTCTATTACATCGGAAGAGCGATCTTGAATATTGGATGATTAGCGTCTTTTTCTTACATTTGCCTTAATACAATGGCTTCCACAGCTTACAGCTAGCAAAAATCATTGGTCAGATCATCCTAGACCCATGGTTGAATATTTCATCAGTGCATGACTAACAGGAACCTGTACAGCAACAAAATTTCAGCCATGTGAGAAAACAGCTTCTTTACTTTTCTCAGTTATATTATCACTTCTCATATATTATAACTATCTATCCCTTGTCATGTCTATATTTCCCCTCAGCACTTTGTGTGCAGCTTATATAGCACACTCATTATAATACCAATTTGAATATCTCCTGTAAGTTTTGCATCAGCCAACTCTGTCTTCATGGCTAATTGATCAGAGCAATACATATCGTTTTACACCTTAGTATTTCCTATCACTTATTTTAATTTTTATCGTGGTTTTCACACAGACAACCTAGTTGACTAAGGAGTTCCATTTACATCAATGTTCAATTTTAACACAAAAGGATCTCACTTTTTTCTTACAAAAGATTAAAAATAAACCCAAAAATAAAATCAGATTTTCTTTATCGATATGGCAACTAATTGTCTTATATTTTCTTTGTTTCAAAAAATTACATAAAACACAAAGCAGAATGACCATTTCTAATACATTAGTAAAATTAACATTTGGTCAAACAATAATAACCTGCTCTTCATTAACTTATTAACAGAGAAAAGATGTGATACACATAAAAAATAGACATGTTGGTCCATTGAGAATTATTTTTAATTATCCCTTTTATATATATATTGAAGCAATGGATATGAAAGTCAGATCCATGCATCACAGTCTTACAGAATACAACCAGTATTTCAAACCTGGTTTTTGCCTGTATGAAAGTATTTAGCAGAATTTTGCATTAAGTAGAAATATAAAGTGTTTTTGTTATCTGTTTATCGATCCTTGAAATTAGGTATTCAGGTAGAAATAATTTAGTAACATAAATGTAATCAATAGAAACAGGTTTCATAATATTTTTTGTCATAGTTTATAAAATACACATGTATGTGTGGTAAACATATATGTATAAATTAATGCAGGGTTTTGTTGAAACTAAACTAACTTGAAAATATATTATTTTTATTTGTCTTATTCTTATGTCGAAAAATATTTTGTGTGATTTATTTTAGATAAACCTTCCCAACATTCCATAATAAATTAAATTTAAATTTAGAGTTTCCTTTGGGGCAATTAAGCATAGCCTCTTTTTTAAAAAAATGATGTTAAAGCAAAATAGATTACAAAATCTTAAAGTTTTATTTTGGTAAAAAGAAAATTGTTTTGAAACAAAGGAAAATGGGGGCTTGTCAAGATGTGAATGATAGGAAACACTAGAAAGAGTTTTTGGCTAAAAGGTATAAATAGTGGTGAGAACAAAAGGAAAGAGATATGTAATTTTTTTTAAAATGAAGGGAATGAGAGGTGATATGGTTGAACTACTTCATTTCTTGGATGAGACCATGTATGGTGGCTAGTTCTATCGGCTTGGCCTGCTGTCTGGGCCTCTATCCAGCCAAATGTTAAAGATTGTAATGTGATAAAGTGAATCAAACTGTCGGCCTTCGGTCAGTATTGGCATCTCACTTTAGCATGCTACCTTTACAAATGAATTTCCAGTCGGCAAACCAATCAAGGTGTCATAGAAATTGTACCATTGCAAAGACCAAATTCTGGTGCTGGTATTATTTTAAAATAACTCCTCACGAACCTTTACTTTCCACATTTTTTTAAATCTTCATTTGTTCTTATTAGCATTTAACACTTTGACTTAATATAATGTAATTGTATAAATGCATCTTTATGTATTATGCCATTCATCGTTTGATCATTTTTTATAATTCCATGCTTTCCCTTCACTATTCATTTTTAAAATCAAATCAGTATTATATATTTCTCTTATTGTTCATGCGATGTTGGTATTTATCTATAGGTATATTTTAAAATGTTATTTAATTACTATTCATATATGTCTGCTCGATATTTAGCTGGAGTCCAATCTCCTTGGATAAAGCTTAATCTATTCCTTTGTATGCTTGAAAGTTAGAAAGATTTATTTTCTCTAAAAGGAAAAAAGGGAGGAGGTAATTATAGACATTTTAAGTTAAGGCATACAGAATGAGTTAGTTATTAAAACCATATGTAAAGATTTTATTACACCTTGCTTTATCAGGAAGATTTCTTATTTATTAAATGGGTTTCATTCAAATATATGGGTTACTATGCGCAGAGGCAGGCTTGGGTTAAAATCTGACTGTGTGACATCATTAGACATCGAAACAACCAGCCAGAGATACTGTTGAGTCTGGGATTTTGGGAAATCTTTTTAGTGTTGCCTTTATTTCATTTGATTCATTTATTAACTTGGGGAAGTTTCTTCTATGTATTCATTTTCCACTGGGAGGTTGGCTGTAGTTGATTTTTTATCAGCAAGTAGATGTATTGCTCAAACACTGTGCTGACCCACTGGATTTTCTAGGATGGGGAAAATCTTTATTTACCCTATTACCATGGCCGTCCAATTTCTAGATGTTTCTCATTTTTCTCAGGATATGAAGGATTTACGTGAATGTTTAGCTAGCTAAGCCAGGCTGGCTGACATTTCTTTTTTTTTCACCTGAAATTTGTCTTTATGCATATGCACATAATTATTTTTATTTTACTTTATCTTTTGGGCTTTCATGCCCAATGTTATGTGAATTAAGATTGGCTGATTTATTTTTATCTCCAGGCATTAACAATATTCTTATGCATTGAGTACTCATCAGCAATTATTTAGTCTTTCACATTTGACGGCAAATCAATCTTCCTTTTAAATTTCTATTAAAAAGGGCTTGGAGGAAAATATCAGTATTTTAAATTAACCTTTATACTTGTTTGTACACCACTAATTTGGGATTGGATTTTCTAGGGACTGGACTCAAAGAAATATTATTGCACAATTCTTTTGCTAAGGTAGTAATAAATTACTGTAAAGTTCATTCAAGCTTACTCGTGTAAAATATGCTGTTAACTGTTTAAATGTTAAAGTGGACTGATGTAGCAAATCTATATTTCATATCGCAAAAGTAATAGTTATATCTTGAGTTCATTAGTTTATTGAATGATTTGATAATGTGTTATTTTAGAATAGTGGAGTACGAAGCCTCCCTTTTATTAATATCGTTATTAAAGTATCTTTTTTTAATGTGAAAATAAACATTAGTCTGTTTTATTTATTATTTGTAAACATGATATTTTGATGTTAATCCATTTGATAAAATTTCCAATGATCCAAGTATCGCATATAGTCTTTCACCAAAACCTGAGTTATGTATCATTACTTGAGTTATGTTTAATGAAGTAGTTTTAGTTGATTGTTTCTCCCTGATGCTAGCAGGATGGGCAGAAAATATGGATCTATGTATGTTATGGAGATGTTGATTCATTGTTAGATTCGAAAGATAAATGAATAGGGCAGAGTACCTAGTGTGTTTTTGATTTTAGACCTCTACGATGATTGGTCTCTCAGTACTTTCATCTACATTTCGAAACTGGTTAAATCAGCACACATTCAACTGGCACAATATATTATAATGGTCAGATCTTTTAGTCTTACCGCATCTGCTCTACTGGGCATCACCAGGCATTTGAACCTGAAAAATTTATATAGTAGACAGATACGTAAGTTAAGAAAGAAATTATATATATATATATATATTCCAACTGTCAGCCCAATGCCACCAGCTCAATGAGACAGAGATTTACAAAATATAAATTGTTAAAATATCTTTTCAATATTGGTCAAAAATAAAATATTCCACTGCCAGTAATTAACACCCAAACATTTATTAATGCACATATAAATAAAATTGAGGAATAAAATTTCTTTAGATTTTAATATTAAATTTAAATTTAAATTATTCTAAAGGTTTACACAGATGGACATTTTAATAAATTTTACTTTAGAATGTTGAGTATAGATAGGCTACATAGATTACTCAGTCAAAAACATTGCAATAAACATAAATGTTCAAAATATAAAGTTATTGATGTAATTGCAGAGGAAAATTTACACAGAAACCCAATGGCATTCATCATAAGATGCCACATTGACACCAATGACTTAAAAAAGACATTCGTCAATAAATACATTTTTAGATACTCAAATGTGAGGTATCATATTTACCGAATATATATTCCAATCAAATATGAAAATAAAAAAACAATTAAACGTTAACGAATCCATGCAGTCATTCATACCCAACTTAAATTTAATGCATTTAAATAATTTAATCAATAAATATAAAAAAAATGGAAATGATTAAGTCCACAAACTCAAAAGTATAAAAATTAAACATTAATAATTGATTTGAAAAGTCAGATTAAAGTTCATTTTAAAAGATTTAGGTTTAGCTTGTCAAATCTTGAAAGTTCTAATTTTTTTTAAAAAAATTTTCAGTTATATCTCTTACAAGCAGTAGAAGAGTCCCGAATTCCTGGTGTCAATTCCCACATCTTTATTTGAAGACCGGTCTATTTGAAGGTGGCCTTAGCTGGTTCAATCCTGGTATTATTTTATTTCAGAACCCATATGATTCAGGTCTGCAACAGTACCATTCATAATTCAACAGTCATTTTATTTGAAATAAGTGAGAGGGCGAGGCGCGCCTTATTGCCCTCTTCTCACAAAATCAAGCTGGAACTGTCCTTAATTTCAATATTTTTCCTTTTTATACACATCGTCTGGATTCACTGAACAATCAATCATTTTCATTAGGTCTGAGCATTTGTTTCTGCTTCTATTGGACATTCTGCTTCAGAGTGGGAAACAATCTTTAATTTTTATGTATATCTTTCAGCTGACTTTTTAATTACACAATATCCCCAAGGGCTAGTTTGCTTTTCAATAATTAATAACACAATCATTTCCATTTTGAGATTTCAGGAATTAATTAATACCTGTTTCTATTTTTACTTACATTTTTTACTAAAAATATTTTATATTTAAATCTTTTATCTTTTTTTACAAAAAAGCACGCTCAACTACTTTGTTTATTTTAAAAAAATACTTTTAAAGTTTTTAATCTTAACTTAATGTAACGGCATATTATATACCA